>JARHVA010000070.1:4480000-4892500 GCA_037957365.1 Torreya grandis | reverse complement strand
TCACCATCTAGGTAGGAAGGGGCTACCCTTTATTTAATGACCACCACCTCTATCCCTACATTCATGGATGTAGAGAAAGCTAGAGTGAGTGAGCACAACCATGGCCCCAAAGTAGGCAAGGAAATTCATCATGAAGGTCTTCCACAAGGTAATACTGATGACTTTGATTCTCCATTTCCTGATGTTATATGGATGAACCCAAATTTGACAAAGCTTGTCATTTTTTTGAAAATTTTACTTTAATTACTTATTTTTTCGATTGAGTCCCCCCAGAGAGCCTTATGAAGCAATGGGTTCACAACCATTTGCAAGGACATAGTGTGAAACTTGAGGGAGTCCAAAACCTTACAAAGGGTTTTTTTTTTTTTTTTTGATTTTCTAACCTAGAACACTAGAAAGCTATTGTTAACCATGGGCCTTGGTTCATCTGTAACACTTTGGTCATATTTTCTCATTGGACTCGAGAATTTCAAGTCTCTGAACATGCAAAATTAAAAGTGCCCATCTAGGTTAAATTTCTTGACCTACTACTCCCCCTTAGGGGTTTTATTGACCAGCTCATAAAATCCATATGATGCTTCATCTACCATGAATAGACTAAGTTTTATATGGCTTGTCCTCATAAGAGGGTTTGTGTGGAAGTTGATTTTCCCCATGATTTGAAAGATTCTATTGATATACAAATTGGATCTAACCATTTTTATTAGTGTGTTTTATATATCAACTTGTCAAACACTTTCTTTTGGTACCATTCCTTGTAACACATGATTTGGTAGTGCCCTAAACTATTTAACATGCCCCCTGCTCAGGAAAAGGTGGCTCTGATGCCAAAGCTTTAAATGACAACACTGATGGTTGGACTACTGTCACCAATAAAAAATTAATAATATTTATTCCAAAGGTGGAGACATGCCATAAAATTTATCATTTTGGCCTATTGGTAAGAACATTTCATAAAACTCTATTGGCAAGGCTACCATGACCACCAAAGTGTTGCCATCTATTATGCATATGCTACATGCAATGGATTCACTAGTGGAGATACCACCTTTAGTGTCCCAGTCATAACCCTCTCATAAGGTGGGTGCCCTTGAGGAAGATAGTGACTTGGTCACTCTAGATTAAAAATCTATATTACAACATACTCGTAGCCCATCTCCATCCCTTGAAGAGGAGGAATAAATGGCACACAAATGATAACCATTTGGAATGAATGATTACATGCCCAACAACCTTTTGTATAATAAGTTTGCCATAATGGAAGGGGTATTTAAGGAGAATGATATGCACCTTGATCCTATCTAATTATTGTGTACTCTTCAAATGTTTGAGGTCTTATCGATCCACTGTGTAAGTATGCAATTAGGAACAATTACCAATTTTTTAGTAACACAAAAATTATTTATTTAAAAGAAGTCCAAATTTTTGGCTTCCTACTACAAAATACAACACAAATCATTTATCTTAGGACCATTTATCAGGCTATTGGGCATGATGCTGGGCATGGTGGGCCCATCAATGTTTTGGCTCTAGAAATGGATTAAAACATTATTTCTTGGGGTTTAGACCCCACCCATCGGGTGGCATGGACCCTTTTTGATTTCAATAACTACATTGTTGGGATGGTTAATTTATATGCCTCTAATGATGTTGTGGAGTAGGTAGACATGTAGATATGGCTGGATGACTCTCTCCTAGATTACCATTAGATCCTCTATGGTGACTTTAATATGGTGGAGTCAATTGAGGACAAAAAAGGGTGCCTTCTGATTTAATGGTGTGTTGGAGATTAGGAGGCATGGTTCTACATGTGCAAAAAACTTAGGTTTTTTATCCTAACCACTATTGGAGGAAGGATTTAGACTCCCCATAGTTCACCTAGTCTAACTTCTACCAAGGGGATGATAGGGTGATTCAGTGTCTTAATAGAGCTTTGCTTGCTGAACAAGATCTTTTTTATTTTTCTCCAATCAGGGACAAGCCTATTTCTATCATTCTTGATATTTTTCTCTCAGATCATCACCTCATTTGATTTAATTTTGAATGGAATTATCCTTAAGTCAAGCCCACATCCATGCAATTCTATATCAATAATTCCCACCTCAAATAGAAAAAAAGGTGGGGCATATTTTTAGAATTTGGAACTTAGTTCCTTAACCAGAAGGAGATACTAGTTGGATTCAGTGGTGGTCTAAGGCATTGGGTCACACCTCCACATTTCTTCAGATCTATGGCAATCAAACAACTATATTCAAAAGTCATTTACATAATGCTACAAACCATGAGTACACTCACACCTCATAGGAGCTAGAATAGGAACCTTTTAATGTCCACCTTCAAACTCAAGTGGCATAGTGGAGGTAAAAATTCTAGATTGAGGAAACACACAAAGCTAGAGGAGCTCAACTGAGAGCTTGTATGTACTGGCTCAAAATTAGTGATAAAGTGACCAAGGACTTTATTCTCTCCTACACTCTCAGAGAGCTACTGATAGAATTAAATCTATCAAGGAAGTAAATTATAGACTTACCAAACTTATGGACATCTTATAAGCCTTTGCACATCATTATCATGGTATTTTCTTGGTGTATGCCTCTTCTCTAGAAAGGGAGGTGACTCTCCTCCAATTTCTTCAGGTAGTGCCCTAAAAAGTTTCCAATTCTTAAAGAATTGCTTGTGATGGGCCTTTGTCCCTTAGTGACCTTTATGAGGCAGTTAAGTAAATGATTATGGATAAATCCCTAGGAATTGATGGTTTCTTGTGTGAGTTTTATCAAACCCTATGGGGCACTATTAGCCTTGATCTTCACCAAGTTTACACTGAAGCAGTTCTAACTAATTCCTTAGGAACCCTTATTAACCAAGGTAATATTAAATTCATCCCCAAGGCTGGTGATCCTAAAATTATCATAAATTGGAGACCTATTACATTTCTCAATGTCTCTTATAAGATTATTTCCAAAACTCTGACTCTCAGGGTAAGACACATTCTCCCTCTTATTGTTCAAAGTGAACAAACAAGATTCATTCAAAAAAGAGTCATCCTGGACAATGTCATAGCTATCTGGGAAGTTATGGAGTGGGCTAGAAATTCTAATCAAAAGGACCTATTTGTCAATAATGATTTTGAAAAGTCTTATGATCGCATTGAGTAGCCCTTCATTTTGGCAATGATTTAGCAATTAGGGTTTGGTCCAAAGTTTGTTTAGACTATTAATATGCCTTTTCAAGATGTAGGGGCTTTTATTACCATTTACGACACCCAATATTATTAGTTTGAGCTGAATCACTCCATAAGGCAAGGTTGCCCTTTATCCCCTTCCCTATATGTTCTTACAACAAAAGGTTTTATCTATCTTTTAGCTAATTATTCTACCCAAGGTTTGGTGAAAGGAACTTCTCTCTCTTATTTTGATTGATAACCTCTACACAACCATTTATGGATTACTCCTTTCTCACTCTCCAAGAGGAGGAATAATTCATTAAAAATGCCATGCAATGTTTGCATATATTTTATTTGGCCTCAATATCTTCCATTTAATGGAGTAAGACTCAATGCTACAGGTAGTCTCTAGGCCTTAAACCTCCTTGGCTTGAAGAATTTCAATGGCAGTGGATTTTACTAGGGGTGCAGTTCAATTTCCTAGGCATTCCTTTTGCCTTTTAGGCCTCTTACTTTGACTTATGGTCATATGTGGTGCAAAGAGTATAAAAAATATTTATTTTTGGATAACTAAGCCTTTGTATTTAGAAGGTAAGTTTAAAATCTGCTCTAAATTTTTGGTCACCATGCATGTTTACTATTCCTCCTATTGAGCCCTTTCTAATACTACCTACAATAATTAGAAAAACTTTTAAGAGATTTTCTTTGGGCCAATTTTGAAGGACACAAGGGTTTCCACATAGTTTTTTGGAATATTTGTTTCTACCCTAAGGAATCAGGGGGACTGGGTCTTCTCAACATCAATCTCCAAAGGCTAGATTTATGGGATAAATGGATAATTAGAGGTCTTTTTGAGGATGAGGCCTAAAATATTCTTCTTTACCATTATATTTCTTAGGCCCTTCCCTATCCTAGGAAAGCATGGCAAGGCTTGGGGCTTCACTCTTTTCTTATTACCCTAGTGCCTATCAAAATCAAGGGGACCTTTGTTATTCAAATTTTATGGAAGGCTTAGGAAAAGCTTAAGCCTCACCTTAGCTAGGTTGGTGATGGGTTTAGAAATGGCCTCTCCCTTAACTCTTAGTCTCTTTTATGGTCACCTTGTCTTAACTTTCATAATGTTCCCTTTTCCCTCATCCCCTGGGTTAAAGGGCTATGTCTTTTCAAAAAAGGTGTAAAGGTTATCAGTGATCTCTTTTGTAAAGAAAATAGGGTTTGGCTCACTTGGTAGCACCTTCAAAACAAATATCACCTAATAAATTTAGATGTAGAGGCTATTACAAAAAATCAAGGTTCCATAACTAATGAATATTTGCAAAAAATTAGAGTTAATTCTCTTGTTCTTTGGTGGAGGGATTAGCATTGGCCTACATCCACCCATTTCACTCGATACACTCCTTATTTGAGATATCAATTACTAGCTCCACAACATGTTCTAGCTAGTATGTTCAATATCAGGTGGAATATTTATTCCCATAAAGGGATCTAGGCCAGACATTTTAACTTAGTGTGGTTTGCTTCTATTGAGCCCAAAAAATATCATTTTTTATGGTTCCTTCTCTATTAGGGATTGAAAATGGGTGATCATCTCAAGCATCTGGGTGTGTTTAACCCTATTCCTAGTTTTCCATCAACCAAAAACAATTAAACATCTCTTTTGGTTTTGTCCCCATGCTTAGTCTGTGTGGCATTGGATCCATTCCCTTTTACTTCCTTTTCATCTAAAATTATTCATGTGAAAGATAGCTCTCTTGGTGGACTCAGTTATGTTGCCTTATAAATATAATATCTTTTGGTAGATCTTTTGAGATAACTTTATGTTTCAAATTTAGAAAGATAGGAACTATGCTTGATTTAATTATGAAGAGCTGCAATGCAAGTTTTCTATTTCTAGCAAAATTCAAATCCAAATAGACAAGGTATGTCTGGAGCTCAACCAGCTTCAATGTTTGATAGATCACTAGGGGGATGTCCCATGTGTGATCATCTAGAAACCTCCTGATCCCCAATGAAATGCTTCACCCCTCGAGGACAAGGATGTGGACTAAGGTGACAATGATTTAAAACTAGATGCAGGAGATACTCTCCACATCAGTCACCACCTCGTTGGATTTCTCATCATCATGGTGGTCAGATTGGTTCCTCTTGATTTGATGATGATGGTGGGGGATGGGGATCTCCTCCCCTATCCTAGGATGGTGAGAATAGAGGATGGGGTCTACTTCCCTAAGGCAAATTCCCATGCCTAGTTTTGCTATTTCCCCTAAAATAAATCAAACCAGGACCTTGGATGAGTAAAAAAACTTTTGTTGGGAGCCCTTACCTTTTGATGGAGATCCTCCATCCATGAGAGGATGGGTTAATAAGCCTTTGGGTTTGCCATCTCCTTCGCCTCCCCCGACATCCATGTTTGCTATTGATGCATAAGTGTTCTTGTTAATGATATTTATACTTTGGTTTTTTTCCTTTGTTGGCATGTGATGTGATGTAATTTTTTTTAGTGTGGTCACTTTATGACCACATTTTATAACTTTTCCTGAGGGGTTTCTTGTAACCCTTAGTGTGGACTTGCTCATAGGGTGTGAATTTTTCCACCCATTATTTTATATGATTAACGTTATACCATATCTTATTTTATATTAATATATAGACACTTTTCAATCAATTTTTTTTGTTATACTATTATGTTATTATTATATTATCTCATGTTGGTCTCTTAAGGCACCATATGTCAAGTTTTGTACCCCTTGGCGTGTGCAAAGAATACTAGACTGGCTTGTAATTCTCTTTCCTATTTATAAAAGTTGCTCATGTTAATGAATTATGTTTGGATGATTAATTTCCTTATTTATAGATTAGCCTTGAAATAAATTGATAATAAGAATAAAGTAAATAAAATAACATACTTATCACCTTTGAAAATGAAAAAGCCCTAAGTGGTAGTATCTCCCTTAGTTAGGCATGCTCATGATGAGGAACACCTTGAGTTGGTAACATTTATGCTATTTGTCCATAGCATATAGTTTCATCCCGATTGTGATTACTAAAATCTATGGGTGATGAACATTGTGAGGTGACCCTTATCCCTTTGGATTACCATTTTATCCTTATTCATGTTGTGCTAAGTAACTTATGATAGCATATTAGATGCATGTGTTAAGGGTTGCAGAACCCCGTTTTATCCAAACCGCACCTAGTAAATAATGGAAAAGTCTTAATTATTTAATGTTTTACTTGAAGAGTAGTATAGTCAATGAATGATATCATTCTTGAGGTAATTAATTGGATCGTATTGATAAACAGATAAATTCAGAATACGATAGTTATTTTTTAGTACCATTTATGACATAGATAGTTCCCTTAGCAGTACTTTGGCCATATAATTTTAGATGGTTATGTTTAAATAGATTTAGTCTCCACCAGTTATGCTATTTGATAGTGGATTGGTTAATGGTTAACTAGAGAGGTAAGCCAATATAGTTACATTTGGTACTTGTATAACATTGGGATGTTGTATACGGGAGTTGTTCAATTGATTAATATTGTGACACTATTACATATGATGATGTAAAATTATTGCATGACCTCTAGGAGGTAATTTATAGGTATTTATCTTACATCTAGGAGGTAATAGATAGTGTTCCTCATACATTTAGGAGGTAATTAAGATGATTTTTATTCCCTCTCCACTTGGGTGAATTGTAAAGTGACATAGTGTTCATGATGTGATCTATATTTTACTAGTATTTTATCAAAATTATTATTTTTTTATTTGATTGAACTTTTTTTATTTTATTTGAAACCAACACCATATTTCTTGTCTTTGAATATTTTGATCAATTGACCTATCATGGAAAATGTTGTTGAAATTTAAAACTTAGATTTCTAAGGTTTATCCTTTTCATTTGAGACCACTTGGTCTTATTTTTTTATTGGTTTTGGATCCTACATGATTAGTTGATTTTTAAATTTATTTCAATGATTGTTGTGCTAGTTTGTTCGTATGTACATAATTGTTATGCCTATGGTGTGGTATAGGGGAGGATAAGTAGCTTGGAATACAACTAATGGGTCTAGAGGGGAGTCAGTCATGATGGTTCATGATACCATACTTCCCACCCCACCAAAAGTAGTGGATATCTCTCTATATATGTAAAAGGGATTATTTTTTGGGAGGTATTAGTAGATGATTTAGTAGACAATGACTGCTTGGTAATTTTGACATATACTTGATTGGTGGTTTTAGTATAGTTTGGCATGGTCTAGTATGGCTCAATATTATTTAGTTTTATCTAAATGGTATTACCATGGATAGATACTTATCTTAACAATATGATTTTGACATGATTGGCATTTGTTGGTCTTATTTCAGTATAGTTTAGACACTAGATGGATGCTAAAGCTCTTATGCTCATATCAACAACTTTTGGTTTTCAATGCATTGACATATGTGTATGACAATATGAATTACATAAAATTGACTTGTTTATTGCTTGCTCGTTCCTATGAATATTCATATTTCAATTGACACCTTATAGTATTGATCAGTGTGACTTAGTTGGGAAACATGTCTTAGTTTTTCGGAGGTATTAGTAGATGATTTAGTATACAATGACTGCTTGGTACTTTTGGCATATACTTGATTGGTGGTTTTAGTATTGTTTGGCATGGTCTAGTATGGATCAATATTATTTAGTTTTATCTAGATGGTATTACCATGGATATATACTTATCTTAACAATATGATTTTGACATGATTGGCATTTGTTGGTCTTATTTCAGTATAGTTTAGACACTAGATGGATGCTAAAGCTCTTATGTTCATATCAACAACTTTTGGTTTTCAATGCATTGACATATGTGTATGATAATATGAATTACATAAAATTGACTTGTTTATTGCTTGCTCATTCCTGTGAATATTCATGTTTTAATTGACACCTTATGGTATTGATTAATGTGACTCAGTTGGGAAACATGTCTTAGTTATTAATAAGGCTCAGTTGATGGCATGACTCAGTATGGTAATATGGTTATGTATTGGATAACTTCTTGGTATTACACTTGTGTGTTTACCATGTTTGGCACCTATTTATTACATTGTATGTGAACCTTGAAATGGTGTTAATATGCTTAGTGTTATCTTTCAAAATATAGTTATTTGATCACTTTCATTATATATGTTTTGATAGCATCATCCCATGATTTTAGTTTGGAGATTCCATGGGGAGTTGGTGATCTATATATTTAAGATACTAGTTTTGTTATCTAGTAACAAGTTGAATAAATTTGAAATGTGGTGGAGTCCACCACATATATTTTTTATGATGCATTGAGGATGATGCTATATTGTTAAAGGAGGAGAATGTAAAACCCCTCATGCTTAGCTATTTACCCTTAAGTAGTTTTGACACCTTCATGGTGGTTGATGTGTGTGGTGGCTCCATCATGGTTATGTATTGAAAGTAACCTCACTGCTAATTATCAGTGAGCATTACTTCAATCCCAAACTATTATTAACTTTAATTATCATATTGCTTTCATCACACAGTGGAGTCTGAAACCAAGATAGGAATTTTGTGAGTGAGAATTTTTTTAAGAATTATACCACCCCCCTTAATTGATTTGATGTAGATATTTTGAGAAGATCAATAGATAATTATTATGATTTCATCAAAATTTTGGTTTATTACTTGTTTTACTATTGTATGATGAAGTTTCAGGGTAGATTTAATAACATGTTTATCTCAAGGTTTAACTCCCTTGTTATACTCGCCCTAATGAATCACTAAGGCCAAAAGGATGACCGTAATGATAACCATAATACTTAATTAATGGTTATAAATGTGAGATAACATGTTTACCAGGAATGACTTGGACTCATAAGTAGTTATGAACTTCAAACTTAAGACAAAATTATCTTTTATCTTAGTCATTCCTTGAAATCTTGGTGTTTTAGTGCACTATTCTATAAAGTTTCGATGTATACTTCATCGATGATTTAAGATGGGTTTTATTGAATTAGAGGAGCTTCTTTCATCCATACTAATGTTTCAAACTAATTTGAGTAATTAGACCATAATTACATTAATGCATTATTTTCTTTGAATCCAACCTTTTTGGTTAACACTTCGATCAACTTGAATAAAATTATATTTTAGTATGATCATATCAATGATTTCATTGATCTTTTGAGCCTAGTTAGAAACACCTTTGTGTCAAATACTTGTGATGAAAAATATATTAAGAAGGTCATCATTAATCAGGGATCAATTTTTCTTGGTTTTCTTGTTATCCAACCATGCATATGTTGGTATTACTTAAGCATTATAATTATCCATTCCTATGGCCTAGGAACGTGGTCATAATAGGTTTTAGATTATAACTAAATATTGTAATTACAAGGTCCCAAGCTTATAATTTGGCTAATGACTCACTTCTTTTTAGAAATTTTGGGTGTGGATTTATCAATTTAATTATTTAAATATATATATATATATATATATATATATTAGATTAATAAAAAAATAATTGTAAGCATGGTGTCCAGGTCTAGATAGCCATGTCCATCTAATCAAAATATAATTTATCAGGGAGGTTGGTGAAGGAAGGTGGAAAAGTTGGAGAAAGAATTTAATGTGGATGGTAGACAAGAGCAGGATCAATGGATGGTGATGCATGAGCATCTAGACAAACACAATGTAATTATGTATATATGACTCAACATGTGTTTATAGCCAATAAGTCCTACTATGAAGGACTTTCAGTTGTATTAGGCTTTGTAAAACATTGTAAAAGGTAATAAGTCTTATTAGGGGTATTGAGAGTGTACATAATCCTTATAGGCAAAATTATAAGGCATAGCCTATGTAATAACCTATAAGGTCAATACTATGTTGTAAAACTCTATTTACCTATGTCAAAGGTGAAAACACCTTCTCATCCACCTTCTAGAAAAAGATATTATGATGGAGAAGGGATAGAGATAAAGGTGAATAAAAAAGGAGGAAATAATATTGACTAATACTAAATTTATGCATGTGGTAAGTCTTGTACCACTTATATAGGAGTTTAATAAAAGAAAAGAAACATGAATATAGGTCAATGTAGATAGTATTTGTACATAGAGAAAGAGGGAAGATTTGTAATGAGGTATAATAATAAGTATATATAAGTTAATGGCAGTCTGTGTAGGTCTGAAAGAAGATTTTAAATATATTTACGAATCAACTAAAGCTTGTGGCAATATTGGAAACATCTTCAAACTCCTTTCATGTGTAAGTCACATTTGTTATTGATATCTAATCTCATTCTAATCTCTTGTCATGATTTTTGAGGATTATAGAGGTAATTATTATTTATATGTAATTTATATTAATGCATGCATAGTCTAGCATCAATCAGTAATAAGAATCAATTTTAGTATTTTATAGCTTTTTCAAGCTCAAAATAAGGAAGAATAAAAATATAGTCAAATACAACTAGTTCAAAATATGTACAAAAAGTTACATGACCTTGAATAAATCATTGGGAAAGTAGGAGGAGATAGTTGGGGTCCTATTGGAGGTGATTAGAAGTTTAGGAGAGTGTTTAGTCTTTATAAACAATGATTTATAAGTTCTTGGATTCAGGAAAAATCCAGAAACTCTAAAAAGAGCAGAATAAGAGTAAAACAACTAGAACTCTTAAAATACTCATCCTCAGAGGCTAAAATTTAGTGTGGATAAAATATATAAAATTATTAAGAATATATGGATGATAGGAGGTATTAAAACATTTAAACAAAGAATTTACAGTAGACTGTATGTTACAATTCAATAGGAGACTATTAAAATCATAATTAGGGTACGTCTGATAATATGACTATATCTCGAGATTTATTAAATGAAAAGTGATAAAATTTTGATAGTATATGTGAATTTTTGTCATGAATCAAATGATTATAATTATATATTTATTTAATAAGTATATAGAAAGATATCACAAAAATATAGACTGTGTATAATACAAAAATATTGAATTTTTGTCCAGAATAAGTGAGGAAAAATGTCTATATCTTGAAAGATACTTTGAATTTCTCCATCAAAATTGGTATAAAATTAATTTAAATGTTTTAAATATGTTAAAATGGATTCATGGGTTAATACTCATAGATTAAGGAAACATAGTTGACTATTTCTCGATAGACCTATGTCTTAGGCTAGATCAATGAGAAGAAAACCAAATGAAGGTTTGGTATTTGTATAAAATATTATTAGAAGAATATGGGATTGAAAGTGATATAAGAGAGAGGATGTTTTTAAGCATTTAAATAACATACATGAAAAAATTAAATAATGGATTCTCTCATTAGTCTTGAAAGACCAATATCAAGAACATAATCATTGTGACAAAGTGGATTAGTAATGACAGACCTACTAGTAAGTTTTAAAATTTATTACTATTGACCTATGATATATGAAGGAAGATTTTGAATTAGACCTAAAAAAAATTTAAAATGGTTTAAGTATAAGGATTAGCCATAACTATTTATAACAAAGGTAATGACAGTACAAAAGACTTTTAAGTCAAATTGAAGGACAAACACAAGTTAGGTAGTTGTGGATTAATGGATAATTTAGCATCAATTGCAAAAGTATGTGAATTGAAGCCATTGTTATCAGATGGTGTGATGAAGAATAAAAAAAATATATGGTCAGGTTGATTAATTATGATTTGATATCTTGTCTCACCTAAAATAATTAAATCGACCACCTATTAGCACCCTAAAAACTAGATCTTGTACCTTGGTTATAAGTGATTGCATTTGAGGATAAAATATAAATGTAAGTTTTAAGTTGGTTTAGGTAAGGGAAATGTAAGGATGACATAATACCATTGAAGGAGACTGTGACTAGGAGAGTCCAATGAAGCCAAGAGGAGGATTGTTTGATAGGATCAGGAAAGTGAAATTCTACCTTAAACTATCCATGCCATTTTAATGCCTATTCTTAATAAGGGAAAGTTTATTTTTTTAATAAAATATCATATATGTATGTGCTTTGAGTTTTTCTGTAGAAATTTATAAAATTTTCCATTTTTGTTTATGTTGTTGTAATACATAGTGCTGGTTGGTAATGTACCATGCTGACTATTTGTAAATAATCCATTCATTATAATAAATATATGTGATGAGACCAACCTTTATGCCAGTTAACCCCCACATAAAAATATATATGAATTTATTTGAGGCATCCAAATAAATAAAACATGTGAAGAAAAGGGGTGGGTGGTAATACATAGCCCAGATGCACCTTACTGCATTTTAATTTAGCTATAAATTACCCATAACAATTTTTTTTCTCATTATAGATTTGGTTTGATGCTAACCATACCTTTCTGACTTTAATTTCAATTCCATTTTGTGTATTATGCAACCTGTACCACATCAAAAACTATCTTTTTTTGGGGGTTTAATTCGCCATCCTCTCTTGTAAAAGGGGGTCAAATAATCAAATAATGTTTAAAAAAATGGGGAGAAGCCATTAGGCTTAATGTTTAAATTTTAGCAGTGTCATTATTTAATGCCTTGGGTAACTATAACCCCAGCCGTATTGCTAGTAAAATGACCTATAGTCCCTAAAGCATCCAGTAATGTTTGTGAACAACCTTGAGTGTTGAGTCCACCTTGGTTGTTGGTGTTGTAGCTCTTGGAATGGAACCCATTAAATTTGTTGAGAAATTGACCTTGGAGTTTGAAACCCAACAATGTTGTTGCATAATGACCCTTCTTAATTTGGTTTAGAGTTTGAGTATGCATAAACTGTGTTTCATTAAGTGGGATGAGGTAGTTAATATATAATCCAAGTACTATGAAATAATATCATAATAGAGAAATAGTGGATATATATATATATATATATATATATATATATATATATATATATATATATATTAGTAGGGGTGTATGAGCAAATGACAAATTGTATATAAATTGTAATATGAGAAATTATAATATTAGAATAAGGATAGTTGTTAGTGTATCGGGGTGGGTAATCTAGTATTCATTATGTCTAATAGGACATCAGAGGTTATAAGAAAGGATTACTTATTATATGAGGGATAACATATTTATTTATATATATAAAGATATTATGTTACACTTAAGCAATGCATAAATGACAATCAATTTTATTTATATATAATGGTGCATAACCTATTATAATTCTAACAAAGGACTTCCAAGAATGACAACTTAACAATGGAGTAATAGGATTTTAAGTTTGATCTAAATGGTTGTAGCGATGTTTCATTTTGATTTCCTTTATTTTCTTTTTAAACTCTAGATGTTTGATTTTAGAATTGACAGTGTTGTTCTTTCATTTAAATAATAAATAGGCTAACATTGTTCTTTGTTTTAATGTTAAATGTGATAGGCATATAAATGATCTAAGGTGAAAGTTTTTAGGCCTTCTTGAGTAAATAGTTTTCTCTTCTAGTAATGAGTTGGTTGGCTAGTGCATATCTTTATACCATATTTTCTCCTTTTAATTTGAGGGTGATGTAGGATTTCACTTGCTCAGCATAAGTAGACACTTTTCATTTATGATTGCAGGAAATATTCATAATGGACACGTTATCTTCTTGTAAAACTAATTCCTTGTGTTTAAAGGGTCCTTATACCTCTTATTGTTCATACGCTTGATTTAATTATTAAGTAATGTGAAGGATTTAATTTAATTTAAGGTACAATGTAATCATAGAATTAAAATAGATTATGTTTTTCTTGAAGTCATTAACTTTAGTTCACGGTGATGTGGTTGATGCCATTAAGAATGTAGATAGTGTTCTTGTGTAGTTCATGGGTTAATCATGTAAATTCCTAATAGAAGAGGATAAGGCAATCTTATTAAACTACTCAAAACACCCACAGTTTTTTTTTAAGATTAGAGTAAAAGTAATACATGGTTAGGTTAAAATGGCAACATGTGATGTTTTGCATAATGAATAAGTTATACATTTAAATTTGTATAAATTAAAAGGATGTACTAAAGGTTAATGGGATGAAAGTAGAGTAAATGGTAAATAAATTAGAAAGAAGGTTAAATCTATCTATAATATAATATAGATAATTTAATAAATTTTGGGAATACAAAACCTGACTAACATCTTTACTTGAAAACTAGTCCTAGGAATATCTCTTACAAGTCATCCCTATGTTCAAGAACTATCATCATAATCAAAAGAAACCTTACAGTTATGCAAATAAATATAAATTGGGTTTGTCAAATAAGAGGAAATTTTAGGTTTATAGGTTATAATGGATATATAATTAAGTCAATACAAAGTAGAAATGATAATCAAATTAATGAAATGGAATGATGACAATGTTATGTCATACATTAATAATAAAGTTTAGGATGGGCACATAAGCAATATAATCAAGATTGGCTTAATCTGTAGGCCTAAATACATATACATATACATATACACACACACACACACACATACATACATACATACATACACACACACACACAGACATAGATACATACATACATAGATACATACATACATAGATACATACACACACACATAAATACACACATATATGCCTATTCACCCTTAGTCATGGGTTCCTTTGACCAAATGTTATATACTTCTTATAAATAAAGTCATACTTGAATTAATTGCATTGTTGTAAGTGTTGATCATTAAATTTGTCTTGATATTTCACACTAAGCATTGACTTCATATTATCTCAAAATTTTATCATCCATAGTAGTAGAAGGGTCAAGCAGAGGTTCCTTACATCAAAGGATAGTCTTAGACAAGAGCATGTAAGTTTATTAGATTGGAACTCAAACTTCATAATATTATTACTAAGATGAATGTTGTCATTAACCACATATAAAGGCATAATTATTTTGTGTTAGAGGTATAATCCACTGGGGGGTGAATTAGTGGTGTAAAACAATCCAATTCAATTTCCAAACCCTTACAAATACTTAAGCATTCAATACAATCATTCATAGTAGTGAACAATGAACATAATGCAAGATCACATACACAACACAAGATCTATGTGGGAAACCCTATTGGGGAATAAAACCCACTCTCAAGCCTACAAACACATGGACTACTGTACTATAAGATGATCACAAACAAGATACTGATCAAGTCCTTTTGATCAGGAACCTTGGTCAAGTCCTTATGACCTAAGGCCTTTAGTGAAACAATAGTTCCACAAGGAGCACCTACCCCTAAGATGATCAAGTCCTTTTAACCACCTATTCAGTTCTTCTATTCTACAACCTTGATCAAGTCCTTTTGACCAAAGGTTTTTAATGAAACCCTATTTCACAAGGAGCAACTATCCCTAAAGAAGATCAAGTCCTTTAGACCCTCCTTGAAAAGAACACTTCAACCTTAGAACTAATATATTTAACACTCAATGATGGATATCTATTTTCTAACCTCTATACAAAATCTCTCTATCTCAAACAAGCCTCTCACATAGGCATGTCACAAACTATTTCCTTCACTCTAATAGTCCTCATATGCATACTCAGATTTTTTCACACAACTTCAAACTACAAGAATAATATACTATCATAAAAAACATGACCTCAAAATCATACACATAGTCTTTAATATTATATTCTCATCAACCCAATAGCTGGGAACTCTCACTCTCCTCTCCTTTCCTTCACTCTCCAACTCTCTCACTTACATGACTCAAAAATATAGAAACCATCTCATTTGGTTACATTATATATAGAGCAATCATGAATATCAAATTCTAGGTCAGCCATTGCACTTGCCTTAACCCTTAAGTATTTTCTCACATTAATACATGTCTTAAAACAATCTTCATAGGTCATCCATAACACCTATGGGTCACCCTTAAACAACTACACCTTTTAATAAGGCCCCTGTAACTCTTGTAGGTCTCATGGAGACCTATTCACCCATTTAACACTTTATTGAGCATATAAATAAACATACAAAAAATTTATCAAGCATAAAAATTATCCTCATGGAGTCTATAACAATCTAAAATTTATAATTTATCAAGATATATTGAAGCAATATCAAAACAAGTTCAATTACACTTCTCGAGTTTACTTGCAGAATAAACATGAACACATAGTCAACTTTAGAGATCAATATATTTATCTATGTACACTTCTATATCTTCAAATAAATATTTTAAAATTTCCCTTGGAGTCCTCTACCACTTTGTTTTTTACTTCATGGTCAAATTCCATCTAGATCTAAATATATGGTCCAAAAACCAGATACTGGTTTTTCCCTTTGTAAAATTCAAATATTCAAATGGTAACGGTCACAGACAAACCTTGAACACAATATTCACATCTCATGTCCTCTCAAATCAGATTAAAACACACACCATCAATATTATTCTATCTGTAAAACATAGGCACCAATTCTCAAATGTTAAACCTCAGTCACCTTAACTTCATCTCGTGCAATCTTGCAATGTTGACTTTATCGTGCACCATCAATCTCTACAAATCAACGAAGTCTTTAACTAACAACATTCACTATTCAATAAATTTGTATGAACAAAAACTCACTATTATATCCTTATATTATACCTTTGGTTAGTCATTAAATCTCAAACACTTCTTACCATCTCGCTCAATACACACCACTAGATCATGATCTATACGATCGCCTGTGCACAGTTGGATCTTCATTTGGTCACGATCTTTAACTCTGATAAATAGCTATCACATTGACCCATTTGAATCTATGAACATGTTTATATATTCACTATATGAACTCTTGTGAGCCATTGGATTTACACTAGGTCCAAATATTTAACATTTTTCAAATTGACTAAGTATGGTGATCAACTTCAATATGCCTAGAAAGCATACTTTGAACCTCAATAACTTCTTCTACACTTAGACACATGATCTCAAATTTAGACCATATGATCTAATAACATATGATAATCCATCCATATAACAAACTAATCCCTTAACCCTCACTCATGTGAGATATATCATCATTAAAAAGCCTTCTCAAAAAATTCTGTCACAGAGCCAACTATGCTTAGAACGTGTTTGGGAGACCGGCTTTGAACATGCATATATTTTGACGCACTTTAATGCATGATCTAAAATTTATAAAAAATAAACTAGGCTAAAAAATAAAATAACCCATATGATCACCTTTTATTGAAACATCCACATGTGTGAGGTATTCTACCATCAAAATGCTTAGTTGGATCTTCTTTACCACTTTGCAAAAGTGGCTGAGTATGGGAAAACATTGTCAAAAAGCCTAGGATCACAAATTGACACCCTCATATCTTTTACCATGCTTCAATGCATAAATTTAGATCTGATTCATAACAACTAGGGACTAATGTGATCATAACAATATGACCAAATCCCCTTGACTCATCCTCACGTGGCAATTGTGATGTCATCAAACTGCCTACTCAAATTTTTTACCACTAGACCCAAAGTGTCTAGATGAAACTATGGACAAATAGATGAGTTCCACTTATATAAACAAGCACTAAAAGCATATAAAACATCATAGGGACCTATTTAACATCCTAAAATCACCATACTCATCCCTAAACATCTCTAACCATGCCAAAACAGAAGATAAACCAATCATACTTCAAGCATACTATGACAAACGCATTGCACACTTTGTGCACACTTTGTCATTATTACTTAGGCTATCAAGACACTTCATCCACTCACTAGGACACCAACATGACATCACTAATTTTTTTTCAATAGTCTTCCCCTTTGTCATTGATGTCAATAACCATCATATATAGCAATATACAACTCACTTTCTCTCTCTTCAAGCTCTCCCACATTAAGAAAATTTTCCCCCTTTGAAATAATAACAAAGTGGGCACCAAATGATCCTAAGTAACTAAAAATAATACCAACAGGAGTAGACCATCTTATAAAGATAATACAAACTCCCCCTTACCTTGAGCCTGCCTCTTCTTACCTGTCAGGGAAACCCCCAGAACAATAAACATGCTCCGATCCCTACTGAGTCAGGATCTTGCTCTACTAATTAGAACACATGTGATTACTTCTTGTATTAGCAACTAAACACAAAATTATACCAGAATCAATAAGTAACTAGAAATATGAAACAATACAGGAATTAAGAGATAATACACAATTGTCTTATATACATAGAAGAATATACAATAAGGAAGATGCCACTTCTTCCTCCACCTCAAAGGTTCACCACACCTCAAGACCTTCTTCCCTCTCTCTCTCGGTCCCAACAATCAACTCCAATACAGAATTGATGTTCACCTCTCCAACCAGTCAGTAACACACTGCCAGTTCACCAAGTACACAACCGTACTCCAAGTAGATCCCCTGCTCTCTGCTACCTGCAAATCACTAGACCTTACTCACCATGTAGATATCTCTACACTCCTGGAGAACCCTTGTCCTTGCCTCTTCCAAGTCCTTATGATTCTTCAACCAGTACCCCGGTGGATCAGTTCCTTGACCTTGCAGACCTTGCAACTCTCCCTGATCATACACACTCAGCACCCCTTTGGAACTAGGAGGAGCTACACTAGCTCTCTCTAAAAGCTCTCTGGCTTTCTAGCACACATTTACAATACAACCCATGAGTCCATATATAGATCTCATGCTTAGACTAACCTAATTACAATAATTAGACTCGCAACTCAAGACTATGACTAGCCTTCAACATGCAAACTAACAGTCTCAAAATAGACTCTCCCGGATTCGTCATGCAAACTGCCTGTTCTCACACAGGCTACCGACGTCGGCACCTCCAAGACCGATGTCGGCCGATTGGTAACTGATGTCGGTTGCTTCCTCTTGCTATCTGACCGACGTCGGCTGATCAGACCGATGCCATTGTTCCTGCAACTGATTCTGCAACTCTGCATCCTTCGTGACTTCTCCTGTTTGCATCCTGGTGAAGCTTTTAGCTCCATAACCTAACATTACCTTGACAACTTCCTCTTTCCCAATGCCAAAAATATCTTCAACCAAGCACTAAAATCAATGAATAAATAAAACAAAAGAATACCAAAATCTAGTGGAACTCACCAATAAACATATGAGAGGGACTCCCCCTAATATTTTTGATCAATTGCATTTCTTAAGCATCTTTATATCTCCATACACAATGAAGAATCACCATACAAGCTCACTAGCCTTCTCTATCAAACCACCTCAAGGACCACCAATAGAACTTCATGCCACATACCAAATAGGAAACATGTTATAAAACATCCTGGGAACTCTCCTTGAAATATACACACCTTTATCTTTTGGAAACAATGATAAAAAACATCAAATCTTCATATTCGGCCTATTTAGACTCCTTGTAGCCCTATCTGTAACTTGTAGAACCCACATCTTTTAGTAGATATATCTTCAAAATTTGAAACTTTATATCTAGAGCATTCTCATATTCCCCCTCAAGTACACCATTATGAAACAACTAGCTCATCCTATGTAATATACTTCCTTCACAAACTAACTACCCAATTAAGCCTCCAACAAGATAAAAACTTGAATAAATTGAGAACCACAAACCTTCAATTCTTTATGAATCTTTATTTGACCAGCCATTTGGCCCATTCAACATATTAATAATCGTTAGATCTCAATTCACAAAACAAACCACTTTTCTAGCATAACCCAAAACCCTAAAATCTCAAAACAAACAAAGTCAACAAACTTCCTTCTAGTCAACTCACATTTTTGAAACTTCTTGCACACTTGGAGACACCCATTACACACTTTTGGACCAAAATTTGAGCCTTCATACATTTAGGAACATAGACTTCATATAATCCATTTTTAGACCTACTAGCCCTTAAGTCCTAACTGAGAAAATTGAGACCACTCAAAAATCTTCAAATTGCCTTCAACATATATTTAGACCATAAAATCATCTGGATCACATCATAAATAGGTTCACAAACCTTTCTAAGCACCAAAATTTAATTTAAATTACATCAAACTCATTATGCCATCTGAAAAACACCCATTCTGACTTTACACAAAAACTTCTTCACAAACCTCTAAAACAAGCTCATGAACTTATTGCTCCCCCTTAACTAAAGACCTTCTCTAATTTTCATTATCATCTTGAGCACACAAACTTTCTTATCTACAATAAAAAATGTTTCCTAAGAAGCATAGGCATATACACCCTCTACACCACAATGTTCTACCATGGTGTGAAACCAGGAGTTGCCCACATCTCATCATATTCCTTCTCCTCCTTGGTCATCTGATACTTATAGTTCTTTTTATTCTTCTTTGAATTAAGATAAACAACTTCCTCATCCAATAAAACATTCTCCTTGTCTAATATGATAGGATTGACAATACATCAAGACAACACATATTCATGAAATACCTTTTCATCTGAAGAATCTTCCTTACAGCTTATAACCTCATCATTAGGAACACATAATTAATTTTATTTGTATGATACATTCTTAGAAACAATATTGTGTTCACTTGGATCTAGACATACCTTAGGGCTAACTTCAACTAGCACCAAGATCTTCTCTTTGAGATTGATTTCTTCACTCTCAACATGAGTAGACAATGAGAACTCTTGGCACTCTTCAACTTCTAAAGCATTCTCCACCATAGAAAACAAATTACTTGGACCTAAAGTCTTATCATGAATCCTTCTTACCACTTTGGTCTCCAAAAGTTCACTTGCCTTATTTCTTGCACTATAGGAGCCTGATCAAATCTATTTTGACTAAATGGCCTTTGCTTGTAAAATCTAACAATGTGATCTCTCTGTTCACAGTTGTAGCAAATCATACTCCTTGATGGAAACTCAACTTGTCTTACATTATTTGGATAAAAACTATAAATGTGTCCAATGTCATGACTATTGAAACAAACTACTCTTTTTGAAGAAGACTTACCTTGCCTTTCTTTATTTAAAAATTCTTAGCAAAGTGTCCTTCATTAAGATAATTGAAGCACTTAACCTTGATCACTCTTTTTGACTAATGACCCCCATCATAGTCCCATGTAAAATCATTCTTAATAGGTCTTCTACATTCTTTAGATCTATGCCCAAACTGATTACAAGTATAGTAGTAATCATTGAAATTTACATACCTCATGACATTTGGCTATCTGATCTGATTTGTATTCATTCTGCAAGCAGCTTCATTCCTTGTCTGATGATTTGTATTTAAAGGTTGATCCACCTTGGTCTTATTGACTTTCATGTCAACTTGAGAATTAACTTTGGGATATTCATTAAAACCTAATCCAAATCTATCACTAGCTAACTTTTGACTTTTAAGAGATCATCTAGATCATTAGAACTTTTATCAAACTTGAGAAATGATTTCACCTTGTTTTTAGATTATCTAATTCATCTTTCAAAGACATGATCTCAGAATCATAACTTGAGCACTCATCCTCTTTCACTTTTAGGCTTGTAGACAAGAATTCTAAATGAAAACTGAGATACTTGACCATATCTTCATGCTCCTTGGCATCTTCATTAATTCTTGCCTCAAAAATACTAGATTGTTCCTCATAGTCTTTGAGTTGAGACTTCATCTTCTTGTTTATCTTCTTTTCAATATTCAGTTCGTCAAGAGCATTTATCAAAGCAATCTCATAGTCCACCTTATTTTCACCATCATATGAATCACTACAAGTAGACTCCTTTTTATGTGAGCAATTCCCTTTCTTAGCCATGAACAAAGCTTCATCTTTAGCAAGACTGTCATCTTCATGATCATACTTTGAGTCAATGTCTTCACTCTCATCTAATGATCTGCCATCTTCTTTGGTGTAAAGACTCTTCTTGTCCTTAAAGTACTTCTTCTTGTTGTCAAACCTTTTAAATCCCTTTTTGCTTTTATCAGACCTAAATGATCTCTTGCCATCATCATGACCTTGATCACGTTCTTCATCAATATCCTTCTTGTACTTATGAGGTAACTTATTAGTAAAATGTCATATCTCTCCACAATTGAAGTATTTGAAAGGCAACTTACCCTTATACTTGCCTGAACCTATTTTCAATTTCTTTGTAAATAAAAAAATTAGTTCATCCTCATCAATATCAAAAATATCATCTTCATTAGGTTTCTTACCTTGGAACTCCATTTTTAGCTTCATCTCTATTTTGATTGTTGATTCCTTCTTGGTAATACATCATCATTTAATCTCATCTCATATGTAGTAAGGGTGCCATGCAATTGATCCATCTTCAACTAAGATCATGACTTTATTTTATAGCAGATACTTTTCGATCAAACTTGAGGGATAAAGACCTTAATACCTTTTGAACTATAGTATTCTCTTCAAGGTTATCTCCAAGACCTCTAATGTTGTTTACAATCTCATCAATTGTCTATAGAAAGGATGCCACAAAATCTTCTTCTTTCATTTTGAGGCTCTTAAATTGTATTCAATGAGTCTGCAACTTTGTCAACTTAACCTTTTAATCTCATTCAAAAATAGTCTTCAATTATCTCATATTTCCTTGGTAGATGTGCAATGAATTACTTTGGTGAACTTAGTTTTTGTAAGACCATAAGTGATGGCATTCATTGCCTTAGAGTTGTTCTCATATATCTTCTTGTCTGCAACACTAGATGGAGGAATAGTAGGAGAACATAACCATCCAAAATAGATTACCATACATCAAACCATAGGTACATAAGTATGTCTTCATCCTAGCACTCCAAAATGCATAATTGGATCCATTGAACATCAGTGCTTGCTTAATAGAGAAACCACCTTGTACATTCTGACTAGCCATTATACCTTGTATCACCTTTAAGCTGTCAAGCCTTTATCAAAGGACATTTCTCTGATTCCAAATCATTAGAGGTAAAATCCATTGAGGGGGGGTAAATAAGTGGTGGAAAATAATCCAATTCAATTTCCAAACCCTTAAAAATACTTAAGCATTCAATATAATCAATCATGAAGCATACAAATCATTCATAGCAGTGAATAATGAACATAATGCAAGATCACATACACAACACATGATCTACATGGGAAAATATCTTGGGGAATAAAACCCACTCTCAAGCCTACAAACACATGGACTAATGTCCTATAATTTGATCACAAACAAGAGATTGATCAAGTCCTTCTGATCAAGAACCTTGGTCAAGTCCTTCTAACCTAAGGCCTTTAGTGAAATAATAGTTCCACAAGGAGCACCTACCCCTAAGATGATCAAGTCTTTCTGACCATATATTCAATCAAGTCATTTTGACCTATAACCTTGATCAAGTCCTTCTGACTAAAGGTCTTTAGTAAAACCTTGTTTCACAAGGAGGAACTGCCCCTAAATAATATCAAGTCCTTTATACCCTCCTTGAAAATAACACTTTCACCTTAGAAATGATGTCTTTAACACTTGATGATGGATATCTATTTTTTAACCTCTACATAAACTCTCTCTATATCTCAAATAGGCCTCTCACATAGGCATGTAATAAACTCTTTCCTTCTTTACTCAAACAGTCCTCATATGCACATTCAGATCTCTTTGTACAAATTCAAACTAAAAGAGCACTATACAGTCATCAAAAACATGGCCTAAACATCATACACATAGTTTTTAATCTTATCTGATCATCAACCCAATAGCTAGGCACTCTCACTCTCCTCTCCTTTCCTTTGCTATCTAACTCTCTCACTTACAAGTCTCAAAAATCTAGAAACCATCTCATTTGGTTTCACTATATATAGAGAAATCATTAATATCAATTTCTAGGTTGGATATTGCACTTGAATTAAACCTTAAGGATTTTCAAAAATCAAGACATGTCTCAAAATAATCTTTATACGTTGTCCATAACACTTATGGGTCACCCTTAAGCAGCTACACCTTTTAATAAGGCCCTTTTAGCTCTTATAGGTCTCATGGAGACCTATTCACCCATTTAGCAATTTATCAAGAGAATAAATAAGCACAAGACCAATTTTAAATACATAGGTCAACTCTTTATGTCCCATAGGACATTTTAATATGATCATAGTCACTCATGCTCACCTCTGTGTATGCTCAAATAACTCAATCACTAACCTGGTGTACAAGAACACTATGAATTAACACACAATCAACTTATTAACTTTTGTTCATAAAAAATAATGATTAATAAATCCTTCATTATGCACATAAAGCATACTAATGGAGTTTACAAGACTTTTCAATTACCAATTTATCAAGATATTTCAAAACAATATCAAAACAAGCTCAATTACCCTTCTCGAGTTTACTTGCAAAATAAATACAAACACACAATCAAATTTAGAGCTCAATATATTTGTCTATATACACTTCTAGATCTTCAAATCAATATTTTCAAATGAACCTTGGAGTCCTATACCAATTTTATTTTTATTTCATGGTCAAATTCCATCTAGATTGAAAGATATGATCTAAAAACCACATAATGATTTTTCCCTTTGTAAAATTCAAATTTTGAAATGGTAACGGTCACAAATAAACCTCAAACACAATGCTCACATCTTATGTCCTCATAAATCAAATTAAAACATGCACCATTGGTCTTGTTTGATATTTAACACATAGGTGCCAATTCTCAGACATTAAACCTCAGTCACTTTGACCTCATCTCATGCAATTTTAAAATGTTGACTTTATCATGCACTATCAATATTTGCAGATCAATCAAGTCTTTAACTAACAATGCTCACCATTATATTATTATATACAAACACCCACTCACCATTATATCATTATCTTGTACCTTTTTTAGTCATTAAACCTCAAAACTTCTTACGATCTCGCTCAATACACACTGTTAGATCATGATCTGTACGATCACTCGCACACAGTTGGATCTTCATTTGGTCCTGATCTTTAAATTTGATAAAGAGATATCACATTGACCCATTTGAATCTATGCACATCATTGTATCTTCATTTTACAAACTCCCATGAGCCATTAGATCTCCACTAGGTCCAGATCTTTAACATCATGCAAATTGACTATGGGGACCAACTGTAATATACCTGGAAAGCCTACTTTGAACCTTAATAACTTCTTCTATGCTTAGATGCATGATCTCAAATTTATACCATATGATCTTATCACATAGGATAATCCATATATATAGCAAAATATCCTATAACCTTTACATGTGTGAGATATATCATCATTAAAAATCCTTCTCAAAAACTTTTGTCATAGAGCCAACTATGCTTAGAACTTGTTTGAGAGACCAACTTTGAACATGATTATCTTTTGACGTGCTTTAGCGCATGATCTAAAATTTAGCACAAATAAATTAGGCTCAAAACTAAAAAAAATCATATGATCACCTTTTCCTAAAATATATACACATGTGAGATATGCCACCATCAAAATTCTTACTCGGCTCTTCTTTGCCACTTTGCAAATTTGGCTATGGGAAAACATTATAAAAAAACTTGGGAGCCCAAATTTGCACTCTCATATCTTTGACTATGATTCAATGCATGAATTGAGATCTGGTGTATAATAAATAGGGACTAATGTGATTAAAACCATATGACTAACTCCCCTTAACTCATCTACACATGGCAATGGTGATGTCATCAAACTATCTACTTAGATTATCTACCACTGGACCCAAAGTGTCTAGATGAAAACTATGGACAACTAGATGAATCCCACTTATGTACACAAGCACTCAAAGCATATAAAACATCTTAGGTACCTCTTTCCCATCCTCAAATCAACATACTCATCCTTCAACATCTCTAAACATGCCAAAATAGAAAATCAACCAATCATACTTCAAGCATACTAGGACAAACACATTGCACACTTTGTGCACACTCTATCATTGTTACTTTGACTATCAAGACACTTCATCCACTCTCCAAGACACCACCATGACATCATTAAAAACTCTCCAACATTTTGTGAGTTAATAAATTAGTAACTAGTTGCATCCTTCTTATGGAAGTAAGAATTAAATATTTCATTTATAACTCAATTTTATTGGTAAAAACCGAAGAAACTCAAATAGTTACATATTAATAAGCTAATGAAACAGAAAGAGTAGATCCTCTTAGTAAGTTATATTTTCTTAATCTTTAGGATGTTAGTGTAAAACTAATGCCTTTAATTGCTTAATAACAGAGAATCGATAGAATGAACGAAGAATTAATGTAGTAGGTAGTATCGGCCAAAACATTCTTCTTGCGAACTTTCCATCTTATGTTTAATCTTATGTTAATGTTAGGAGTGAGATAAAAAGTATCAAGTGACAAAAGTTAGAGTATAAGAACATGTCATCCAATTACTATCTTCATGTACATATTACTTATTATTATTATTATTATTATCTAATATTACACCCTCAATAAGAGATCCTATATATATATATATATATATATATATATATATGATCTCTTATTGAGGGTGTAATATTAGATAATAATAATAAGTAATATGTACGTGAAGATAATAATAACATTAATGAGTCCATCCATGTAGTAGTGGTGGCACTTGTATAAGGGTTAAATTTATCAAGAGTGAAAAATTAACAAGATGAGTGAAAATTTCATATCTGTTATTTTATATGTAAAGACAACCTTGAAGTAATTCTTAGTATTATCATTCCTTCGTTTGACTGTAAGTGAATCCTAGTTAAAAAATTTTACAAAAATTTTAGGCTCAAAATTTTTAAGGAATTACACACCTTGAAATCCTAACAATTCTAATTTTGCCATTTTAGTAATTCTGGGCCTGTAATGTAAACCAAGTTTCATAAAATAAACCTTAATGGTATAGTTAACAAAATAAATGAATATTTCATTCTTCCTAAAACACTAGCTTCTATTCAACAAATTCTCAAGTTGTAATATTCCAACTAAATATGATATTTATTTCAAATAGTGTTCAAAATCAAAATGACTTAGAAAGAAAACCACCTTGCATGACTAAAATAAGATGTGCTCTTTCAGATAATGAATGCATCTATATACTTCATCAAGTGTTTGATGAAAAATTTACATATATCCAAAATTCTATCAATGAAATGAAAGATTGAGATAATCATATGTATGTTTATACATTAAAAACACTAACCTAGAATATTGTTGATTCTCTACTCATGTATGATGCTCTAATTTTAAACAATCTAAATGCATGCATTATTTAGACAAATAATAAATTAAAATGGACAATTCAAAATATATTTTGACCCCTTATTCAACATTAAAAACTGATACCCAATGAAAAGAAATAAACAACTATTTAAAGAGTTGCATGCAATTTTTTAACAAAGAAAACTCAATCAATGTGCACCCCCACCCCCTGCACACACACACTCATTGAATCTTATTCTTATTTTCAAACATATATACCACTGTGAAACCATAGTGTGAACCAAATGACTATAAAACCTTTGCATGCATACATTTTAAAAACGTATTATTAAAACAACATTGCAAGTATTTAAAACTTATTTATTAAGAACTTATAAATAGACAAATTATACTGGGAAACTCACATCACATTACGACGTAATTTTTTTTTATCAATGTTAAGATGAGAAATCATAGTAAACATTGTAAATTTGAAAATGTATTCACACACCCAAAAACTATCATGTTAAAACCAATAAAATTATATATTTGTATTAATATTTTTTCCTGTATGCTATCATAAGCAAACAATGAACTTAGAAAGTTTCACCTTGAAACATACTTGTCATTGAGCTTCCTATAAAGTTACTACATTGAAATCCATAAGCTTCAATAGTATGCTCATCTAGTTTTCTTTTAAATCACCATAAAAAAAATTTAGAGAGCTCAAATTCCACCAAAATATTGAGTCTCAAATGAAAAATGAGAGTAAACCTAATTGCTTAAGTTTGTTCACCTACACTAATGTGTCTGGAAAATGATATTGAATGTGAGTGGTACATAACTTACCGACATTGATGTGTCTAGAAAGTTTGGTGAATGTAAACTTTGCCAACTTCCTCATGACTCTTTTATGTTTCCATCAAATTCATACTTCCTACTAAAAAATTACCATCTTTGACAACTTTATCATTTCTATAAATAATATTAGGACAAATATTAAATATGAAATGACAAAAATATTAGCAAAATAAGGCATGAAAATCTAGCCCATCCTCAAAGTAAATTTGAAATGCACGATAAAGGTCTACCAATGCATAACATCAAGTGATATCAAAATCATGCCTTTAACCAATTTTATTAATGCTAACTTAACAAAATAGCCACATTAATATCACAACCTTATTAATGTGAATCTTAGACAAAGGTACCCAACTATATCATTATTCAAATAACAATGGTATTTTATGAAATATGTTAACATAGGTTCAATGGTAACAAACTGTCATCAAATAAAATTATAATTGAGACCATTTAAAACAAGTATATGGTGATCAAATATGAATTTTTGGTGTAATGACATGCTCTTAACCAATGCAACCATTATCATGTTAAAATGCAAATATTTTGCATTCAATGTCAATGTCTAACATTAGGTCTAGATTTAGGATCATGATATTATAAAGGACAACTTTATAATAATGATCATAAACCAAGAAATAAAAAACATGGAAATAAAGTGTTACAGAAAAAAAATATGAGAGCCAACAATTTTGAGACATAAAAGTATTAATCTATGTTATTACCACTATATGAGAACTCATAACCCTCTACGACTGCTCCGAGATATTCATTGCAATTCTTTTCTACGAAGAAAACATAATTTCATTAAATCAATCAACATTGATATATTTTATTGAATTATCTTGAATGATTAACATGAGTCTCAAACATAAACTAATTAGAACATAATCATACATCACATTTAATCACAATTAAATAAGAAATTATTATCAAGCATTTAAACAAGATGGCCCCTACTAGATAGTTTTAAGTGTCATGGGATAAGCCATCATATGATAAAGATGTATTATTTTCAAGTTTAAAAGTATGTGTATTAAAATTAGACATAACACACTTAGCCTACATGCGGAATTGATACGAGAGAATATTTTATTGGAGCAGAAAGCACAATAAGCCATTGAATACCTAATAGAGTGGAATATTTTGAGACAAGTTTGAATTAAAAATATCAATAGTTTTTATAGATAGATAAAAGCTCATATTATTATGGGATTCTTCATTTTGCATGTCTCGAGGATTAGACAAATTTTAAGTCCGCAAATGATGTTGATGAGATTCTTATTTGAAGCATGTAGTATAAATGTAAAACATAAAAGCTTCTGATCATGTGCAACATCAAACATCTAAAAATTTCCTTTATGGTATCAATGGTATTTTATGGCATCTCATAGAGTAGAAAAAATATATATAGTCACAAAAAGATATGTATCTATTGATATTTTTAATGTATCATTATATTTAGTCCTAATAGTTAATTGTAGGGAAGATATCCTAACATGAACTTATCAAACTATATGTATTTGTATTCATTGAATTAATAAAATTTGAGTTACGTGTCAATATCTGAGTTATTTACTATCATTTTTGATTCATTTATGCTTTATTTAGGATGGATGTTAGATTAATGTAACAAGGATTCTTCCCCTGTGATGCACTAGTTGAGATACTTGAACTATTGACTCACAAATTAGTGTCAAGTTGATGTCAAAAATAGATAAAATTGTAAGAGAGGGTCTAATTTTTTCTTTCTTTTCAATACCAGGGTGAAAGACAATATTGACCCATAAGGATAGAACTAACTGCCACTATTATCCCATACTAGTCAATTTTGTTCTAAAGGGTAACATTTGAAATTAAAGATTTGAGATGTTTGTACATATGCTTAAGGAGGTTTTTAGTGTTCAAGAATTTATTTTTAGGCACAAGTTAATAAACTAGGAAGAGATATGTCCATACAAGTACTTAAGATAGAGTGAGGTGGCGAAGTAGGTCCAAATTAAGTGTTCAAGTTAGAAAAAGTAAAAGTGGGCCAAAACTAACATTATCAAGTATTCACGACCAAATTTGAGTGGCTACATTTAGAAATAAAGTTACTAGAATAAAAGGAAAGATATAATTAAATGTGTACATCACACTTTTATTTTGAGTGGATACTTCATTTGTGCAAGGCCCTTTAACTTAACAAACCTTGTAATAGTTCATGAAGTAGTCAATTTGTTCATTTAAAATTTGAAAAAGCTTAAACTTTGAAAATTAAAAAATTGAAAAGAGATCAAGGGAGGAATACACATATATATGTGAAACCAATGTTGCTCTTGTAACTTTGATTGAAGATGATGCTTCTCTAAAGCATTGGAGAATTGGTGCTTCCCATTAATCACTTGGAAGAATTAGTTCCTTTGTTTAACCAATGGAGATATGAGGGTGATCAAGCCCCAATTTTGATTGAACATGTATAAAAAATAAAATCCATTGAGGGATAAAAAAACTTAATTTGTGTTTTTGGTCTTTGTAACCCAAATATGGAAACATATTAGAATCCACAATATATTCACATACAATAGTGTTAGAGGGTGCTAAATTTCCAAGTTATGCATTATGTACTTTAATTGAACCAATCATTACAGATGGCTTTTGGATTGAATTATCACTTTGTTCTTTATTTCTTGTATGCATGATAAAAATAGAATGGATGACATCCCATGAATGTGGATATCAAGTAGTATGAAAGTATGGCATGAATTTGTATCATGACCCCATGTGATAAATCTAAAATCAATAACTTTTTGTAGATGATTTTTTTTTTTAAAATTTTGTTTGAAGCTTATGTATGAATCTATTTCATACACCCAAAACATATGAATATGTATTATATTGTTATAATATGATTACATATGAATGGAATATGCCACCATAATTTGTACCAATGAATGAATAGTGAACCATCTTACATGCTTTGAAATTGTAATCTATACTTGAAATTGATTTTTACTCATAAAGGCTTATCTTATGTATGAAAAGCCCACTGAAATTCCCCCCTTTTGAGGTGAGGAAATGTGTCCTAAAAATCAATGATCTAAAAATAAAATTTAACAGTATAATGCCTATCAATATGTAATCATTGAATATTGTAGCATATATAAAAATGTATGTCATCATAGTAATATATGTATCAGTTAAAACATGTATGTAACATGTGGGGCAAGGCCTACAATGTTAAATCCATATAAATGTATCAATAAAAATAATATTAGTAATTGTTATATAAGTATATGTATGCAATAAAAAATGCATCATGTATATGAATTAATCCTAGATCAAATAAGATAGATCATACCTATACTTCTGAATGGGGATATACTTGTTAAGTGGGAACATGATCAATATGGGGATCTACTAGACCCGATTAGGGGATCAATTATCATAACATATCATTATAGGAAGAGTTCCAAATCCTAAAGTCTAACACAATTACACAACAACCCTAATGGAGTCCTAAGGTTTAAAACGTTCACTCTATTCTAATAATAAGAAATCAAAATATAATCTAGTGCACACCAAAGCTTGTGGCACAAGGTGTGGGATAGAAATAAATAAAACAAATATGTGTAGGGAAATTTAATTAAATTAAGTATGAGTAACACCCTAATACATGAAATATGAAAGATATTATTATTTGAGCCAACACATGCTACTTTTATCTACTTAAAGAGAGGAGAACAAAGTTAGAATATACTTACCTAAATGTGAACCCGTCGAGACTTAATCTCTCCTTTGGCCAAAGGAACTTTGTAAGAGGTTGTTGTGGTTTTTAAGGATCACAAAGAAAGGCCAAAACATCCAAGACTTATCCACAAGACTAGATTCTCCAAATAAGAAACCTAAGCTAAGTTTACTCAAGTAGAATCGTGAAAGAACAGATTGTGAAGAAGCATGAGCGAATAATAACTCTTGATTGCATATATGAATAATGATTGAAATGATCTTGTATACAGGTGGATCATTCCTCAAATCCTTCTAGGAATGTCAATTCTACAAGGTCGACCTAGATGACGTAGTGTGTTTTTAGGGATAATTTTCTAAGTCTAAGCTAGGTTGGCCAAAGGGCTAACAAGCCAAGAATGTAAAGAATACCCCTGAACTATACTGGGTCAACCCAGTATAACCAACAATAAAAAAGGAGTTTACGATAAGAAAGGAGGGATAGAAAGAGGCAAATACTAGAGGAATACTCAAGGGATGATAAATAACTTAGGTAATGGTTTTAAGAGCTAGTTGGATTGGTAATAATGTGGCAATAAGTAATAACAATCTTACAAAGAGCCAAAGGTCTACGCACCCCTTTCCTAGTGCACCCCTTAGGGCATGCACTCAGAGAGATTGAGTCTCGATGGGTTCTTAAAAGATGTAAAGTGTCAATATTTGATAAAATTTGAAAATATTATGTGTATATATATGCCCCACTCGAAGCTCATCACGTGTCACTAAGGTGTAATAGGGGATGGTACTTCTAGAAAGAACATAGTAACACACAACAATGATGCTAAAAAAAAGTTGTAATAATTTAAAGAAAAAATAACTAAAAGTAAATGAATGAAAGAGAAACTAATCTAAAAAATAAATGATTAAAAGTAAATAAATAAAAAAAATAAATGCAAAACATACCTTGACTTACCTTTTATCACAACATGGTTGTCTATTGTCTTGTTAGTTTTGATTGTGTAGGGCACAAAGACTACTTTCAACAAACTTAAGAATACAAAACTAAAGAGAAAAAACAAACAAATGCAAAAAAATCCAAGATAACTGGTGTTATGAAGATGGGACATACTTGGGAAATTTGACACGCTGGGTGACAAGTGTTATTTTAGACCAAATGACCAAGTCAAAAAAACAAACAAGAGTAAATAGAGTAACCAAAAATCCAAGCCTACTAAAGAACGAAAAACTCAAACAAACGATCCTAAAGTAAGAAAGGAAAACTCACCAAGTCAAACCAAGGATACATGTAAAACATGATGGTAATAAAACAAATCAATGGTAAAATATTAAAATAAATAAATGGTAAAACAACATTGATGAGTGAGTAGTAACAATACACATCTCACTCAATAATGGAAAAAAAGTCGCATAAAAGGGAAACCAACATTGTCGAGTGAAGAGTAACAAGCCAACCTCACTTAACAATGGAAAAAGGGTACAAAATCAGGTGTCCATAATAGCAGGACATAAAAATCATGATAAATGGTAAAAATAAGGTAAATTAAGTCTAGGAAATGTAAAGTGATGGTGTAAATAAATAAATCCATAGTGGCTCAAACATGTTGTTTCCCTCTAAGGATAGATGAAATTGAAACAAAGTAATGTTAACATGTTTTTAAGAGGTGAAGAGGAAGGAATTAAAGAAGAAAGGAAAATAGATTTGGAATCATAATTTGTCTATCAAGGGGGAAAATGAAATGGGTGGATGGGAGAATGAAGAAAAAACCAAAGTAGAGGAACTCTTTATCAAAGTTAAGACACTCAAATTAGGTTTGTCAAAACAAGAGGACTTTCGACCTTAAGGACTTGGAAGAAATTTTCTTAGCCACACAAGTCTTAGGTAAATAAATGGAGTATATAGATGATCCCATGAAGGCTAAATGCATGAAAATTAAAATGGACCTACCTTCCCACAATGTGTTCCCCATTCTTTAGAACCCCTTACAGAGCCATCAGTCTAATGCAAATATTAGTTACTTGCATGAGAAAGTAGGTAGCACCATAGATATTTTTTGAAATCTCCTATTCCAATCTATTGGCCTACTGCACCCCAAAGGACCTAGGCTCTATGTGAGGCCAAATATGGAGTTTGAGCTTCAATTAGAGACAGGAGATGTGCCTAAAATCACATCTTTTGATATGAATTTGAATTTTGAGGTTTGTATGTTGCCTTTTAAATATCATTGACTTTTGTTGCAAATGATTTGGATTTTAAATTTCTTGATGGATTTTTCTATTTCTCCTCCATACGGATTTGGAAAACCAAACATGGGTGCTAAAGTTGACTTTCATTTGAAAACTTGGGACAAGGTTGATAAGAGAGAGAAACTTCAAAGAGCATGAGATCTAAGAGTCTCATAAATCAAGGATAAATAAAAATGCTATCTTGACTTCAACCTTGTTTAATCCAAAGTGGAGTGAAAAGAAGGGGAGATTAAGAGGAGTGACACATGGAAGAATTTGAATTACTTAAAATTAAAAAAAATGTGACAAAGGGCAAAAAGAGGGATATAATGATAGTATAGTGTGATTCCTTATCATAAGAATGAGGGAAATGGAGGAAAACATGCTAACATAGATTGTTGTGCAGATTTCATCTAGTAAAAAAAGCAAAATCTATAATTTGATAACAAGGATAAAATCCATGAAAAGATGGTAATTTTATGAGGAGGGTCAGGTCCTATCCACACTCTTATAAAGTAACTCATAAAAGTGAAATACATGAGGGTGCCAATAAGCAAGTGAAAGATAAAGAAATGGTAAGCAAATGATTAAAAGATGGTGGTTTTACGAGTGATGTTGGGTACTATACATGTTATTACAAAGAAATTCACAAAAGAGAAACCCAAGGGGTGAAAAAATAAGAAGATAAAGAAGACTATGGTACATCAAGAAACCACAAGACCAAAAGGGAGGACTAAAGGTTTGTGAAAAAGAGGGAACTGCTGAAAATGGAGAGAACCATGATTAAGTAACCTATAAAAAGTGTTAGATGGAAATCATGATAAGAAGTAAATGTTTAAGAAAATTACTTTTTGAGGAATTGTGCATTGGTGGGCTCTTTGAAAATATGGCCTTCATTGGTTTGAAGATGGTAGGTGCTTAGACCAAGAATATCTTTGACTAAATATGGACCCCACCATATTTGTATGTATTTACCTTCTTTATCATGGGTGTAATCTCATTTAAGGATAAGATCACCAACATTAAAAGTGAAGACTTTAACACATTTGTTATGTTGTTAGGCAATACAAGCCTTGTATTGGAAGTCATGTTATAAGGTAAAAAGATGATGTTCATATAGAAGATCAAGGACATGAAGGTGAGCTTCACATAATTCTTCATCAGGAATAATACCATGAAGAGATATACAAAGAGAGGGAAGCTCAAATTATAAAGGAAACACCAGATCAAAACCATAGACTAGATAAAATGGAGTTGTCCCAATGGCAATACGTATGTTAGTATGATAGGCCTAAAGTAAAGGATAAAGATATGCCAATCTATGCAATTTTCATGAATTGTCTTTTGAATAATTTTATTGGTAGCCTCATTTTGACCATTTCATTGTAGATGATAAGGTATGGAAAACTTGTGATTGATCTTGAATTTGTTGCAAAGTTGTTTAACATGTTTATTTTTGAAATTACCACAATTGTTTGAAATGATAGTATGGGGGATGCCAAAGCAGAAAATAATTTGATTAATAATAGATTTAGAAATGGTAGGACCAGTGACATTAATAAGGGGCATGGCTTCTACCCACTTGGTAAAATATTTGATAGTGGTGATGATAAAGACATGCCCATCTTGGGAGTAAGGAAGTTTACCAATGAGATTGAATCTCCATGTGGAATATGGACAAGGAGATTTGATAGTTTAAAGCTCAAAAGGAGGTGAAAGGATAAGAACATCGTGAAATTGATAAGGAGTACACTTTTTAGCATATTTAATTGTATCCTTTTTCAGAGTAAACCAAAAATAACCCATACGTAGGAATTTACGTGTTGTAACATGTGTGCTATAGTGACTACCATAAATTCCCCCATGTTCTTGTTCAAGAAGAGGAGGAACTTCATCTTGCATAAAATAACAAAGCAAGGTAGCTTCAACATTGAGATAGTAAAGGATGTTATGCCAAAATACATACTTGAAAGATTGTTTATGAATGCATGTCTTTTCACAAGAATGCAAATTAGGAGGATAAGTTTGATGTTCTAGGAATTGAATGATATCTTGGTACCAAGGGCTTTGTCAAATGGTAATAGCCTCAATATGACATATAAGTGAGCCTGGTGGTTGAGTTAAATATGGAGATTTTATTCTTTGTATAAGAAAAGAAGGATCTGAAAGAACTTGATGTGGATGAAAGAGAGAAGCTGAAGAGTTAAGAGAATCAACAATAGAATTTTGATCTCTAGGAATAGGCTCAATAGTGAAAGAGATAAAATCCTTAGCAAGAGTTGTTTTAATTTGATGATAGGTAATGAGGTTTTCACTTCTACATTGATAATCACCACTAACTTGATAACAAATAAGTTGAGAATCACCTAAAACATGAAGGTATTGAATGTCTAAGTCAAGATTAGATCTCATACCTAATATAAGAGCTTCATATTTAGCCATATTATTAGTCACATCAAAGGTGAAGCAAAAATATAAGGGAACGATCTTACCAAGAGGACTAGTGAGAATGAAACCTGCCCTAGCTCTTTGAAGGCATTTAACACCATCAAAGTGGAGGGTCCAAGTATCATCATGCAAGTCAACATTAATTTTAGGAAGTACCTCAATAATTACCTTTGGTTTAATAAAACCAGAGGGAGTAGAATATTCTTCAATATTATTAGCTTCAAGATCAGTGATAAAGTTATGAAATTAATCTTTATGAGAGATAACTTGATTAAGACCTTCAATGTAAAGGATATTATCATCTAGAAGGTCATCTTAAAGAGAAGAAGTGGCTAGAATGGGAGCTGTGGAAAGTTAATCAGCTATGACTTGCCCTTTGACATCTTTTTGAGTGATGATATAAAGATCAAATTCCATAAGTAAGACCATCTATTTGCCAATTCAATGTCTAGGAAGAAAAGATTTGGAGAATAAATGATGAAGGGGGTTGAAATGAATAATGACATAAGTAGTTTGGTAAAGCATATAGTGGCAAATATTTTCATGTATGAAATAGATGGAAAGGCAATCATGCTAAATTTTGGTGTAATGTGTTTCATAATTGATGAGGCCTTGACTGATGTAATATATAACATACTCTCTTCCCATATCATCTTGTTGGGAAAGCATTGCCCCAACTAAAATAGATGTGGAAGAAGTATATAGAATCAAAGGTTTAATGTTTGAAGGAGGAGGAAGTTTAGGTGGATAAAGCAATGACTCTTTCATGTTATCAAAGGCTTTTTGACATAGATCCATCTATTCTAAATCAATACCTTTCTTGTGAAGGGAATTGACAGAGTGTATTCGATATGCCATTTAGGGATACATCATCTAATTTCTCCAATTTTACCTAAATAAGTATGAATGTTGGGAATAGAATGAGGAATATGCATTTTAATAATATCACTAATTTTGGCATGATCCATGTCAATGCCCTAGAGAGAGACTAAGAATCCTAACAATTTTCTAGATGTGACTCTAAAGACACATTTTTAAGGATTAAGTCTAAATTTATATTTAAGGAGATGGTAAAATATGATAGCAAGATCGGAAATATGATTCTTACAATGTTTGGATTTAGCAATAAGATCATCCACATAAGTTTAAACAATTTCATGAATGAGATTGTGAAAGATGTGAGTCATTGCATGTTGATAAGTGGCTCCAACATTTTTGAGGCTGAAGGGCATTTTGACATAATAATAGGTGCCCCATTCCATGGTGAAATTAGTCTTATGTTGGTCCTCAGGAGCAACATGAATTTGATTATATCTTGAGAAGCCATCCATAAGAGATAACATTTTGTAACCAGTCATGAAATCAATAATAGCATCTATTGAAGGTAAGGGGAAATTATCCTTTAGACAAGCAAGATTAAGATTGAATAAATCAATGAAAATTCAAATGACCATAGTGACTTTATTCTGAATGGGGACAATGTTGGAAACCCATTTAGAATAATCCACTGGTTTAATAAATTTAACATTGATTAATTTGATGATTTCCTTATGACCTAAAGTTGAAACTTTAGGTGGAAATTTTTGTTGTTTTTGATGTACAGGCTTGGCATCAGGATAAGTAATGATGTTATGCACCATAATGTTAGGGTCAATGTTAGGCATGTCCTCGTAGGACCAAGCAAAAGCCTCATGATATTTTTTAATGAATAAGCTAAAGTTATCATGTTTAGTAGGTGAAAGCTCCCAAAAAACTATAATTAGTCGAGGACAAGATGGGGTACCATATTTGATGCGAGTAGTTTCTTCGATAAACATGGCATTATTGTATTGAAAGTGGTATGGTGCATTAGGTAAGGATAAAATTAGATTTATTTTAGGGTTAATGCTAGCAATGAATTTGTTGAAGTAAGGAGTTTTAATCTTGAAATTTCTAAGTTTATGATGCTGCCAAGGAAGTTGAGGTTCCCAGGCATGAATTAACTCAAGAATAACTTCATCACTAGGCAAGGTAGGAAGAGGACCATAATACTCAACATCTACTTCAAGATCTAAAATTTGATTGCCATGGTGATCATACTCAGAATGAATTTGATGGACATCAGTGGCCTTCAAGCATGATTTTAGGAGTATATGAAGTAGATGGATTAGAAGAGATTGTAGTGCTAGTGGATTTGATGTTGGGAGAAGGATTTGATGGAATGATATAATCCAAAAGTGTTGGAACTTCCAGAGGTTTAAAAGGTATATTTTTCTCTACCAGCCAAGGAGTATCACTAAGAGGAGGATTGAAAGGAGGCACATGACGCTCAAGATCTAAGGTATGATCCACAAAAATGGTATGTACATCTTGATTAAAAGCATGAATTTGGGATAAAGTTTTTTGGTAATTCTAGACATCCAAGTCTCTAGATTGTGCTTGGGCCATGATATAGTTGTCATCATATGTTGGATAAATTATAAATTCTTAAGAATAAGGGGGAGTTTCAGAAGGTGAAATCCCAATGTTGTTGAATGTATAAGGAGACATGATGAGAGGATCTTGAAATAATTTAGCCACTCCATAATCATTGCAAGTGAAGATATATTCTAGTAAATAAGGAACCTGATCATTGCATGGAGGGGGAAAGTTGGTAATCTCATGCATGAGAGGAATGGTACGGTCCCTATGTAGAAGAGAAGGAAGAAGCCATTGTGAAATTTATAAAGGTAACTTGGTATTATTGCAAATATGTTGCAACTCATTGGCTTCATCATCATCAGAATCCACAAGAGTAACTTATAAATAAGGACTCATGTTGATGAACTCGAATAAAAGAACATTGTTAATTTTAGGATTCATAGGAATATGATATTGAGGTTTAGGATTAGGAAGTTGAATGCTCCATGGATTGGGATTGGCTTCAAGTTTGTACCATTTCCAATTATGTAAAAATTTAATACATTGACTACCAGAAGAAGCAATGTATCTCATTCGATGAGTCCATGGATGACCAAGAAGAATATTGTAAGATAAAAGTAGATCAAGGACCATAAGCTTGGTTTTAATGGTCTTAGGTCCTATGGTTAATGGAAGCCAAATACAACCAAGTGGTTTTTGATTAGTTTTGTCAAAACCACGATAAGTGAGATGGGTTTTTTTGAGATGATCCTTTTTATAAGCAAGTTTTTGAATAAGCCACATAGATATTACATTAATACATAGCCCTCATCAATTAATAATTTACATGTAAGAGTGGTATTAATGGATACTTTAATAAAGAGTGGTATATCATTAGCATGAAAATAATTTCATCGTTGATCATGTCCTCTTCAAGGAATTCAATGTAAGGCTTGGAATAAGGACACATGGTTTCAATGGTATTAATGTTGGTAGGTTGAGAATCGATAGAAGGTGGATCTTCATTGTTAGGTTGATGAGCTAAAAGCTTCACTGATGCAAACATGGAGGAGGTTGTTGAGAGGTTGCTGAGTTGCAGAGCAACTGACATCAGTCTGATCAATCGACGTCGGTCATATCCAGTGAGTAGAGCAACTGACATCAGTCAGTTATCGGCTGACGTTGGTCATCTCCAGCTAGACAGGGACCGATGTCAATCACCTGTGCAGTTCCAAAACTGCTAGTTCATAAATAGTTTGTTAACGAACTGGTTGTTTGCATGTAAAAGGCTAATTTTAGTCTTGGAGCTACGAATCTAATTATTGTAATTGGATGTCTAATTATTGTTTGCATGAGATCTATTTAATAGACTCATGGGCTGTATTGTAAAGTGTGAGGGATCAAAGTAGGGATTCCCAGGGTGTTAGATAGAGAGAGCAAGCTTGGCTCCTCATAATGCCAAGTGTGTATGATTAGGTAGATCTATAGGTTGTGCAAGGTCTGGTAGAAGATCCAAAGGGGTGCTGGCTTGGAGGACAAGGGTTATTCATGGTATGTAAGATCAAGTTGGTCTACAGGTGTGCAAGATCAGGTAGAGATCTACATGTGGTAAGTAAGATCATTGATTTGCAGGTGTGTGTGTGTGTGAGATCTAGGTTTGCAGGTATACAGAACTAGGTTGATTTGCAGGTGTGCAAGATTAGGGAGGTCAGCAACACAATAGGTAGCAAGATTAGGGGAGATCTACTTAGAGTACATTGTGTACTTAGAGTACAGTGTGTACTCAGTTGTCGAGTATGTGGAGTACTTGTGTACTGGCAGTAGTGATATTGACTGGTGGATTGGCAGTATTGTTACTGGCTAGTGTAGGTGAACACCAACTCTGTGTTTGAGTTGTGTTGGGACCGTAATTGAGAGAGTGAACTCTTAAAGGTGAATTACTGTACACTTGGTGTGGGAAGCCTATAAGGTGTGGAAGAGTGTGGCATCTCTTCATTGTAATTTCTTACTGGAAGAGTATTAATACAATTGGGTATTGTCTCTCATATTCTATGTTATTTCTGAATTCTAGTTACTTGTGATTCTGGTTAAATTTTGCATTTAGTTGCTTGTACATGGTAATCAATTGTGCTTCTGGGTCCTAACAAGTGGTATCAGAGCTAAAGTTGTAGGGAGCAGGTCTGTGTTTGATTACAGGTCACTCTCAGGGGTTTCTAATTGAGTGGGAGTATAGCAATGGCAGAAGAAAGAACACTAAGAATGGAGGAATTGAAAAGCAAGAATGGTCAATTACGGTGTTATGGAAAGAAAGAGTAGGTAAAGAAAAATTGTTGGTTGGTAAAAGATCAACATGAAGGAACTGAAGAAGCAGATGTTGTAGGTGTTGTTGCACAAGATGCTCTGGGATGTTCCTTGGATAAAGTAGAATCTTATTTTATAAATTTTGTTGCCTCTTTCCATGCAGCCCAAAATAGAGTATTTTTCCATGTTAAGGTCCTTGAAGACTTTGGAAAGATTTATTTAGGGGCTGGTGTGCCTTGTCAAAGTTTTGGCAAAGGGGAAGTGCGGCTGAAATTGCAGACAACCAACACATGGGTGTTGAAGGAGGTCATGCAGGTCCCAGTCTTGAAGATGTGGCTAATTTCTTCAGGAAAGTTGGGTGATGAGAGATGCACAAAAACTCTCACAACAGATGCACTTGAATTAGAAGGTGGTAAGAAAGTAGGTATCCTTTATTTATCTACTTATATTATTGATTCTTCTTCTGTTGCAAAGACGTGGCTTTGTAGGCTTGGTCACAAGAGCAAGAAGGAGATGCATGTTCTTAAGCAAAAGATAGATGTCTTTGACAAACTTAAAAACTAGAAAGCCTTGGTGTTCATGGAGGAGATGATGGACAAAGATCAATGGAGAAGGTTGAGTAACTCTGAGTAGGGTAGTTTGGACAGGGTTTTGATCCAAAGAGAGCTCGTGGGTAAAAAGTCATCACTCATAGGAAAACATAGGTACCGGCGTCGGTCAGGAGGAACCAACGTCAAATAGATAGGTGCTGATGTCAGTCATGTGCAAACCAGAGCTGATGGTGTCAGGCAGGGTAAGACTGATGTCAGTCAGAGAACTAACATTGGTGACAAGTAGACACTGACGTTGGTTAGGAAATTGGTGTCAGTAGTCAGGACAGTCGCATGGAACTGACGTCGGTCAGATGCAGACTGTATGGTGACTGAGGTCGGTCACTAGAACAGATTTTGGGCAGACAACAAGCTGTCAAGGAGTCTCAAACGCCCATATGGAGGACTAAAAGGGTAAGTAAGCCTCAAATTTGTTATTCCTCTTCTTTATACTCATTTCTCACTACAGAGCAGGAAGGATCCAGGAAACAGTGGGAGCATGGCATGAATGAGGAATTTGATTCCTAGGATGCAGAACCAAATGGGAGATTTGGTAAGGTTGCCAGTCGGTATGAAAGCACTGAAAGATGAATGGATTCCTTGGTTAAAGAATAGAGAGAATGGACACGTGAGATGGAAGGCCAGGTCATATGGTCTTGAGGAAGCTCCAAGACAGTGGTACAGGTTTGACAGGTGGATGACAAAGCATGGCTTTAGTCAATATCATTATAACCATTATGGTTTTTTTACTAGGTTGGGTGATGATTGCAACATCATCTTGTTATTGTATGTTGTGTGTTTGCTTGATGCAGGGTTACACATATAGGGTTTTTCTGAGCTAAAGGTAAAGTTAGTTCAGAGGTGTGTCATGAAGAATTTGGAGGAGTAAAATTCTTTGGCATAAGTGTGTTTCTAGAGACATGGAAGATCATAGGTTGATTTTGTCTTTGGATGATTGTGTGAAACCAGTTTGCACGCTGATGGGTTGGATAGTTCTATGAACAGTGTCTTGATTCACATGATGAGGTTAAGTACATGCGTACTGGACCTGGGTTTTCCCACGTAGTGGGAGCTGTCAGCAAGTTTGGAGCCAATCTAGGAAAGAAGCACTAGAGGGAAGTTCAATGGATTCTCAGGTATCTGAGAGGGACCAACAATAGGTGCACATGCTATGCAGGGTCAAGTTATTTTCTACATGGGTTTGTATATGCGGATGTGGTAGGTTACTTTGATGACAGGAGGTTCACCGCAGGGTTTGTGGTGGCTGGTCTTCAGGATTGATCTTGAAGAGGGATACAAGCCATTAAACAAATTAGATGGTGTACAGGTATAGGTATAGTGCAGCTGTTTATCTCCAAGTGGGAGATTGTTAGGTTGTGGAGCTAAAAGCTTCACTGATGCAAACATGGAGGAGGTTGTTGAGAGGTTATTGAGTTGCAGAGCAACCGATGTCAGTTTGATCAATTGACTCGGTCATATCTAGTGAGTAGAGCAATCGATAGCGGTCAGTTATCGACCGATGTCGATCATCTCCAACCAGATAGGGACCGACATCGGTCACCTGTGTGGTTCCAAAACTGCTAGTTCATGAATAGTTTGTTAATGAACCGGTTGTTTGCATGTAAAAGGCTAATTTTAGTCTTGGAGCTGCAGATCTAATTATTGTAATTATATGTCTAATTATTGTTTGCATGAGATCTATATAATAGACTCATGAGCTGTATTGTAAAGTGTCAGGGATCAAAGCAGGGATTCCCAGGGTGCTAGATAGAGAGAGTAAGCTTGGCTCCTCATAGTGCCATAGTGCCAAGTGTGTATGATCAAGTAGATCTACAGGTTGTGCAAGGTTTGGTAGAAGATCCATAGGGGTGCTGGTTTGTAGGACAAGGGTTCTTCATGGTATGTAAGATTAGGTTGGTCTGCAGGTGTGCAAGATCAGGTAGAGATCTACATGTGGTAAGTAAGATAATTGATTTGCAGGTGTGTATGTGTGCAAGATCTAAGTTTGCAGGTGTGCAAAACTAGGTTGATTTGTAGGTGTGCAAGATCAGGGAGGTCAGCAACACAACAAGTAGCAAGATCAGGGGAGATCCACTTGGAGTACATTGTGTACTTGGAGTATAGTGTGTACTCATTTGTGGAGTATGTGGAGTACTTGTGTACTGGCAGTAGTGATACTGACTGGTGGACTGGCAGTATTATTATTGGCTGGTGGAGGTGAACACCAACTCTGTGTTTGAGTTGTGTGTTGGGACCGTAATTGAGAGAGTGAACTCTTGAAGGTGAATTACTGTACACTTGGTGTGGGAAGCCTATAAGGTGTGGAAGAGTGTGGCATCTCTTCATTATAATTTCTTTCTGGAAGAGTATTAATACAATTGGGTATTGTCTCTCATATTCTGTGTTATTTCTGAATTCTAGTTACTTGTGATTCTGGTTAAATTCTGCATTTAGTTGCTTGTACATGGTAATCAATTGTGCTTCTGGGTCCTGACATTCATCTATGGAGGATGGATATTCAATTTCTTAAAGTTGTTACATAAGGAATTTATAATGATAGGATGAAGTACAAACCAACTCCATTAGAGGAATCTTGCAAGGCATAGAGTTGAGTTTTTCAAGAAAGTTCTAATGATATTTAGAAGAACTAGCATGAGGTTTAAAAGGTAAATTAGTTTTGGAAGGCATGGATGTGGTTGGAGGATCATAAAGAGGAAGTTTTTTCTTAGGTTCTTTTGAATAAACATTAGAGGTGGTAGTTTCTTTAAGAAGTTGTTCTTCTAGAGATGGATTTTTAGGCTTGGTAACATGATATTTATGAAACAGTTTGTGATGATAATTGACCTTGGTAGTGTTGACATATTGAGAGCTATAATATCAGTTATAATTGGCATTGATGGTACAAACATCCTTGACATTTTATTGATCATTTGAAGAATATTTTTGGTTATTAGATGTATAGGCTTTAAAAGTTTGTCATTTTTGAGAAGCAGTAGTGTATTATTAATGATGAAGATTGATCATAACTTCATGATTGAATGAATCACTGAGCATATAGGAGACAAAAAATTTATTGATACCTCTACAAGATTCATGAGAATGCCCAATGTCAGCATGGAACTAGAAAAATAGATTGGGGTCATAACAATTAGGAGGAGCATTGGGATAGATGAAAGGTTTTGAGGGTGGTAAAAATTGTTTCATTTGCTAAACTGAAAGAGGTGTATGAGATGGTGAAAGAAAATCAGTCTTGAAAACTCCTTGTTTGGTTTGCAGGGAATTACTAGTGATAAAATTATATGTTTGGAAAGATCCCTTAATAAGTTTAAGATTAGGTTCGAATTGATTCATAAGAAAGCATTGATGCTTAGCTTGATCAAGAGATTCATTAAGTGTTTGAGGAGTAAAGGTTAAAACCTTATATTGAAAAGTAGGATTTAAAGCCATGATAACGAGTTTGAATAAGTTATCATTAGTCATGTTATGGTCATCTTTATGAGCTAAATATTTTCATATTTTAATAAAGTCATGAGTTGATTCAGTAGAATATTGTTTAGCATTGATGAAATGGCTAAGATAATTTTTCGGAAGATCATTGTGTTGAAACTCTTTAGCCAAAGGATTAACCAAATATTCAATTTACAAAATAGAATGTTAGGGAATTTGATTATACCATTCTAATACATCTCCAGTGAAGGTTTTCCCAAGAGTTTAATAGTGGTGAAGGTATTAGTTTGGATCCACTCCTTGTAAAGGTTTCCAAAGGCTTTAAAAAATGAGGTAGGGTCTTTATTCCCATCATATTTGATAGTTGGAGATATATTACCAATATCAATGGAAATAATGAATAGAGTTAAAGACTCATTTTTAATGATTTGAATCATCTTGTTATTCATTATGGGTTATATAATAACATTACCTGAGGCATCCCTAAAAGGTGGAAGAATAAAATTAGGATTATCTTGAGGATGAATATTTGGAGGTTGATTATCTACATTGATTAAGTGTTGTTGAAGTTGTATCATTTAGTTGGTGTTAGAATTTTTTATATTGTTCATTTATTGAATAACTTGGGCTAACAGTTAAGTGCTATCAGGAGGTAGGTTGGTATTGGTAGGAACACTCCCCAAATTGGTATTAGGGAAAAGATTAAAAGAATATGGATTAATAGTGGGATTATTAAGTAAACTTGTATCGATCACTCTGACATTAGTTTGAATGTTTTGAAGATGAGAAGTTTGTTGGTAAGTAGAGAAATGATCATATCCATCAACTTCATCATTGTGTTATTTTCACCATTTTGTAATTCATGGATGAAGGAGGAGAAGAGGTGCCCTAAGAGTGATGGTTCTCTTGGAAAGAGAGGAAGAAATGAGCATCCCATATAATACCTAAATTGATTTAGACTATCTAAGAAGATTCTGATAGGAGACTTCATTCTGACTAAAGAGAGATGAATAAAATGAAAAATTAGAGAGATGGAAAATTAGATTGATGAAAATGAAGGCAAAAAATAGTATAGGGTCAATTAGGTTGATCCAGTATAGAAAATAGGGCCTAAAAATAGTATAAGGTCAATTGGGTTGATTTAGTATAGTAAACTGAGGCATGCAAAAGAGGCAAAAGAAACTACAAATTGTACAAGGTTGACTAGGTCAATCTAGTACAATGCGTAGGGGCTAAAAAAGGTACAGGGTTGACCATGTTTATCCAATATAATAATCAGGGTGAAAGAGAAAGCTGACAATAAGTTATGAGTTGAAATAAGATAATTTTTGCAACTAATCTAGGAAAATAAGAGTTGAAAGGAAATAAATAGTCAATTGGATCAATGCTAGCCAATCCAATTGAGGCAAACAAAATAAAACCTTACACTAATGCTGGTTAATGCAAATTTTTGCACACATAATTGAGAAAAGAGTGAGCAATCAATTAAAAAAATAAATAGCTAACTAATTAGTCAACTTGAATGTTTATTATACTATTAAGATATGATTTTTAATGTGATTAGATGTTGGCTATAAGCAAGGTACTAGATATCAATCTAAGGATGGTTTTAGGTAATTTAGTTTGAAAAGAACTATAGTGGAAATAATACAAGATTGGTATTGGGGCCTACCCCCTCACTTCACATACCATAGTGATAAGGGTGTCAGGTTCTTAGCCAGAATATACCATTAACCATGCTTTATACTTGACAAGAGCATCAAGTCAGCTTCCCCCTTGGTGATAAAATCTAAGTAGGTTAGCCTTGGGTAGACAAATGTAAAATTAATTGTTTATGTTATGTGATTTGGCCATGTGTGCATAAAATAGAAATAGTGAAACTAAGTGATTAATTTAAAATCCTTTAATTAAACTATGTAATCTATTTTAAGCATGTAATAAATAGGAAAAAATGTGTGAACTAATTACTAAAAGATATGAGGTTAATTCCAAATTTGAAACACGGTATAGTGCTAAAAATATATGCACAAAATATAGAATAGGGTTGACAAGGTCGAACCTATACTACAAAGTAAGGTCTAAAAATGAACTGGGTTAGTAGTGTCAATCCAGTTATTTTAGACAACACACAAAACATATAACTGGGTTGGTAGTGTCGATCTAGTTGACTATGCAAGGGCAGTTTTGAAGATTAAAAAATATAAAAGGAAATATAGTAAAAGAGAGAAATAGATAAGTAAAAAGGAACCTTAGTAGATCATAGATGAAGTGAAGGAAGATTGCTGATGAAGAACCTTGAAGTATGCTTGAGAAACCTACAAAATGGGTCAATAGGATCAATCAAGCTATACAAGAACCTATTGAAAAGTGTTGAAACTATAAGGGGTTTACTGAGTCAACCTAGTAGGTTGAAAAAAATGTTTGAAAGGTTGGAAACCTATACTAGGTTGAATGGGTTGATCTAGTTGCCTATTCTTAGAAACTTGTGCACAAAAAAAAAATGGGTTGACATAATCGATCTAGAATGTCAAAAATATATGATAAAAAGAATGAATTAAATGAGGTAAAAGTGAACAAATCCTATAAGGGTTAGTTCACATATGGTTCAACAACATGTATGCAATTGAAAATGCATCATGTCTATGAATTAATCCTAGATCGAATAAGATAGATCATACCTACACTTTCGATTTGGGATACACTTTTTAAGTGGAAGCATGACCAATATGGGGATCCACTAGACTCGATTAGGGGATCACTTTTCACAACATATCATGATAGGAAGGGTTTTAAAGCCTACAGTTTAACATAATTTCACAACAACCCTAATGGAGTCTTAAGGTTTAAAACATTCACTCTATTCTAATAATAAAAAAGCAAAATCTAATCTAGTGTACACCAAATCTTGTGGCACAAGATGGGGGTTAGAAACAAATAAAACAAATACATATAGGGAACTTCAATTAAATTAAGTATGATTAACACCCTAATACATGAAATATGAAAGATAATATTATTCGAGCCAACACTTATACTACTTCTATCTACTAAAAGATAGGAGAACAAAGTTATAATATACTTACTTGAATGTGAACCCATCAAGACTCAATCTCTCCCTTTGCCAAAGGGACTTCACAAGAGGTTGTTGTGGTCTGTAAGGATAACTGAGAAATACCAAAGCATCCAAGACTTATTCACAAGACTAGATTCTCTAAATAAGAAACCTAAGATAAGTTTCCTGAAGTAGAATGGTGGAAGAGCAGATTGTGAAGAAACACAAGTGAATAATAACTCTTGATTGTACATATGAATAATGACCAAAATGATCTTGTATATAGAGGTTGATCTTGCCCTAAATATTTTTGGGAAATCGGCTGTACATGGTCGACCCAGTTAACTCAGTGTGTTTTTGGGGAAAATTTATTAGGTCTAAGCTAGGTCGGCCAAAGGGATAATAAGCCAAGAAAGTAAAGAATACCCTTGAACTATACTAGGTTGACTCAGTTCACCCAGTACAACCAACAATCAAAAAGGAATTTAAGACAAGAAAAGAGGGATAAAAAGAGGAAAAGACTAGAGAAATACTCAAGGGAGGATAAATAGCTTAGGTAATAGTTTTAAGAACTGGTTGGATTGGTAATAATGTGGTAATAAGGGACAATAATCTTGTAAATTACCAAAGGTCTACCTACCCCTTTCTCGGTGCACCCCTTAGGGCATGTAATTAGAGAGATTGAGTCTTGATGGAATCCTATAATATGTAAAGCATCAGTATTTGATAAAATTTGAAAATATTATGTGTATATAGTATACATAATATTTAGTGCATGGTATGGATAAAGGCACTCATAAAAATCAATAAGCTCAACAAACACACAAGCACAAGAAGCCAAATCTCATACAATAAGACCAAGGATCACATATGAGGGACATATTCGAATCTCACATATAAAACCAAGGGCCACATGAAAGGACATTAATAATGTCATAAATAAGGAACATGTTCAAATGTCACATAAAACATAGGGCCAAGATTCGTAAATAATGGACATGTTCAAATGTCACAACCAAGGGACATGTTTAAATGCCACACAAAATATAGGGCTAAGGTACAAAATTAATGGACATGTTCAAATGTGACAACAAGGGACATGTTCAAATGTCCTAAAAACCATAAGATCAAATGCCATAAGCAATGAACAAGTTCAAATGTTATAAATGAGGGACATGTTTAAATGCCACACAAAACACATGACTAAGGGCCACAAAAAATAGACATGTTCAAATGTCACACATACCAAGAAAGATATCATAGAGATGTTTAATAAATTTACACACAAGGACCAAGGGCCATATATAATAGACAAACAAAAGTATAATTTACTATGTACAAATAATAACATCAATAGAACATAGAATTATGAATATTATTTACACCATGTATATGCAATGTGATCATATCCTAGTAAATAAAATATTGTTGGAAATATTGTCATTGATGTCAAAAGTCTAGCAATATAGAATTTAATGTCTAAAGATGTTTTTAATGTTCATATCTTGGCTAAAGTGTGTTAATATTTATTAAATATTAATTAATATATTTTTGGTTGCATAAAGATAAAAGAGGGCCCATGAGGAATTCAAAGAGTCACCAAGTAAAGAAAAAAGAGGGAAAGGATGCAGTTTCCCATGAAGGGTCACTTGATAAATTCAAAGAGTCACTAAATAGAGACAAAAGAGGGAAAAGATGCATTTTCCCATGAAGGGTCACCTTGAGGAATTCAAAGGGTCATGAAAGATAAGTTTGGCACCATTTTATATGTGAATTGAAAGGTCTCAAAGGGTGAATGCCAAAGGTCATTTGGAAGGCTATAAAAGGAGGTTTGGGAAGCCATTTTGTTGTATAGAAGCGAATGATTTTATCTAGTTGAGAAGAGTAGAGGAGAGTAGAGAAAAGAGAAGAGATATAGTAGTGTGCTATCATTTTTTGAGAAAGCAACATTGAGAGATAGTGGTGTTTTATACACAAGAGGGGTTGGTGCTCGTATGGGTTGGTGATCATGAATCATTGTTGTGTTAGTGATCAACAAAGCAGTTGGTACTCTTACAAGTTGGTGCTTATGAATATTGTAAACTTGAGTTGGTTCTCATTTATATACTTGAGATTGTTCTTCATGGTCTTTTTCACTTTGGGTTTCCATGTAAAATCTGGTCTCTCTCTCTCTCTCTCTCTCATGTGGTGCATGTTATTGCTTTCAGTTTTATTGTATATCTTGAATGTGTGACTAAGTGGTTAAAGTAAAATAATTTGATGAAGTAAAAAATATATGATATACTGTGAATCAGTATATCCCATTCTTAATAATTGGTATCAAATCAGGGTCCTTTAAAAAGAGTTTAATAGCTTGAAGGTAGATCGGGGAAAGCACGATGGCCAAGCAACTAAAGAAGGAGAATCAAGAGTTGAAATCTTTGGTTGAGGCTCTTAAGGAACAAGTGTGTATCTTGGATTCTAAGTTGGGTATAGAAGGAAAAGAAGATAAGATATTTATTCAAGATCTTAAGAATTAGCTAGAGGTTGCATATTCAAGTTTGAAATCAAGAGAAGAAGACTATAATCAGTTGAAGGTTGAGTTAGGTTGTTTGAAGGATAAGCATGAGAGGCTCATAATCAAGGTTGAAAAAGATCATGAAATATCAGTCCAAGGTGAGAAGGATGCAAGTTTTAAAGGCAAATTGAAGAAGCCAATCAGGCAGCCCAATGCCTTTAGGTTTTCCATTTATTTTCATGGCCATTGTTTTGTTTTTCATCATGTTGATCATAGGGCAAGAGAATGTTTGAGGATAAGAAATCAATAAAATAGATATTTCAATCATATTCAAGCAAAAAGTATGAGAAATATTGTTTGTTTTTTTTGTCATAAGGTTGGCCATATTGCTAAATTATGTCCAAATGGATTAAAGAGATTCTTAAGGTATGTAAAAGGATACGAAGCCCTTAGAAGTATGAGAAGGGCCAAACTTAGGTTTGGAGACCTAAGATAGTAAAAGTTGATCAGGTTGAGTCTAAGAGTGAGAATAGATTACTTGATATAATGGAGAAAGAATTAGATAGGAAGGACTATGTGGAACTCTTGTTATCAAAAAAGATAATGAATACTAGTTCGAAACAACCTGTAGATCAAAGAGAATCTCTTATTACATTTGAGCATGAGCCTTGTCAAGATAAGATAGTTACAAGAGTTTAGAAGATGAACAACATCATGGATGTTGAGGTTAGTGAGTCAAAGAAGTTAGACATGCCTAAATGGATTCTAAGAGAAAGAAATCAATCTTATTGACGCAAGAAGATCAAAGAAATAACAGAGTAGATGCGGGCATCTCCTGAGTTCATTTTGTTCTAAGACCCTTTATGTGGGGTGTCTCTTCTATGCTTCAAGGAGACACTTTTTAAAAAATAAAAAATAAAATTGAAGCATGGTGGATGTTGTTGGGTCTTGGCTACATTGCATGACAAGAAAGTCATGAAGGTGAGTTGACAGATTAATTTATATTGAGGGGGAGCTAAGTATTAGCTCTAGGACAGACTCTTTGCCATTGATGTCAAAGGGGGAGAAATATAGGAATAGGTACAAGAATAGGTTTAAAAAATAAAATGCTATAGTAAGGAGGAGTTACTGTATGTTTTCAGTTGGTTTTATTTGCAATTTATATAGGTCTTAGTTTTAGGTTGGCATGTGTAGTACATGTTTTCAGAATGTTGCAGTTTCATTTTGAGGTTGCCATCAATAAAAAAGGGGGAGATTGTTGGAAATATTTTCATTGATGTCAAAAGTATAGTAATATAGCATTTAATGTCTAAAGGTGTTTTTAATGTTCATATCTTGGCTAAAGTGTGTTAATATTAATTAAATATTAATGGATATATTTTAGTTACATAAATACAAAAAAGGGCCCATGAGGAAGTCAAAGAGTCACCAAGTAAAGACAAAAGAGGGAAAGGATGCATTTTACCATGAAGGGTCACCTTGAGGAATTCAAAGACTCACTAGATAAAGACAAAAGAGGGAATGGATGAATTATACTATAAGGGTCACCTTAAAGAATTTGAAGGGTCATGCAAGACAAGTTTGGCACCATTTTCTATGTGAATTAAAAGGTCTCAAAGGGTGAATGCCAAAGGTCGTTTCTAAGGCTATAAAAGGAGGTCTGGGAAGCCATTTTAATGTATGGAAGTGAATGATTTTATCTAGTTGAGAAGAAAAGAGGAGAGCAGAGAAAAGAGAAGAGATATAATAGTGTGCTATCATTTATTGAGAAAGCAACGTTGAGAGATAGTGGTGTTTTATATACAAGAGGGGTTGGTGCTCCTATGGGTTGGTGCTCACGAATCATTGCTGTGTTAGTGTTCAGCAAAAGGTTTGGTGCTCTTGCAATTTGGTTCTTGCAAAAATTGTAAGCTTGATTTGGTGCTCAATTATATATTTGAGATTATTCTCCGTGGTTTTTCCCACTTTGGGTTTCCATATAAAAGTTGGTCTCTCTCTCTCTCTCTTATGTGATGCATGTTCTTGATTTTAGTTTTATTGCATATCTTGAATGTGTGACTAAGTGATTAAAGTAAAATAATTTGATTAAGTAAAAGATATATGATATACTATGAATTAGTATATCCTGAGCTTAACACATATATCCATGTATACAATGTAATATATATATATATATATATATATATATATATATATATTAGCAAGACATTTGCAAAGAGTATACATCTCAACAATATAGGAGCCATATAATGGTAAAACCTATAAATATTGTAACCTTTAGATAAGATGTCCCTAACATGGCATGGTCATTGGGTAGAGACAACTCCAACATCTAATTCCTTGTGAAATTTGTATGTCTTACATAACACTCATAAATACCATTGAAATGCATGTGTGATAGAAAAAGAGTATGCTATCTACCAATAATGAGATAAATATCATATGATAATAATGTAAAATAGATGTATAATCATGCTTAAGTTATAATTTTGGATTTTTATTTATTTTTGAATGTTTTATTATTTTTTAATTCTTGAAACAAGAAATGTAGCAACTAAAAGGTAAAGCTATGGGTTCAAAAGTAGAATAAAGGGAGGGATTTGAACAATCCAAAACATGTGTCAAAGTAATATATGCACTAAATATGATGTCATGGTGATGTAGGAGCAATATTCCCCCACTGTATATGTGAATGTGGGAGATAGTATACGAATGTTGAAAAAATATTGTACAACTTCATGTGATCAAATGTACATTTTTCAAGATATGCAATTCACATATATAAAAAATATAGAACAAAAAAGAATGATTTTGCATTAATAATTATTGTTTTGGAACTAGAACTGAGTGTAATATCAAAAAAAATCTGTATTAAGGCTTTGTTTGCTCAGTTTTTAAATTTATTGTGTCAAAATGCTATAGAATATAATCAACTAGCCTAGGATAGTAATGACAATTAATCTTGATTTTTTCTATTATCTATGATATAGATATGCATGTTAATATATTTAGACTATGAAAATAAAATGTTAAATGGAAAAATATGGTAGGAAAGGTCATTATGTTTGATTCAAATCTAGAATGAAAAATAAGATCCAAGAGGCCAAAAAGACACAAAAATACAAGGGCTAAAAGATTGATCAAGTAAAGAAGTAGAAGAACAACATGATGAAGCAATAAAAAAGTTATGTATAGGGAATTTGTGGTTTTTTAAGTATTTAAATATTTTTGAATTAGAATTTTTGAAATTGTAAAGTGCTAACCAATGATCCCATCAAGATGATAGTCATAATAAAAATCTGTAATAAGCCATGGAAGGATCACATTACATGAAAAATAGTGGTAGACATGCATACATCAAAATAAAAAAAATGCATAAGATGTTGTAATGAAACTATCTATATCACTACTTGTGTAATCCTATATGGGAGGAGTAACTCTAGGAGATGTAGAATGGTTTGAGATCCAATAAAGAGTAGTAGAAGATTGTTCTAAATGTTGCGATTTTTTTAAAAACATGTTGAGTTATATGTATCATTGATTTAGAAGATATTGCATGTGATGGTGATTTTTATGAACTTGACACCTTTTTTTGATATGATTCTTGTTTTTACATTGGTTGATTTTGAGACTTTTAAACTATTTTTTGAATTAGCTACATAGAAATGTTTTGAATAGGTGAAACAATTTTAAATGTGATTTGTTCTTGAATATATGTATCAATGAACTATGGTGGTGGATGGGGTAGATGAGGTACCACATATTGTAGAGGGTACTCATTTGATTCCTAAAATTATGACAACTTAGTTGCAATAAATGTACTTTAGGCATTTATGTACCATAGAAGGTACAACATGAAGCTTATGTAATAAAGGGCATCTTAATATCATATCAAAGATCCCATTTTGTGGTTTAACTAAAAAAGGAGTGGATAATATGGAAAGACCCATTTGAATAAGAAATATAATATGTCCCAAAGTAAATACTTTTAAATGTTGCTTGTATATCATGCTATGTGTAACCCAATGAATGGAGTAATGTTATTATTTCTTGATCCATTATCAAATAGTACACTATGAGTGGGTTGATTAATATATGTTTGTATACATAAAACATGAAAATCAAAATCATCATCCACTATCTCACTATCATCAAAGGTGATCATAGGATGTGGTTGAGCAATTTGAACAATTGTACCAATAATTCCATCTAATGGATGATCATATGACTCATGAGATGGGCTTGCATTATAGGTATGATACACTATTGAATTATCCTTATTTGTTTCAATATTTTGAAATGACTCACCAAAAATGTTCAACTTATCATTTTGATTATATTGAGGCTTAGTTTCCTCTATAGGAGTGCCTAGCTCAATGACATTGTTATTAGTAATATCTTAAATAATGTGTTTAAACTTGAAACATCTATTGATATAGTGACCATTGCATCTATGGTAATCAAAATGTGCATTGTTATCAAATTATTTACTTTGAGGATTGCTCATGCCAAACTCTAGTGGTGGAGGTAGAGTAATGAGATTACACTTAAGTAACTATTGTAGTAATTTATGAGGTGGTTGTGGTAATCAAAATAAATGCCTTCTTGGTTGCTTCGAATAAAAAATATTGTTTGAAGATTGACTATGATTTTTACATAAGATTTAATATCTGTTGGCTTAGTTGTAATATGGTTTGATTTAAAACTTCATTTTAGAAGTTGAAGTAGATGCAAGTGCATATTTGAGCTTTTGCAAAGCAAGAAGTTTGACTTCTCTTTATCTTATTGTATGACAAAGTTCCTCAAATGTTTTGATTTTTTTGAAAATAATTGACTCATGCAAAGGTAAAAGTAAAATTTGTTTGAATATATCTTGTAATTCACTATCTACCAAGGTGTTATCCATTTTGGCAAGTATGGTCTTGTAACAAGGTACATAATCACTGATAGGCTCATTAGTTCTTTGCTTAAGTTTAGAAATTTGCACATAATAAAAATTTTCATCAATGTTAATAGTAAAATGCTTCATAAATTGATCTGATAATGGATTGAATGCATTGATTTATTGAATAGGTACATCATAAAACTAACTCAAGGCTTAATCTTTTTGACTAATTATAAACAACTTGGTTAGCAACTTATCATTGAAATCACAATCTAGACATGCCACATGAAAAAAATTTAAGGCGTTGTTCTGTATCTCATTTACCTTCATATAGTGGAAGTTTAGGAACTAAAAATATTGTAGGTAAAGGATATGATTCAATCTTAGGTGCTAATGTATTATGAAGCAAGGATTGTGAATACATTGATTGGATAATTTTTTATATACCTCGCTCAAACTGTAACACCTTAGCATGCAAAATGGAATTTTTTTACACAAGGGATTGTGTATTAGTCAAGGAAGAATGAAATAGCATGTGTAACTATCAAAGGTCTTGTATGAATCATTTGGTTAGGTATGTGTATATATATTTGTTGGAGTCCTTTTGTTTCCCCCAAATGAAAGGTGTAGATGTAATAATAGTATCAACAATAGAAGTAGCAACACATGTAGTAGGGTTTACAAAATGTTGATCATTATTTCCAATGGAATCATTTTGTTCTTCATATGTGCTAACATGATCATGTTTATTTATTTATTTATTTATTTATTTTATCTATAAATAGCAAATAATTAATTTCATCTTGGTGGGTCCAAATTATTTTACATCTGTGGGATCAAATTTGATTCTCTTATCAAAATAAGATTTATAGGCTTGTTAAGCATGAAATATACTGAGCTAGGGGGGTGAATCAGTATACTATATATCTTTTTCTTAATCTAATTTCTTTTCTTTAACCACTCAATCATACATTCAAGATATGCAATAAAACTAAAATAATAATTTTCACCACACAAGAGAGAGAGAGAGACACCAAATTTTTATGTGGAAACCCAAAATGAGAAAAAACACGGAGAACAATCTCAAGTATATGAATGAGCACCAACTCAAAATACAAAGTTCTCAAGCACCAACTTGTAGGAGCACCAACCCCTTTGCTGTGCACCAACACAACAACTATTTGTGATCACTAACTCATAGGAACACCAACCCATTACAAATATTTGTGAGCACCAACCCACAGGAGCACCAACCCCTCTTGTGTATAAAACACAACTATCTCTCAATGTTGCTTACTCAACAAATGATAGAAATCTATAATATCTCCTACTTTTTTATCTTTGAAAAAAAATACAAACCATGCACTCTCTTGAATATTACAAATGTTTTCTCAAGCCTTTATTTGTATCTTTCCTAATGACCTTTGGCATTCACCCTTTGTGACCCTTAAATCTTCATGGAAAATCGCACCAAACTTGCTTGACCCTTCATATCCTTGCATTTAAAAAGTCATATGGTGACCCTTCATAAGCAAAAGTGTCTTTTCATATTTTGTATTTATGTTGGTGACTTTTCGTATTCCTCAAAGTGTCCCTTCATGGAAAAATACACCATACCTCTTTTGTCTTCACATGGTGACTCTTGAAATTCCTCAAGGTGACTCTTCATGAGAAAATGCATCCCATTCCTCTTTCATCTTTTACCCCATGAATATTTGACCTCTCCATGGGCCCTCTTTGACTTATATGCAACCAAAAATATATCCATTAATATTAAATAAATATTAATACACATTAGACAAGATATGAATATTAAAAACACCATTAAAAGTAATGGGGCTTTTATCACCAATAATGCTAGACCTTTGACATTAATGACAATATTTCCAACAAAGATTTGTCATTTTCTATGGTCATGATAATCCCATCAAGTGGGTGTATGGTAAGCCTTATAACATATTAATTCCATGACTACTCCTGTTCCCATATCATACTTGACTTTACAAAAGTTTACATTGATGGTAATTGTGTCTTAGCATGTGATTTGATTTGTTTAATTACACGAGTGTTAATGATATTCCATATTAGGGGAAGAAAACATGCAATGAAAACTAAGAAATCTTCAATAAAAAATGCTCATCTGAAATAGTTGTATACTCTTTGTGATTTGAGAAAAAAGTAATGAACATCTGAAAATTTAGATCTTAGAAAAAGGAAAAAAATTTGTATAGAGATTAGTAAATTCCATTGAAATCTAAGGTCAAAATAAAGTGATTTCAGTGTCAGATATAAGATCTGATGTCAAAATAAAGTGATTTTAGTGTTACTATTGAATTTGAGGTCAAAAGTAAATTATTTTAGTATCAGATATTAAATCCAAGTTTGAAACAAATTTATTTTAGTGCATATGCTTAAGAATTTATCTAAACTCTGAGACACTTTTTTTGAAGCAATGCTCAAATAAATGTGTGGATTCATGAATATGTTTTATCATAATTTGGATTTAATTGGTATATTAACTCTAATTAATATAAAATGAATAGAAAGATAACAAATATTGTAAAATAACTTGCAACTAATAGAATAAAATTCAAATATTGAAATGGATGAAGCACTAATGAAAAAGAAAGATAAATATGAAAACACAATAATGATTAGGTCTTTTCAACCTATAATTTGATTGTGCGACTAAAAGATGTTTGAAACTGATCAATCATATTTGATTGTGCACATGCAATAAAAATTGTAACTATCACTGATTAGGGTTAAGATCGACTAGAATGGGATAAGATCAACTACTACTACTATAAGTTGTTGGTAAATTTTATTATATGATTAAAATAAAGAAAAACTAGGTCACAATCACTTGTAATTACTTGAAATACGTCTATGTATAAAACTTTGACCTTTGGTTGTGCACAAATGACCTACAAATGACTTATTCAAAGTTGAAATCCTAATAGGGCTTGCAATAGATAAAAACCTACAAAAATAAAGGGGGAAGTGTAATAGGTTTGACTAACATCAATCACCTCCATGATGATTAATCATTGCATATATATCCAATACTTTGAATAGGTAAATCAAGCCCATGTAGCTCTCCCATTTAGAGTTCTTAGTGATATTGTGTTCCTTTTGCTACATGTATGGATATAGACATGGCTTGAATACTTGATAATGGTTTTCTTAAATTGGATAAAATAGTATATTGACATGGCTAAAGGATGTTTCAAATGAATATAATTGTATCTGGGAATAATAGGAAAGCTTTTCTTAGTGTGCAATAGTATAAGTGTGCTTCAATAATTAAATTTCCAAGTGGTAGAATAGGTGACTTAAATGTGTCTTTATATCAATCAAAAGGGGAAAAGCCTCATTTTACCTATCTAAAAATATGGACCAACCTATAAGGGAGGGTATAAATTCAAAAAATAGCCATTATTATGGTGAAAGAGAAGAATAACCCATAGGGACATAACTGATGACCACAATTATCCCATATTGGTAAATTTTGTCATGAAGAGCAACACTTGAAATTTAGGATCTAGGATGCCTATACAATTGTTTAGAGAGGTTTTTAATGATCAATAACATTTATGTAGGTGTAATACAAAAACTTAGAAAGAGATAGGTCCATACAAGTACCTAGGATAGAGTGAGGTGGCGAAATAGGTCTAGATTAAGTGCTCAAATCAAATAAAGTAAAAGTGGGCCAAAACTAACATTATTAATTATCCATGACTAAATGTGAGTGAATATAATAATGTATGGAAGGACATGTGGTGATATCCTACATATGATATAATTAGTTTAAAATTTATAAATATATGAGAGAATCATGACCCCATTGAACAATGTATAAATAATGAAATACAATAATAACGTTCCCCTCGTTGATATGATTGCATGCAAGGGTTTCCTCCTTATGCCGACAAGAAATAATATATAAATCATGATAAGAAAAAGAATTAAACACATATATTGACATGATTTATTAAGGTAACCATTGTAATCTAAATTAAAAATATGTGAAAGTACGCAACTAATGACTAAGATAAGTGAAAAATAACACCACAACAATTATGAAATGAAAGAAAATGATCAATAAAATAAAAATAATAAATAATAAAAATAAAATAATAAATTGTGAAGTTGGTTGAAGTGCATGGCATTCATTGTATTATTCAAAGGCTTTCCCTCTTATGTGGCTAAATGATATGCCCCTAACCAAGTTTCTCTATAATAACAAACAGACCTAGCCAATGAGGTTTGAACTTACCTTTATTTTCTTTATCTACATATGTGTTTTTATTTTTAATTTTATTTTAACACCATACCATCCACATTGAATTATCTTGATCATATAGTTTATTCTATACCTTCTTAATGCGACTTTGATAAGCTCACAAATGCTCAATAACATGAATACTCACTTCATAAACTATTTATAATTGATGTAATATTTTATCATGATATTCATTTTCATTTATAATACTCTTTAGTGAAACACACAGAGAAGAAATCTAAATCTCTAAATATAAAATTATTTTTCACCATATATAAGAGAATAAGGTATGCCCCCTATAATTATTCCTAAAACTCATTTTATATGTCCATAAAGCACATAAAATTTGGTTTTGTCAATCTTTACCATGTTAAGCATTGCTCTACTCAAATTATATATAGTTTTATTATTTGTAGCCTCACCTTGGCCATTCCCTTCAAGGTCATTATAGATACCTAAATTTTGTTTTTGACACTTTGGAAACATTAACTTTTACATACTTTAATACACTTGGAAATTGCACATATAGTTAACTCTTGAGTAAAATTTCCCTATGTCTGTCTACCCATATTTTATTTTATAAATCTCTATTCTCCAGACACATTTATTCAAAATATATTTAGTCTATAAATGAATATTTCATAATCTTAAATAGTCAATATCCAAATTGAAAATACATGTTCTCCACTTCTAGGATAGAACTAGGACTATGTCAGTTACCATAAGTGTCTCCCTTTGGCTACACTATATAGAGGCCTTCAATGACTATTTTTCAAATTCATAAGTATCCATTAGGTCAACCTAGAAATGTTTCATGGCTCATTCATAGTGGGAAATTAATGAAGAGTCATGTCTAAATAAAAATTTCCCCTAAGATCGTTATTCACTTAAACATCGCTAGCCATCACCTAACACTCTCTTAGAACATTATCAAAAGGAATACACACATCTCAAATATTTAAGGAGTATACTTAGAGAAGTTCATAGAGTGAAATATAAATACACAAAGTCAAATTTTAATGGTGTAAAAAATTTAATATCAAAAGATAACATTGCATTTTAGATTGTTCAATATGTTGCACAAACACACATATGTGTGAAAACTACATGAAGTTTAGAGCTCACATACATAACATCCTTTCAACGGGGAGTGATTTGGATTAGTATAACCCAAAATACTAACCTATTTTTAGGGTTATTTTGTGGTTGATCAAGAACAAATAGGGTTTGGAGGAAAGAGACAAAATTTTGACATTTCAAATAAATCTCAGAGAGGTGTGCACAAAAAATCACATTAAAAGGGTAGGTAAAAGGCTCATAGAAGTATCAGAGCCCAGATATGTGTAGGGACATTATTAATAAACCCTAACAACAGTGGTTTATATAGGTGCTTGACTTTGCCAAAAGTGTTTAGGTAGGTTTTTATCCATTTTTTTCTAATTTGATCCATTTATGAAGTACATACAAAGCATTTATAGATTTAGTGATGGATTTTATGATCAACATGAAAGAAAAATTATCGAAACAAATCATCCCTATATTACTTTGTCATTTCTAAATTAAGTAGCTATAATATCTATTAATCTGTTTCAATTCAAATCCATGTATTTATTAAAATATTTTCCATAATATAAATTAGTATATAGTTTCATTTATTTTAGATCTATTAGGTGTAAAATAAATAAAACATTTTGGTGAACATGATTATTGCATAGATTGCAAAAGCCTTAGGTTTCCTTCTATATCACGGTTTCAAATTTTTTGTTAAGGTTTTAGATTTCTTCCTTACTAGGGTCTAATTCCATGGGTCTAAGATGCTTATATCTAGTGTTTATAGCCATTGCATTGAATTTTATGTATTGATTTTGTATACGCATAATATTTTCAACTTCTATCAATTACTGATGCTTTATGTCTTACAGGAACTTGTCAAGACTCAATCTCTATAAGTGCATGAGTTAAGGGGTACACTGAGAAAGGGGTGGGTAGATGTTTGGTGCTTCATAATATTGTTGTCTCTTATGGCCACATTATTACCAATCCAACTAGATCTTACAACCATTCCCTAAGCTATTACTCCATTGCACACTCCTCTAGTATTTTTCCATGCTTTATCATCCTTTTCTTGTCTTAATGACCTTTTGGGCAGTCAGTTGTACTAGGTCGACTGGGTCAATCCTATACAGTCTAGGGGTATTTTTCACTTTTTGGGTTTGTTAGCCGTTTAGATCACCTAGCTCAAACCTAGTGAATTTCCCCTGAAAATATATAGGGTTGACCCTGTATAGCCAACATTTATAGAAATATTTAGGGCAAGATCTACCTATAAATACAAGATCATTTCATCATTATTTTAATATGAAATCAAGAGTTATTATTTGATCGTACTTCTTTACAATCTTCTCTTCCACCATTCTACTTGATGAGTATTAGCTTAAGGTTTCTACTTGAAGAATCTAACTTGTGGATAAGTTTTGGATACTTTGGTCTTTCTTAGTTATCCTTATAAACCATAATAACCTCTTGCAAAGCCCCTTTTTCCAAGGGAGAGATTGAGTCTCGATGGGTTCAGATTCAGGTAAGTATATTATAACTTTGTTCTCCTCTCTTTTAGTGGATAAAAGTAGCATAAGTATTGGATCGAATAATATTACTCTTCATATTCCATGTATTAGGGTCTTACTCATAATTAGATTAATTGAGATTCTCTTTTACATGTTTTTATTTCTATACTAACCCCTTTTATTATGCCACAAGTTTTGGTGTACACTAGATTATATTTACTTTCTTATTTATTAGAATAGATTGCACATTATAACTATGCATCTTTTAGGATTGTTTTGTGATTATGTTAGACTATAGGATTTGGAACCCTTCCTAACATGGTGTATTATGACAAGTGATCCCCTAATAAAGTCTAGCAGATCCCCATATTGGTCATACCCTAACTTAACAAATATATTCCCAATTAGAAGTGTAAGTATGATCTATCTTCTCCAAGCCAGGATTGATTTATAGACATGATGCATTTTTGATTACATACATTATGGTGAAATCGATGTGAAATAACCCTTACAAGATTTTTTCACCTTATTTTATTCTTTCATTATTTCATCATTATTTTTATCATATATTTTCCATACTAGATCGACTCTATTGACCCAGTGTCTAACTTCTATGCACATGATTTTAGGTACAGGCTACTAGATCAACCTAATCAACTTAGTATAATTTTTAGATTTTTAGACATCCAGTTCAACATACTAGGTCAACCCAATCAACCTTGCACATTTTGGGCACTCAACAACAAGTTTTTATAAAGCTTGATTGACTCAGTCGACCTAGTTATTAGAATTCGCAAGCATATTTCAAGGTTATTGAACAACAATCTTCATTCTCTGCATCTCTGATCCATCAAGGTTCCTTTCTATCTCTATATCTCCTTCTTTATAATCTTTCCTTTCATAATTTATAGTCTTCAAAACTACCCTTACACAATTAACTAGATTGACACTACCGACCTAGTTCTATGTGCTATCTGGATAACTAGGTTGACTCTATTGACCCTGTTCATTTTTAAACCTTGCTTCTTTAATACATGTTTGACCCTATAAAACCTATTCTATATTTTTTTCATAAATTATTGATCATATCAATATTGTACCTTGTTTCAAAGTTGAAATTAACCTTATATGCTAGTAATTAGTTCACACTTTATTTTCTTGTTGCTTTCATGCTTAGAACAGATCACACAGCTTTATTATGTGGTTTTCAATTAGTCATTTAGTTCACTATTTTATATTTTATGGACACATAACCAAATCACATAATATAAACAAACATTTTAATATTTATTTACCCAAGGCCAACCTACTTGGATTTTATCATGAAGGGGAGAGATGACTTGATACTCTAGTCAACTATAAATCATGGTTAATGGTATATTCTAGATAATCACCTGACACCCTTTTCTATGAAGTGTGCGAATTGAGGGGGTAGGCCCCAATACCAAGCTTGTATCATTGCCACTATAGTCCCTTTCAACTCAAACTACTCAAAACCATCCTTAGATTACCATTCTAGTTACTTACTTAAAGCTAACTTCCCATCACATTTAAAATCACATTTTAATAATATAATAAACATTTAGGTTGACCAATTAGTTAGATATTTACTTTATAAGTTGATCACTTGCTCTTTGCTCAATTGTATTTTGTATTATAAAAACTTGCATTAGTCAGTGTTGATATAAGGTTTTGTATTATGTGTTTCAATTAGATTGGCCATCATTGATCCAATTGACTATTTGTTTCCTTTCAGCTATTTATTTTCAAATTTATTGAAAAAATTATCTTATTTTAGTCCACAAATTTATTATAAGTTTCTTAATTTCTCTTCTTACTATTTTAGGTCAACTCAGTCAACCCTATATCTTTTTCAACCCCTATTCATTGTACTAGATCGACCAAGTCAACCCTATATAGTTTGCAGACCCTATTTCATCTTTTTCCAATTTTTTTCACTGTACTGGATTGACCCAATCAACTCTATACTATTTATAGGCCTTATTTTCTATGCTATGTTGACCCAATCGACCCTGTACTTTTTTTTATCACTCCTTTTTATCAATCTAGTTCTCTATATTTCCTTCTTGCATTCTATTCATCTCTCTTCAGTCAGAATAAAGTCTCCTATCAGAATCTTCTTAGATAGCTTGAATCCATTTAGACACTACATGGGATGTTCATTTCTACCACTCTTTTCCTCCCAAGAGCATCATCACTCTTGGGGCATCTCTCCTCCATATATGACCTATAATATGGTGCAAATAACAACTCAAGATGAAGTTGATGGATCTAATCCTTTCTTTACTTACCAATAAACTTCTCATTTTCAAAATCTTCAAACTAATTTGGGAGTAATTGATACAAGTTTACTTAAAAATCCCACTAATAATTCTTCTTCTAGTAATCCTCCCCCTAATACCAATTTGGGGAGTACTTCTACCGACACCTGATGGGGAATCAAGAACAACAAACAGCTCTGATCCCACTTGTTAGGATCTTGCTCCTCAGAAAGAGCACAATATGATTACTTTGTATTAGCAACTAAAGATGTGGAATTATACCAGAAGTAATAAGTAACTAGAATTCACAAATGACACAGAATATTAGAGACAACACAAACTGTATTAATACTCATCCAGAAAAGAATACAATGAAGAGATGCCACACTCTTCCACACCTTTCAGGCTTCCCACACCAAGTGTACATTAATTCTTCTCAAGAGTTCACTCTTCTACCAAAAATGGTCCCAACACACAACTCACACACATAATTGGTGTTCACCTCCAACCAGTCAGTAATAACCCTGCTAGTACACAAGTACTCAAAGTACTTCAAGTAGATCTCCCATAAGCTTGCAACAACCTGCAACTCAAATGATCTTACTTACACATGTAGATCTTCAAACATGGCCTTACACACCTGCTGACCAAGATCCTACAACTGGAAGAAATCCTTTTCTTGCCTTAATTACAATACATGCCAATGGGTCTATAAATAGATCCCACACTAAACAATAACTTAGACTTCTAATTTAAAATAATTAGACACGCAGCTCCAAGACCAAAAATAGCCTTTTACATGCAAACACTCGGTTCAACAAACTAACTGTTCATGCAACGAACAATTTTGGAACCGCACAGGTGACCAACATCGGTCCTTGTCTGCCTGGAGATGACCGACGTCAGCCGACCTCCTACCGATGCCGATTACCCTTCTGCACTGTAGATGACCAACATCGATTAAACTGCGAATGCTGGTATCCCTGGAACTTAGCAATCTCCTCCATGTCTGCATAGTTGAAGCTTTTAGCTCCACAACCTAACAATCTCCCACTTGGAGATGAATAGCTGAAACTATACCTGTACATGTACATCATCTAGTTTGTTCCCTTGGCTCTGTATCCCTCTTCAAGATCACTCTTGAAGACCAACCACCACAAAACCTATGGTGCACCTCCTGTCATCCAAATCACCTACCACATCCGCATCTACAAACCCATGTAGAAAAGAACTTGACCCTACATATCATGTGCACCTGCTACTGGTCCCTCTAAGAATCTATTGAACTACCCTCCAGTGCTTCTTTCTTGGATCAAATCCAAACTTGTGACAACTCCCACTGCTTAGAAAATCTTAGGTCTAGTACATACCATGCACTTAACCTCATTATGTGAATCAAGACACTGTTCATATAGCTGTCCAACCATCAGCGTGCTAACCGGTCTCACACAATCATCTGGAGACAAAATCAACCTGTGACCTTCCATGTCCCTAGAACACACTCATGCCAAAGAATCTTGTTGCTCCTAGATTCCTCATGACACACCTCTGAACTAGCTTTACCTTTAGTTTAACAACTCCCTGTATATGTAACCCTGCAACAAGCACATCATACAGTAACAGGATAATGTAGCTAATATTATCCAACCTGGTAAAGAGAAACACAATGGTCAAACCTCCATTGTCCTGTAGCTTACTCAAGACCATATAACCTGGCCTTCTATCTCATGTGTCCATTTCTGCTCTTCTTTATCCTGAACATCCATTCATCTCTCAGTGCTTTCTTCTAGCTGGCAACTCCACCCAAAAACTCCCATTTGGTTCTTCTCTAAGGAATCACATCCTTCATCCATGCCAAGCTCCCACTGTTTCTTGGATCTACCTACTCTACTTCTTTAATAACTTCCTATTTCTTTACCATCAGTGAGCAACAAGTAGTGTAAAGAAGGGAAATAATGAATTTGAGGCTTACTTACCCTTTAAGTCCTCCATATGGGCTCTTGAGACTCCTTGATAACTTGCTGTCTGCCCAAAATCCATCTCAGTGACCGATGCTGGTCACATCTCAGTCTGCACCCCACCAATGTCAGTTCCATGTGACTGCCTCATCACCAACGTCAGTTCCCCCTAACTGACACTGGTGTTTATCTATCCTTGAGTCACCGACATCAAGATTCACATAGCTGATGTCGGTCCCTGTCTGGATGCCGATGCCAGTTTTCTAACCGACGTTAGTCTCTATGTTTTACTTGTGAGCGATGACCTTTACCCGTGAGCTCATTTTAGATCAAACCCTTGTCCAAATCACCCTTGCTCTGCTCAAAATTCTTTAGCCCCTTTGACTGATCTCTGTCCATCATCTTCTCCTTGAAAACCAAGGCTTTCCTGCTCTTGTCACGAACATAAAATTAATCAAGAAACGTCACTTTCTTCCTCTGCTTACAAAAACCATGATCCATGCTTTTCAAATCTAAAAGCATACCCTTTGACTCAAGAACATGCATCCCTCAGTAATACAAGTAGATAGATAAAGCGTACCTACTTTCTTACCTCTTGTTACAACAAGTGCACCCTTGGTAACCTTCCAAGAGTCCGCTGTGAGAGTTACTGTGCAACCCTCATCACCCAACTTTCTAAAAAAAATCAAATTCCACTTCAGAATTGGAACATGCATGACCTCCTTCAACACCCATGTGTTACATGTCTGCAATTTCAGCTTCACTTTCCCTTTGCCAACCATTTGACAAGGCTTACCATCCCCTAAATGAATTTCTCCAAAGTCTCCCTAGACATACTCATGAAAAAATTCCCTGTTTGGTGATGCATGAAAAGAGGCACCAAAATCTAAAACCCAAGATTCTACTTTATCCAAAGAACATACCAGAGCATCCTATGCAACAATACCTGCAACACCTGCTTCTTCATGTCCTTCATGCTTATCTTCATCCGACCTGTAATCTCTCTTTAAGTGCCCTTGCTTTCCACATTTCCAGCAGGTTATTCTGCCATACCTAGACTTGGATCTCCTACCTATCTTTGACCTTGATCTCCCACGCTCGATCTTCTCTCTTTGCCTTCCCCTGCTTTCCACACTCAAAGCATTTCCTAATGATTCACCTGTGCTTTTCCTGTGAATTTCTTCATTCAAGATTACACTCACAACATCATCCACTTTTAAGATTTTTGAAGCAGACGCAATATTACTAACTGCCATTACCAAACTCTCCCAACTTTTAGGTAATGAGCATAAGATTAAGAGAGCCTTAATTTCATCATCAAAAGCAATATTGACTGAATTTAACTGGTTTACCAAACCATGGAAATCAATAAGATGACTATGAACAGATCCACCTTCCAACATTTGCAAATTAAATAATTGCTTCATAAGAAATACCTTATTCGAAGCTGAGGGTTTTTCATATAAATTTGCCAAATATTCCATCAACTCTATCATTGTCTTAGCCTGAGATAAGTTGGAAATCATAGACGATGGAAGATTCAACCTTATAGATCCTAGAGCCTTCCGATCAAGAACCTTCCATTCTTCATCCTTCATATCCTGGGGCTTGCAATCAACCCCACCCAATGGTAAGTATAAATCTTTCTGATACATATAATCTTCAATCTGCATCCTCCATAATTGATAGTTCTTGCCATTAAACTTCTCCATTCATAGCTTACTTTCTTCTGTCATTGCTATACTCCCACTCAAACAAAAACTCCTGTGAGTAACCTGTAATCAACACACACTAACTAGATCTGAAACACCTATTAGTATCCCAACCAAAAGCTCTGATACCAGTTGATGGGGAATCAAGAACAACAAATAGCTTTGATCTCACTTATTAGGATCTTGCTCCTCAAAAAGAGCACAATATGATTACTTTGTATTAGCAACTAAAGATGCGGAATTATACCAGAAGCAATAAGTAACTAGAATTCACAAATGACACAGAATATTAGAGACAACACAAATTGTATTAATACTCATCCAGAAAAGAATACAATGAAGAGACGCCACACTCTTCCACACCTTTCAGGCTTCCCACACCAAGTGTACAGTAATTCTTCTCAAGAGTTCACTCTCCTACCAAAAATGGTCCCAACACACAACTCACACACATAATTGGTGTTCACCTCCAACCAGTCAGTAATAACCCTGCCAGTACACAAGTACTCAAAGTACTTCAAGTAGATCTCCCATAATCTTGCAACAACCTACAACTCAAATGATCTTACTTACACATGTAGATCTTCAAACGTGGCCTTGCACACCTGTTGACCAAGATCCTACAACTGGAAGAAATCCTTTTCTTGCCTTAATTACAATACATGCCAATGGATCTATAAATAGATCCCACACTAAACAATAACTTAGACTTCTAATTTACAATAATTAGACACGTAGCTCCAAGACCAAAAATAGCCTTTTACATGCAAACACTCGGTTCAATGAACTAACTATTCGTGCAATGAACAGTTCTGTAACTGCACAGGCAACCAACGTCAGTCCCTGTCTGCCTAGAGATGACTGACATCGATCGACCTCCTGCTGATGTCGGTTGCCCTTCTGCACTGTAGATGACCGACGTCGGTTAAATTGCCGACGCCGATATCCCTGGAACTCAGCAACCTCCTCCATGTCTGCATAGTTGAAGCTTTTAGCTCCACAACCTAACAACACCAACCCACCAACTGATACAACTCAACTTTAGCCTATGTTATCCAACAAATGAAATAATGAAAAATTATAACACCAACCAAATGATGTGACTTCAAAAACATTTAATCAATACATCTAATCGACCTTTAACTATGCATCTACAAGCTAATCCTAATTACATTCTTCTACCTCTTTAGGATGCCTCAGGTAATGTTATTCCTCAACCCATAATGAATAACAAGATGATTCAAACCATTCAAAATGGCCTTTATCTCCCTTCATTATTTATATTGATATTGGTAACATATCTCCAATTATTAAATATGATGGGACTAAATACCCTGCCTCATTTCTCAAAGAATTTGGTAACCTTTACAAAGACTGGATCCAAACTAATACCTTCACCACAACTAAAATCTTAGTGAAAACCTTCACTGACAATGTATTAGAATGTTATAACAAAATTCCCCAACACTCTATTTGGCAACTTGAATATTTGGTTAATCCTTTGGTTAAAGAGTTCAACACAATGATCTTCCCAAAAATTGTCTTAGCCACTTCATCAATGCTAAGCAATCTCCCATTGAATCAACTCATGAATTTATCAAAAGATGGAAATATTTGGCCCATAAAATTGACCATAACATGACTAAGGATAACTTATTTAAACTCTTTATCACTGCTTTGACTCCCACTCTTCAATAGAAGGTTTGAACCTTTGCTTCCCAAACACTCAATGAAGCTCTTGATCAAGCTAAGATTCAAGACTTTATTATGAAATAATTCAAACCTAATCTTAAAATTATTAAAGGATATTTCCAAAAATATAATACTATCACTAGTAATTCTCCACAAACAAAACTAGGAATGACCAAAATTGATGTTCCTTCACCTTCTCATACACCTCTTTCAGTTTAGCAAATGAAATAATTTTTACCGCCTTCAAAACCTTTCATCTATCCCAATTCTCCCCTTAAGTGGTGCTAACCCAATGTATTTTTTTGGTTCCATGCTGACATTGGGCATTCTCATGAATCTTGTACATGGATAACTAAATTTACTGTCTCCTATATGCTTGGTGATTCATTCAATCATGAAGCTATGATTAATCTTCATTGTCAATAATACACCATTACTTTTCAAAAATGATAAACTTCTAAAGCTTCTACTTCAAATAACCAAAAATCTTATTCAAATAATCAAACAAATGTTAAGGATGTTTGTGTCTTTGATTCTAATTATGACTAATATTTTAACAATTCTTAATATGCCAATACTATTAAGGTCAATTAGCATCGTAAAATGGCACACAAAGATCCCGTTACCAAGCCTAAGAAGCCATATTTGGAGGAACAACTTCTTAAAGATACTACCACCACTAATGTTGCTTTGGAAGCCCAAGAGGAACCATCTCCTACTTCTAATCCTCTATTTTCAACTATTCCTACAAAGTCTAATTTACCATCTAGAACTTGTACTGGTTCTTCTAAGTATCATTGGAATTTTATTGAAGAAGTCAATTCTATGCCTTGTAAGATTCCACTTATGGAGTTGGTTCACACTTCACCCTATCATTGTAAATTAATTATGAAACAACTTCAAGAAATTGAATATCCCTTGTCTTTAGATGAAAAACCACCTTTTATTGAATCTCAACCTACCAAAATCAATACCATAGAAACTATGTGTCTTTATTTCAAACATTCTATTGAATTCCTTGAAGAGGACATGATCAATGATGAAATTCTCTTTAGTGCTGATGATCCACCACTTTTTACCACTCTTATTCAAAAAGTTCTAGTTGATGAGGGTTCTAGTATTAATGTGACATCTTTATGGCTCATCCAATAACTTGGTTATAACAAAGATCATCTTAAGAAAACCCATCTTACTTGTCATGGTTTTGATAAAACAAATCAAAATCCACTTGATTGCATTTGGCTTTCATTAACCATTGATCCTAAGACTTTTCAAACCAAGATTATGGTCCTTGATCTTCCTTTATCTTATAACATACTCCTTGGTCATCCATAAACTCATCGAATGAGGGCCATTGCTTCTTATGGTAGTCAATGTATTAAATTCTCACATAATGGAAAACATTATAAGCATGAAGCTAATCCCAATCCATGGAGCATTCAACTTCCCAATCTTAAATCACAATATTGTATCCTACCTTTCCTAAAATCAATATTCCTCCTTTACCCGAGTTCATCAACATAAATCCTAATTTACAAATTACTCTTATAGATTCTGATGATGATAAGCCCAATGATTTGTAACATACTTGAGATACTACCAAGTTACCTCCATAAATTTTGCAATGGCTTCCTCCTTATCTATTACCCATGTATCATACTATTCCTTTTATTGATGAGATTACCAATTTTCCCCTCCATGGAATGCTCAGGAGCCTTCTTTACTTGAATATGCCTTCAATTGAAATGATTTTAAAGTGGTCAAATTATTTCAAGATCCTCTCATCATGTCTCCTCATACATTCAATAATATCAAGATTTCACCCTCTGAAACTCCTCATGATTCTCAAGCATGTATAATTTATCCAACATATGATGATAATTATATAATGGCCCAAGCTCAATCTAGAGACTTGGATGTCTAGCACTATCAAAAAACCTTAGCCCAAATTCATGCTTTTAATTGGGATGTTCATACCATTTCTATCAATCACACCTTAGATCTTGAGGGTTATGTGTCTCTTGCCAATCTTCCTCTTATTGATACTCCTTGGATGGTAGAACAAATTATACCTTTTAAACCTCCAAAAATTCCTACATCTTCTTTACCACCTATCAATTCAATCATTACATCTGATACTTATCCTATCATTGAACCCATTGATATTCCAACCCCTTTTACTCTACATACTTATTCTACTCCTAAAATTACTTTCTATTCCAAAGTAACTATGTTCATCAGATACATTCTAAGTATGATCGCCATCACAATCAAATTCTATATCTTGAAGTAGTTATCGGGTATTATTGTCCTCTTCTTACCTTACCTAGTGATGAAGTTATCCTTGAGTTACTTTATGCCTAAGAACCTCAACTTCCTCGGCAAAATCATAAACTTGGAAATTTTAAGACTAAAACTCTTTGCTTCAACAACTTTGTTGCTAGTATTGATCCTAAAATAAATCCAATTTCTACCTTACCAATGCACCATACCACTTTTAATATGACAATGCCATGATTATTGAATAAACCACTCACATCATATATGGTACTCCATCTTTTCCTCAACTAATTATAGTTTCTTGAGAGCTTTCACCTATCGAACATGATAATTTTGGCTTATTCTTTGATAAATATTATGAGGCTTCACCTGGTCCTATAAAGACATGCCTAGAATTGACCTTAGTAATATGGTGCATAATATCATTACATATCCTGATGCCAAATCTTTGCATCAAAAACAAGGAAAATTTCCACTTGAAGTTTTCACTTTATGCCATAAGGAAATCATTAAATTACTTGATGCTAAATTTATCAAACCAATAGATTATTCTAAATGGGTTTCCAACATTGTTCCCATTCGAAAGAAAGTCACTATGGTCATTCACATTTGTATTGATTTATATCATCTTAATCTTGCTTATCCCAAGGATAACTTCCCTTTACCTTCAATATATGCCTTTGTCAATTCCATAGCTAGTTATGAAATGTTATCTCTTATGGATGGTTTCTTAGGATATAATCAGATTCATATTTCCCCTGAGGACAAACATAAGACTAGTTTCATCATAGAATGGGAAACTTATTACTATTCCAAAATTCCCTTCAGCCTCAAAAATGCTAGAGCTACTTACCAACAAGCAATGACTCACATCTTTCATGAACTCATTCACAAAATTGTTGAAACCTATGTTGATGATCTCATTACTAAATCAAAAAATTGTAAAAATCATCTTTATGATCTTGTTATCATCTTTGAATATCTCCTTAAATATAAGGTTAGACTTAATCCTTACAAATGTGTATTTATAGTCATATCTATAAAATTGTTAGGATTTTCAGTCTCTCTCTATGGTATCGATGTTGACATTGTCAAAATTAGTGCTATCATCAACATGCCCATTCCTTGTAATATTCTTGACATTCATACTTTTTAAGGAAAACTTAGGGCAATTAGATGATTCATCCCTAAAATGGCATATTGAGTTCACTCCATCAATTCACTTCTCAAGAAAGGTATTGATTTAGAATGGACATATCCATGTCAAAATGCCTTTGATAACATGAAAAAGTCATTACTTCATCCACCTACACTTCATCCTCCTTCCAATGATAAAAATTTGATTCTATATACTTCTTCCAAACCTATTTCAGTTGGGGTAATGCTTGCCTAACAAGATGATATAGGAAGAGATTATTCTATCTACTACATTAGTTGAGGCCTCATCGATTATGAAACACATTATACTAAAATTGAGCATGATTACCTCACCATCTATTTCATAGCTGAAAAGCTTCACCACTATATGCTTTACCAAACTACTTATGTCATTGTTCATTCTGACCCCCTTTGTCATTTCTTCTCCAAATCATTTCTTCCTAGAGATAGAATTGGTAAATGGATGGTCCTCCTTATGGAATTTGATCTCCACATCGTCACTCAAAAAACTATCAAAGGGAAAATCATAGCTAATCAACTTGCCATAGCTCTTATACCAGCCACTTCTCTTAAAGATAATCTTCTAGATTATAATATCCTTTAAATCAAAGGTCTTAATCAAGTTATTTCTCTCAAAGATTATTTTCATAGATTTACTGTCAATCTTGAAGCCAATAATTTTGATGAATCCACTACTCCCTCTAATACTACTAAACCAAAATTAGTTATCAAGGAGCTTCCAAAAATTAATGTTGACTTGCATGAGGATACTTGGACCCTTCATTTTTATAGTGCGAAATGCCTTCAAAGAGTCAGGGTAGGTTACATTCTCATAAGTCCCCTTGGCAAGATCATTCATTTAGATTTTTACTTCACCTTTGTTGTCACCAACAATATGGTTGAGTACGAAGCTCTCATTTTAGGCATGAGAGTTGTTCTTAATTTAGACATTCAATACCTTCATGCTTTAGGTGATTCTCAATTTATTTTCTACCAAGCTAGTGGTGCTCATCAATGTAAAAGTGAGAACCTCATCACATATAATAAAATTTTGACCTCTCTTTCTAAGGATTTCATCTCTTTCACTATTGAACCTATTCAGAGAGATCAAAATTTTATTGATAATTCTCTTGCCTCTTCAGCATCTCTCTTTCATCCACACCAAGTCCTTTTTGATCCTACTTTTCTTCTTTAAATAAGAAAATATCCATCTTCTACTCAACCACCATATTCACTTATCTATCATATCAAGGCTGTTACCATTAAAAAAACTCATGGTACCAAGACATCATTCAATTCATAGAACATCAAACTTATAATCCTAATTTAGACTCTCATGAAAAGACACGTATTCGTAAGCAAGCTTTCAAATATATATTTTGACACATCTTTTATTATCGCTATGTTGAAGGTACCTTGCTTTGTTGTGTTATGAAAGATGAGGTCCCTCCTCTTCTTGAACAATCATATGGGGGAATTTGTGGTGGCCACTATAGCAAACATGCTACAACCTGCAAAAGCTTACATATGGGTTACTTTTGGCCTACTCTTGAAAAAGATGCAATAAAATATGCTAAAAAGTCTAATCTTTTCTAGCTTCATGATGATCTAATCCATTCACCTTCAGTCAAATTTTAAACCATCAAATCTCCTTAGCCATTTTACATATAGGGATTCGATCTCATTGGTAAACTACCTCACTCCCAAGATGGGCATGTTTTTATCATCACCACTACCAAATGTTTTACCAAGTGGGTAGAAGCCATGCCCCTTGTTAACATAATTAGTCCTACCATTTCAAAATTTATTCTTAATTAAATCATTTTCCATTTTGGTATTCCACATACCATCATTTTAGACAATGGTGGTAATTTAAAAAATAAGCATGTTAAACAGATTTGTAATAAATTCAAGATTAATCACAAAATTTTCATGCCTTATCATCCATAATGCAATGGATAAGTTGAGGCCACTAATAAAATTCTAAACAAAATTCTCCAAAAGACAATCTATGAAACCTGAATGAATTGACATCTTCATCTTTACCTTGCACTTTAGGCCTATCGAATTAACATATGCACTGCCATTGGGGCAACTCCATTCTCGCTAGTTTACGTTTTTGAGTCAATTCTTCCTTTAGAATTTGAGCTTCCCTATCATCGTATATCTCTTTATGGTATTATTCCTGATGAAGAATTACATGAAGCTTGTTTTCATGCCTTTGATCTACTTGATTAACATTATCTTCCCACCTTACAAAATAACCACTAATATAAGGTTCATATTACCAAACAACATTACAAATGTGTTAAAGTACGCATATTTAATGTTGGTGATATTATCCTAAAATTAGACTACACCCATGATAAAGAAGGTAAATACACCCAAAAATGGTGAGGCCCATATTTAGTCAAAGATATTCTTGGTCCAAGCACATACCTTCTTCAAACCAATGAAGGCCATGTTTTCAAAGAGCCCACCAATGCACAATTTCTCAAAAAATACTTTGCCTAAACATTTCCTTCTTTTTATGATTTCTATCTACATATATCTAATGTTTTTTGTAGGTTACTTACATGGGTCTCTCCCTTTGCATCAATTTCCTTATTTTACAAACTTTTAGTCCTCCTTTTTGGTCTTTTGGTTTCTTGATGTACCATAGTCTTCTTTATTTTCTTGCATTTTCTCTTTTGACATCCCTTGGGTTTTTATTTTATGAGTTGATTTGTAAGACCGTAGATAGGACCCAATATTCCTAAAAAAATTACCATCTTTTACTTCTTTTTCTCCTTTATCTTTTACTTGTTTTTTCACACCCCTTGGGTTTTTATTTTTTAAGTTACTTTGTAATACCATAGATAAGACCTAACACTCCTCACAAAACTACCATCTTTTTACTTACCTCACTTTATCTTTAACTTACGTGTTGGCACCCTCATGGGTTTCTCTTTTATGAAGTTGCAGTGTAAGACCAAAAATATGACCTAACCCTCCTCATAAAATTACCATGTTTTCATCTTTTTACATCCTTATTCTCAACCTTTATCTTTTTCTTATTTTGTTAGATAAAATTTGCATAATAATCTATGTTATCATGTTTTCCTTCATTTCACTTCTTTTTGCCTTTTATCACATTTTTTTGTTATTTGAAGTAATTAAAATTGTTCCATGTGTCATTCCTATTTATTTTCCCTTTCTTTTACTCCACATTGGATAAAAGAAGGCCGAAGTCAAGATGGCACTTTTATTTCACCTAGATTTATGAGACTCTTAGACCCCATGCTCTTTAAATTTTCTCTCTCTTAGAAACCAAGTCCCAAGTATTCAAATTAAAGTCATTTTAGCACCCATGTTTGGTCTTCCAAATACATATGGAGGAGGAATATAAAAAACCATCAAGAAAGTTAAAATCCAAATCATTTGAATCTAAAGGCAATGATATCTAAAAGGCAACATACAAATCTCAAAAGTTAACATCACATCAAAAGATGTGATTATAAGCACATATCCTATCTCTAATCAAATATCAAACTCCATAGTTATCCTCACATAGAGTTGAGGTACTTTGGGGTGTGGCAAGCCAATAGATTGGAATAGGAGAATTCAACAAAATCTATAGTGCTACCTACTTTCTCATGCAAGTACCCAATGTTTACAATAGATCGATGGCTCTATAAGGGGTCTCGAGGAATGGGGAACACGTTATGGGAAGGTAGGTCCATTTTAATTTTCATGCATATAGAATTGATGGGATGATATATATACTTCATTTATTAACCTAAGACTTGTGTAGCTAAGAGAAGTTTTTCCAAGTCCTTAAGGTTGAAAGTCCTCTTATTTTGACAAACCTAATTTGAGTGTCTTGACTTCGATAAAGAGTTCCTCTATATTGGTTTTTCCTTCATTCTCCCCTCCACAATTTAATTTCCCCCCTTGATATACAAATTTTGATTCTAAATATATTTTACCTTCTTCTTTAATTTCTTTTTCTTCATCTCTAAAAAACATGATAACACTACTTTGTTTCAATTTTTTTTATCCTTAGAGCGAAACAACATGTTTGAGCAACTATGGATTACTTATTTCTTTTTCACCATGATTTACCTTCCTAAACTTTCTTTACTTTAATTTTACCATTTGTCATAGTTTTACTTTCCTACTATCATAAACACCTGAGTTCATACCCTTTTTCCATTATTGAGTGAGGTTGGCTTGTTAATTGTCACTCATCAATGTTGTTTTCCATTTTTATGTACCTTTTTCCATTATTGAGTGAGATAAAGATTGCTACTACTTACTCATCAATGTTGTTTTACCATTTTTTAAATTATTTTACTATTGATTTATTTTATTACCATCCTATTTGACATGTATCCTTGGTTTGACTTGGTGAGTTTTCCTTTCTTACTTAAGGATAACTTGTTTGAGTTTTTCAGTTTTTAGTAGCCTTGGATTTTTAGTTACATGATTTACTCTTATTTTTGACTTGGTAATTTAATATAACATAACACTTGTCATCCTATCTTTCCAAAATTTCCAAGTACATCCCATCCTTGTAGCACTAACTATCTTAGATTTTCTTGTGTTTGTTTTTGGTCTTTAGTTTTGTATTCTTGGGTTTGTCAAAAGCAGTCTTTGTGCCCTACACAATAAAAAATAATGACACAACAAAAAATGATTCAATGATAATGGTAATTCAAGATATGAATTGAAATGAATTTTTAGCTATTTACTTTTAATTATTTTTTCTTTAAAATACTATAATTTTTTTAGCATCAATGTTGTGTGTTATTATGTTCTTTCTTAAAGCACCATCCCTTGTTACACCTTAGTGACACATGATGATCTTCGAGTGGGAAATATGTATAAACATGATATTTTCAACTTTTATCAATTAATGATGCTTTATATCTTATAAGAACCCATCAAGACTCAATCTCTTTGAGTACATGTCTTAAGGGGTACATCAAGAAAGGGGTGGGCAGACCTTTAGTACTTCATAGGATTTTTATCCCTTATGGCCACATTATTACCAATCCAACCAGCTCCTAAAACCATTCCCTAAGATACTAATCCTCCCTTACACATTCCTCTAGTCTTTTACCATGCTTTATCCTCCTTTTCTTGTCTTAATGCCCTTTTGGATAGTTGGTTGTACTAGGTTAACTGGGTCGACCCTGTATAGTCTAGGGGTATTTTTCACTTTTTGGGTTTATTAGCTTTTTGATTGACCTAGATCAGACCTAGTAAATTGATACTTAGTTTAATTTAGATTCTCTTATACATGTTTTGATGGCTTTACTAACCCATTTATTGTACCACAAGATTTAGTGTGCACTAGATTAGATTTAGTTTCTTATTTATTAGAATAGATTGAACATTAAACCTATGACTCTTTTAGGGTTGCTACATGATTTTATTAGACTATAGGATTTGAAACCCTTCCTAGCATGGTGTATTGTGACAATTGATCCCCTAATTGGGTCTAACATACCCCATATTGGTCATGCCCCTGCTTAACAAATGTATTTCCAATTGAAAGTGTAGGTATGCTCTATCTTCTCTAAGCTAGGATTAATTTATAGATATGATGTATTTTTGATTGCATGCAGACTTCATTGATTGTATCATGCATTCATATCTAAAACAATGAAAACTGATGAATAAAAATGCAATGAATTTAGGGATGTTACTGTACCTAAAGAATTTATAATTTCCCTTGAAAACACATATTTAATAACTTTCCATTGTGCCTTAAAAAATTAATTTATTTTTACCATTTGATATTATTTCATGCATTAAAACCATTTAGGGCTTAGGGTTTCTTCTGTTTCTCTATGATCCCTCATTTTAGAGGTATACAAAAAATACTTGCATCTTTTACTCCCATATGGTTGAGAGCTATATTCTATTGTGCTCATTCTAAAATCTAAAAAATTTCTAAAAAGAATTGTGTTAAACATATCATTGGTAGAATATTTTTGTCATGTTGTCCATTATCACCATGACAATCAAAATATTATACAAGAACATGTTAATAATGAAAAATTTGATTCACATGATAATATTTTATATTTTTATGAGGTATTATAACATTCATGTATGTACTCTAAGTAAGACAAAATATTCTTTTAGTGACTAAAAAAACACCCAAGATGTACAAAAAATGCAATATAATATTGAATAATTTAGTTAATGATGACATATCAATGATATTACAAGAATTTACCACACAATGCAAATAGGGTTCATACGTCACAACATCCACATATAGAGAGCCTTCCTTAACCCTCAATGTGATAATAAAAGTACATAATTGAAAAATCCAACCAAATATTATGTTACAAATTTTGTTTGACAAGAGATTGATCACTTTACCATCTATTAGGCATCAATACATAACTTATTTGTCACATAAAAAAGGGAAATAATAGTGTAGCTATCATAAAATAACTTGATAGGGTATGAATAATTGTGAGGAATTATGAATAAATATTGAGGAACTTAAGAATCAAGGCATCATTATAGTAAATAAAATAGAGATTAGGGTACTATAATGAGTACCCCATCTATAATTTTAATAAAAATACAAGATAAAAGGTCATATACACCACACAAGCATTGATGAAAGGAACCAATGAATACCTGGGTTTTGATAGAAGATGGCCATAGGTAAGAAGTTGAGATTGATAAAGAAAAGGGGTCTAATACATGTAGTATCCAACTTATAGATCAATTAGGCTATTCAACAAAAGCACTAAAACATACTCTATATTACAAAGGATTAATTGATAATATTACATTATTTGTTGCTTGTGGGCCAAAATTTGAGGACACATTAATATTTTTAATGCCCACTATAAAATAATTTTAGGCTACACCTTGAGAACATTGATTATATCAAATGCAATATATCATCAATGATTATAAAATATACATTACATTTCAATTTGAAAATAGAATGATAACAATTATCAAAGAAAGAATACATGATTGAAAACAAGCCAACAATATGAGAACAAAAAAAATTATACCACATAATGGGGAAACAATGGGACTTATGAGTAATATTGAGAGACACACAATGATTAAGCACAAAATATGATAAGAGGCATAAAAAAATACAAATAAGGTACCCAAGTATGAAAAATCTAATGATTATTACATGTGGACATTTGTTACAATAATATATCCATAGGTAGGTACTTTTTCAAGAGATCTAGGATTGTTATGTCACCCACTCAATGATATCATAAGTTAGTTTTAAATTAGTTTATTGTACACTACTTATTGATTACTTTCTTGGTCACTTTCTCATAAGTTGACTTATTGAGTTATCAATTACTATTATATATGGGTGTGTACATATGTGATTGCTCTCATCATTATTTTAGCCCTTGGATATGATTTCATTATTGTGTCTCATTGGCCGTTGTCTTTTGATTACTTATCTTGATCCAAAAATTCATGATAGCTATCCTACAATGACATATTCATATACATCCTCTACAATAGTCTGATTTTAGTTGCCATTTTGTTAGGTATGTTACACATCAATGCGACATATTAATTTCCCCCTTCTCCACTTATCCATATGGTCACAAATATTTTATTCCTACACACCTTATGAAAATTTCACATCGACTCTTTCACACTAAAGGCATGTGCCTATTATGAGTTCTATTACATACTTATTTGAGACAAGACTTTACCATACAATGAATGCATATCATTTACCTGCTTGACATAACTTGACTAATGCACTTAGTGCATACTATATGTTCACATACCTATTGATTTTTTGAATACCTTATGTTCTTTTATTTTAAAACATTTCCCCTTGGATTTACATAATTTACTAAGTGCTTGTTCATATCAATACTTTAATGAGTGAAAAACCCTCAAATATTTCAAAAAGTGAAATAAATAAATAAAAATACACCAATAAACAACTAGTTTTGGTAGTGCACATAATTTTTTAATGTCATTTTTAATATACATTATGAGTTATATATCCATTTTCTATGCACATGATTTTTATGGTATACATGGGTTAGATGCAAGACATATATGTTACACATGAGACATGGACAAACATATTCATGACATTTATCACGCCCACATGTAACTTTTTACATTAGGGCCATGCCCATGTTGGGGGAATCTTGGTACATTTTTCAAATTATTTATTTCTATTCAATTACATTGATTGTATTGAGATAATTATACTATTTGTACATGACTTACTCTGGTTCATACCTTTTGCAATGCTACTTCATATGGAATATGTGATTTACTATACTAGTTGATATCTTTAGGATAAAATATAGACATTCCATGAAAATCAGATAATTTGTAGAATCACAAGGAAAAATCCTAGAGATAAGCACATGAAGAACATTTACAGCTAGCATTTCATTAGTTTTTTGAAATGAATTGATGAAAAACATTGGGGGTTGCTTTAAAGTATTGATTAACCATTTCAATATCTAAAAAAAATAAGTATTTTAGTATGTCATTACTTTATGTAATTTTAGGAATGTAGTACATGATGAAAACCAAGAAATGAACACTCAATGATATACAACCTTTATGAATGAAAGGGATGAGAAAAACTTAGAGTGAAAATATGAAAATCAGATTTGAAAATGATTGACTAAACCCCAAAAGGATGTGGGTTTGTGAAACCCTAGGTTGAATGTTAGCAAGAGATCAAACTCTAGGTAAAAATTTGCACGATGCAAGTATCAAAATAAAAACTAGGGTTTGTGATAAGAAAAGCATGAAAATAATCCATATTTAAAATTAGCCATGAAAATGTAAGAAAAAAGGGTTGTATTAAACCTTAGGTTGAGTGTTGGAAAGAGTCAAGGTTCACCATCTATGTTTATCTTAATTCTATATATATTTTTAAAAATGTATAAATAAGCTGAAATTAAATATATTTAAGCAAATAAAATTAAAATAAAATATTAATAGATATTTTATAGGCTAATTAACAAAAACAAGCCAAAGTTCCACAAATTAAATCTAAATAAAATCAATGAATTGACAAAAAGTTTAATAAACGATAACACCTTGAATATTATGTAAATATGAATATGTGTTCTAACTATACTTGACTTACTCTTGAGTTTTTATACCTATTCACTACTCTAGGATGAATCTATACTTGTATAAGACTATTTTGTGCAAGCCCATCCATAACAAGCCCAATTATTTTAGATATGTTCTTGTGCCATCGGGTGTGTCTCTCTAGGGTTTTAAAGTCTAAGTTTTCTAATGCTTGTGTGCTATTTATTCTTGATTGTGACTACACATTCACTTCACAAATGTGCATAGAATTATATTTTATATAGTTTAATCTTCACTTTTACCTATCTTACACACTCTAAAACAAAATAAAAGTAATGGAGTCAGGGAAACACTAAAGCAACATTGTTGCAAAATACGTATCTCATATGCTTAGAATTAGAACTCCATCTAGTTTGTGTTGTGAGTGGAATATATGGAGTAATTATTTCAAAATACTAGTTCTTAAAAGTGATTGATAGAACTAGTAAAGTCTAGTTACCCTCATCTAGCACAAGGGAATTTTGAGAGAGACCAAGATATATAAGTGTTTCAAGTTGTAGATGATATTCATGGATTATATAGTACCTCAGTCTTGTACACTTGTTAAATTAGACCTTATTTTTTCCTCTCAGTTCTGAACAAATACCACTTATATAAGTATCACAGCTAATCTACCTTATGCCCCTTGGCATGTATCTTTTAGTCTAACCAATCTTATACTAATGACCTAGGCCTTTTATCTTTCTTATAATTCTTAAATTATACTTATCTTCCATCTTTACAAGTTCTAAATGTGTACCTACTTTCCTTCTCCCTATTTACTAATGTTTGGGATAGACACTAGTGTTAGTGTCCTAACCCAATGTAAGTGTTTAGTTCCTTAAGGTCATCCAATTTTTAAATGAAAAATATCCTAGTGGTTTCCCTAGGTGTTTTAATGTTAGCCATTTCTCTAAAGGGGTTAATATAAATACAAGATCAGCCATCATTCATTTCTAACCTTCAAAAACCTAGTAATACAGGAACAATACCAAGTATTCTTACCAAAGAGCATTTAATTAAATAAATCTTCCCTATTTCCATACCATTCATAGGTACACCAAATCTACAGGTTTGAATTACTAAAGGAGTATCCCAAGAGCTTGATTTTCCAAGTTACAAACTAGATCATTATTTTACTTATTTTACACATATTGCATGATTCAAACACAAGACAACACATAGGGGATAAATACATCAGTCTAAGGCCCTCTTTAGAGTATTGGATATGTAGGTAATTCCCACTAATATTAGGGTCTTTGGGGTTAACTTAGCACCGTATTCCCACTAATCCATTTCCCCCAAGGTCATAACGAATATGAAGAACTAAGATTTTATAAATTCATAAGAAGTGACAGTCCATAACCTAGATCTAAATGCACTAGAGTGAAGGAAAAGACAAACCCAAAAACATCTATGTCATCAAATCCATTTTTATCAAGTATTTTATATAAGACACTTGCATCAAACCCATATAATAATGTCAACATAATTGTCCCAGGATGACGTTAGTGTCCAGAGTTTTGGAAGTGTCAGATCTAGAATCTAACGACTGTTCTAGAAGTTTCTAGTCTAATTTATATTTTTTTCCATATACAACACTATGTTGGCATTAGAACTAGCTAATTATATTACTTATTTGTCATTTTCATATATAATTTAGTTGCACTTTCTATATTTAGCCTATACTCAACATAATAAATTCAATGTATGCTTATATATGAGTTTAACATTTACTTTATCTAATGTAGATCTAATTATCACCCTTGTGCATTATCATTTATATATTTTTAACCATATTAAATATCTAAATGATAGTATATATTCTTATCTAATTTAGGGTTAAACATTTGGTGAACTCAATCTTTAAACATCAAACCCTATGATAATTAGGATTTTCTAATTTTTCTATTGATGATCCTTGATTACTATAATCTTGCAATCATGTTTGCCATGGAAATATCTATAAATTGTTACATAGTACACGACCTTATATTTTTTATGGTTTTTAATATTATTTTATTGGTTCAAACTATCGCATCCATAAGGGATTCAAAACCTGCATCATGCTCCTTCTTGTTTTAGTGTTTATAATAAGAGGGGTTTAAAGCACAAACAACACTTGATCTCTCTTTAAAATTAATTTCGTGATGACATAGAGCTATTATATAGATTCAAAAATGAATTATTTTAACCATTAATTCTACCTAAGTCCTATTTAGATAACTTCCATCCCACACCCATTATTCACCCATGACTTATATTGGATTTAGCGGTCCATGTTGTTACTACTCGAAAAGGTAGGATTACTCAACTTGTTCCGCAACATGTTAATGCCAAAAATGTGCCTCCTAAACACAAAATCATAATAAAATATAATGGATATGAAATTATTGACCAATTAATCAATACACATGAAAAAATTTCAATCCTCGAGATCTTAAAGCGATATAATCTCTATAAGGATATCTTCTATGAGGCATTGTATGAGACACAAGTTTCAAGTGATATTGAGCCTACTTATTTTAAAAATATTATGAAATATCTTGAGATTAATAACAAAATAATCACCTTTGATCCAAAAAATCTACCATCTAAAGATATTATTGACCAAAATTTGCCTTGGTTCACGAGTGACAATGTAAAGTAAACGTGTCAAAAGAGTGCTCATTGATAAAGGATAGAGCCTAAAAATTTGTTGCATACAATTACTAACCACCATGGGTATTAAAATAAACCTTATTCAAAACATAATTATTCACATAAAAGGGTTTGACAATTCACATAGCCCTCTGGTTGGTTAAATTAGTTTGGATGTGACCTTAGGACAAAAAAATATTTTAAAAAATGTTTAGGTCATGTCTCAATAATTACATTATAATTTAATTTTAGGTAAACCTTGGTTATATTTAATTAAATTTTTCCCATATAAAATTCATCGATGTGTAAAATTCATACATGAGGGGAACTTATTATCCATGCCTGCTGATGATAAACCTTTGATTTTTTTCAAAATGATACATTTCAAAACTAAAGGCATCCCTACAATAGTACCTTTTAAAAAATACATCCATTTTGAGAATATAAATATGTATGAAATGGGTGCGTCAAGTACAATGGCTCCTTTGTCTTTAGATATAAATAAGGCACTAAACTCTTAGGTGCACATAGATATGCATAAAGAGAAAGAACATTACCAAAAGAGCAAGTAAAAATACAAGAGCCCCAAACATTTGAGCTTCTTTTATTATTAAATACTAAGCAAAAATCTGGCCATTTTTAATATTACTATGATAGTGATGATGATACAACCTATGATATAAAAAATGAGAAATGGTGAAACTTAAAATTTGATCCACTTGATCACTTGCCACATAACCTATTCAAACCTATGGGTCTTGGAATATATAAGCTAAACCCACTTGTATAAAATACATAATTGAATATAGATAAGGTAAAATAAAAAATAATTGATGAACATGTAAGTGTTTGTTACTCCATACATCCCTCTTGGCTGAAAACACTGAGCCAACCTTACAAGGGTCAGATGCAAATTCATCATGTGAATAATGTGGAGTCTTCTCAAAAGGCTTCACACCAAAATTTACAAATCATAACACAATGAGATAATCCAAATACCATTTTATCTTTGTTACTTAAACATATAATGATTTATTTACCTTCTACTAGACATAGATTAGGCAGTAGACTACTACCTACAATGGGAGTACCATATTGTAATTATCATCTAATCATTGGCCATACTACCAATCAATGTCCAACATTAAAAAATCTAATCCAAAAATATAAGAGCAAATGATACATACAAAATGTGTCCATAATAGGTAAAAGGAAAAATCCTTCCTATCTTTCAAAAGAGAAATATCCTTCAAAGTGACAAAAGCATGAAGATTTAATTATTACTAATAATATCGATGGGTTATATTGCCACCATATTCAATTTGATCCAAATAAGTAGGATACATCTTGTGGAACAATTTTCTCACAAAATTGAGACGTAATTTAGATTAAATAATATACTCTCTATTGGGTCTTGAATATTGAGGATACACTCGGTTACACATTGTTTATGGTCCACGTGTTGAAGATTCAACTATATAGATATCAACATGTGAACCACATTCAAAACTAAAGTTTGGATAACATTCGATAGTTGAGTGGAATGCTAAGATAGATCCTACACAAATGTGTGTAACCTTGCATAATATGAGTATAAATATTTGTATACAACATGATGGACATGATTATTTGCCTACACCATTGACTTAAGGCAAACCATTACATAGAAACATTGAAGTGTTGACACTAAATCTATATAAACAAATCTTAAAATCCTTTCCAAGTGGACATACACATTTATATGATGAGGACCTAATTGATTAAACCTATTCTAAAATTCCCAAAATAATAAATAAACAAAAAAACCAAAAAATTAAAAACATTAAAAAACCTAAGAACATTTTTGGCACATACATGTTTTATTAGTTCCTTGGCATCTATGTCTTAGTTCCATGATAATGGATGGCATAATTAGTTACTCCTACATACACATGTGTCACACTTATATTTGAGTTTGATACATGCATACATAGATACATGATTTATTCCTATTATAGATGTTGGGTCTTCCCTCTGCTCATGTCATGCAGACATTGGTGGCATCCGCTTCCTTGATATTAACACACATAGGTTATATGTTTTGATGATCACATTTTATTATCATGTTTGAGCTTACATATTTAATTACACATGCCTTTGTCCATGATTATATCTTACACAAGGTACTTGATATGCTATAAACTTGATGTTTTTTCCTAATGCATTGGATCCATGGCTATTATGACATGTTTATGCTGGTTACTCATACTTTATTTTATGCACTTATTTGAATGTCTTACCTTGATATTATATTCCTTGTTTGAACATTTGAATATTATATTTTGCTTACAGACTCTGTGCCTATGCATGCTTTCTTTAAAATTTTCATATGTTATTTATTGTATAGACATTTGAATATATCATTCGTACTTTTATACACATTTTACAAAGTCATGTCCCTTTGATTGTGCAACATTTGAACATTCCCCTTGTTTGTGGTCTCCTTAGACCATTGCTTTTTGACTTGATTTTGAGTAATCTTGCATGTGTGTTTGTTTTCTTGTTGATATTTTACTATTAATATCTATACCTTGACATGATATTTATCATGCATCTTAGACCTTTATGTGATCACATTGGTTCTATGTCCTTCAATGCTATATCTACCTAGACATGTTCCTTATATATGTTACATAGTTAAATTCATAGATTATAAAATTGTCTTATCTTTTTGAGGTGAGGTAACTACTTGTTCCTATCTTTACCTTACCTCAAAGGGGGGCATATTAGTGGGGGCATGTCATAGAGGCATGTTATCCACACTTAGCATGGTTTTTAGATTCAATGGGGGCATGCTTTGGAAGCATGTTTCCACACTTATTAAATATATGGTACTTATATCAATTTTCAAATTTAGTGGGGGAATGCCATATAGAGATGGCTTCCACACATTCATAGTTTTCAAATTCAGTGGGGGCATGCTTTGGAAGCATGTTCTCCACACCTATTTAATATTCAACATTTTTATATTATAGTGAGGGCATGTTTTGGAAACATGTTCTCCACATCAGTACTTATATCAATTTTTATATTTCTCCATATATAGTGAGGGCATGATTTGGAAGCATGTTCTCCACACTTACACAATTTTCCAAATTGGCCAAAATACATAGTTAAATGATTTAGATTCACAGTTACAATGAAATTTTATACATTGGTATCATTATTATACATAGTTTCAGTATGAGACATATATAAGGTGCATATGCTATGAAATTTTTGCCTAATATTATAAAATCCAAATCATTTTTAGATTCTAACATGATTTTATGGACCGTTACCACATCATGAAATTTTACATATTGGTACTCTGATCAAAATTTTATGAACTTTATTGAGTCAATCTACTCCAGTAGTTGGTTAACTTTTTGGTATGGTAGAGATGATTAAATCATTCAATCTTGCCAATTTTTAGGTTGGACTTGATTATATTATCCAACCTCACTAAATTTTAAGTATCATTGAGTTGCATGGTTGAGTTAATCTCAATTTCCAGGTGGTAACTTAATTTTACTCCAAAGTTGGGGGTATTTTCCCTCTAATCTCTCTCTATCTCCTTGGATATATGCACTTTAAAGATTTATCTAGATTTTTCATAATTTAAGTTTCAGAGCCTTACAATGATACATGTTTTTCAAATTAAATTTCCAATAGATAAAGTAGTTACATTGAAATATAGGTGTACTCTTAAACCTCATTCTTTAAATTTAAATCTATTTCAAGTACTTTTAATTCCAGATTATATGCATTGATTACATATTATAACATGCTCTTGGTTGTAGGTCAGTCACTAGTAAATCACTGAAGTTGGGCACACAAAAATACAAGGTGCTTTATACACACCTAATTACACATTCCTTTCCTTTAAAATATAAATTTAATTAATAGATTAAAGGGGGGAAATGATGATATTTATGGATTATATAGCACCTTAGTCTTGTACACTTGGAAAACTCAGACCTTGGTTGTTCATCTCAGTTCTGAACCTTTCCTACTTCTACAAGTCTCACATCTACTCTACCTTATTCCCTTAATCTATATCTCTTAGTTTAACTAGAATCATATTGATGAACCAAGCCTTATATCTTTCCTAAAGTGTTTAAAATGTACTTATCTTCCATCTTTACAAGTTTTGAACCTATACCCACTTTCCTGCTCCCTAAATACTAATGTCTAGGATAGACACTAGTGTCAAACTTAGTGCCCTAACCTAACATAAGTGTCCAATGCCCTAAAGTCATTCATTTTGAAAATGAAACATATCCTAATAGTTGTCATACATGATTTAATGAGAGTTACTTCTCTAAAGGGATTGATATAAATACAAGATCAACCATCATTCATTCTTAACCTAAAAAAATCTAGCAACACGGGAACAATACCAAGTATTCTTACCAAAGAGCATTCAAAGAGTATTAAATTGAATAAAACTTCCCTATTTCCATTATAGTAATATGTAAAACACATATATAAGTTTTAAATACTAAAGGAACAACCCAAGAGCCCAATTTTCTAAGTTACAAGTTAGGTCACTATTGTACTTACTTTGCACACATTGCATAATTTACACATAAGTCACCATGTAGAGGATAACTACATAAGTATAATGCCCTCTTTAGATTATTTCCTATGTAGAAGTGACCACTAATAATGAGGTATTTGGGGTCAACTCAACACCATGTGCCCACTACCCCATTCCCCCAAGGTCATAATGAAGATGAAGAACTAGGGTTTTAAAAATTCATGAGTGATAGTCTATGACCTAGATATGAATGCATCGGGAATGAAGTCAAAAATAAACCCAAAATCATCTAGGTGGTCATATCCATTTTCAATAGGTATTTCATAGAGGATACTTATGTTGAACCCATACAGTAGTATTGAAATAACAATCATAGGTTGACATTAGTGTTTAGATCTCCATAAGCACCAGATCAAAATTTTGATGACTATTCTAGAAGGATCTTCCATCTTGATTTATACCTATTTCATATCCAACATTGTGTTATCATTAGAACCAAATAAGTATATTACTTTTTTGTCATTTTCTTATATAACTTAGTTGTACTTTCTATATTTAGCCTATCCTCAACATAATAAATTAAATTTATGATTATATCTAAGTTTAACATTTAATTGGCATGTTATAGATATGATTATCACCATTACACATAGTCATTTATATATTATTAACCTTATTATGCTGCCAAATATAGGATAACCGCTTAACCAATTTAGGTTTAAACACAAGTGTGTAAGATTTGATTCAATGAAGTATTACTTGAATGGAGAATCTTGGATTTAGGCTTGACTCTTGGTACATCAAATGTTCTCCTCCTTGATTTTAATATATCCTCTAGTTCTAATTTGTCAAATGGATTGGCAATGCCTTGTATTTATATGATGATCTATAATAACTAATGTGGATTAGCTAACATTAGAAAAGACAAATGGGAAGGGTTAAATATCATGACTAATAATAATAAAGGGATGAACCCAAAAAGATAAAAGAGACAAATGCATTTAAGTATGGGATTTTCCATAACTATCTTATATACCCACATTTTTATCTAGGAGATAAGTAAGGCTCTATTTTCTAGGCCAAACTGGCTAATAGATAATATGTAGTCCATATATATTAATAGATACCTTTTGGATAAGTGTTAAGATAATTTTAAGTTATATAAATAAAATATATACTTATTTTGGGATGGGGCCATCCTATAAATGGGTTAAATTTTACAAGTTTTTCCAAATAATTTAAATTGGGAATAAAGCACAAGAATTAGAGTTTTATGTTGAGTTTATGTATCTAAATTTCCTTAAATTTCTCAATAAAATATTTCTTGCTATTAATAATATACACCTAATAAATCTTAGAGAAGTCATTAATGAAAGTGAGAAAGCACATGTTCCATCCTACATACCTCTTATTCATGTCTCAAATACCACCATGCATAAGCTACAAAGGAGAAACTACTCTCCAAGATTTTCCCTTCTCACATGATTAGGGATGATGATTACCCAAAACACATACCTCACAAACACTTTCATGAGGATACCAATTAGGTAGCCCATGTACGATTTCATTTTTGAACATAATTATGGCACTTATGAAATTCAGATGTTTTAGGAATTCATGCTAACATCTATTGACATCATTTGTTTTGACCACAAAAATAAGATATATCTTACCATAATTTATGAAACAAATTCTATAAATTTGTATAGTCTATCCTTAAAGTTAAAATCACAACTATAAACTACACAAAAACCATTATTTATTTATTTCACATCACATTTATCATGGCCAAATTCAAATTTCATCCCTTTAGAACAAATATGACTAACTTAAAGGAGATTTGAGTGGAGTTCAGGGAAATGATAAACATCCTAAATAATACCATTAGGAACATTAGTGTCACCACTTAAAATTAATCTCATAGAAGAATCATTAGCCATAGCAATATTTCAATATTTAGTTTTAAAGAGAAGAGAAAACATACTATTACCATTGGCCATATGATGAGTACAATCATAAAAAACACATGATGTGAAGAAGAGGCAGCAAAAGAGAAAAAAAAAATGGTATAATAAGTAATTTCATTGTCATCTCTATCATTGTTTTTACCTTCATACTTATATTTATTCTATATGTATGTATTTTACTTGTAACAAGTGTCCTTAGTGTGGCATTATTTATCATAAAAGGAGTAAACATGCATCTTATTACTCATTTTTGGTTGTCTTGGTTACCCTTGTTGATTATATGTATTTAAAAACTATAACTATAACTATAATTATGGTCTTTGAGCCATGAATATCATTTTGGTTCCATGTTTAACCTTTCCATTTACCATGAACATGGTGGGCTAGGTCATTGGAATCAAGAGCACCCTCCTTTGAAAGACACTCTTACTCATTAATGAGTTATTTTAAAAACAATGCTAGAATTAAATACATAAAACCATATTTCTTCCATAAGATTCTAGTTGATGAAAACTATTGACGAAAGAGATTGAATGGAGGTCCAATATCAAGAAGAATAAAGTTGATGTATTATACATTTTCAAACTTCAAATTGTTACCATAATTATGAAGTTTGTTCTTCAAATCTAACACATTTTCCAAATAATACTAAAGTCTATCGAAATCAAAAGGAGTGAAAAATTCAACACCCCTGATCATGTATCACTAGTTCCACATCTATCTTGATGTACTTCTCATACAAGTAGTTATAAATGGCATGAGATGAATATTGATTGAGGATTGTCAGGACCCCCTGCTCTTGAAGAGCACAGTTGATTACCTTTGTATAAGCAACTAAACACGGAATTTAACCAGAAGTAATAACTAACTACAAATTCAGAAATATCACAGAATATGAGAGACAATACCCAATTGTATTAATACTCTTCCAGAAGGAAATACAACAAAGAAGATGCCACAATATTCTTCCACACCTCTAGGGCTCCCACACCTCTAGGGCATAACCAGTAAATCTCTTCAAGAGTTCTCTCTCTCAATCACGGTCACAACAAACAACTCAAACACAGAGCTGTTGTTCACCTCCACCAGTCAGTATCACTATTGCCATTACCACCGAGTATACACACATACTCAAGTCTGAGTACACAATGCACTCCAAGCAGATCTCCCATGAACTTGCAACAACTTACAAATCAAACCGATCTTACTTACAAATGTAGATCTCCCCTGATCTTGCTATACCATAAATTAACCTAGCCTTGCACACCTACCGACCTAGATCATACACACATGAAGAACCCTTCTGATTCTCCACACCAGCACCCCTGTGTATCTTCTACCAGATCTTACTTTCCCACAGATCTACATGATCATACACACTTAGCACTGTGGCACTATGAGGAGCTAACCTTGCTCTCTTCCCTCTGAAGGAGCTAACCTTGCTCTCTCTATCTAGCACACTTTACAATACAACCCATGAGTCTATTATATAGATCCCATGCAAATAATAATTAGACTTCTAATTATAATAATTAGAACCACAGCTCCAAGACTAAAATTAGTCTTTACATGCAAATTGGCCATTCAACAAACTAATTGTTCATGCAACAAATAGTTCTGGAATGCACAGGCGACCGACATCGATCTGTGTCTGTTTGGAGGTGACTGACATTGGCTGACTCCTGACTAATGTCAGTTGCTACCTATCCACCACTGACCAACGTCGGTCAGCCTAACTGACACCGGTGATTGTGACACTTAGCAACCTCCATGTTTGCATCCAAGTGAAGCTTTTAGCTCCACAACCTAGCAATCTCCCACTTGGAGATAAACAACTGCACCTATACCTATACCTGTACTTCATCTAATTTGTTTCTTGGCTTGTATCCCTCTTCAAGATCAATCTTGAAGACCAACCACCACAAAACTTGTGATGCTCCTCCTATCATCCAAGTAACCTACCACATCCAAACCTACATACCCATGTAGAGAAGTCCCTAACCTTGCATAGCATGAATCCCTGCTGCTGGTCCCTCTCAGATACCTGAGAATCCACTAAACTGCTCTCCAATGCTTCTTTCCTAAATTGGCTATGAACTTGCTGACAACACCCACTACTGGGGCAATTCAGGTCTAGTACACATGTACTTAACCTCATCATGTGAATTGGGACCCTATTATATGAACTATCCATCCATAGGTGTGCTAACCGGTTCTGCATCTTGCATCTTGAACCTCACCACTACCTTATTCACACAATCATCCTGAGACAACATCAACCTGTGATCTTCCTTGTCTGTAGGAAAAATTATGCCAAAGAATTTTGCTGCTCCCAAATTCTTCATGACATACCACTGAACTAACTTTACCTTTAGTTTAGCAACTCCCTGCATGTGTGACCCTGCAACAAGCATACACACTACATACAGTAACAAGATAATGTTGCAATCATCATCCAACCTGGTAAAGTAAACACAATGGTTACAATGACATTGACTAAAGCCATGCTTTGTCATACACCTGTCAAACCTGTACCACTATCTTGTAGCTTCCTCAAGACCATATGACCTGGCCTTCCATCTCACATGTCCATTCTCTCTCTTATTTAACCAAGGAATCCATTCATCTTTCAGTGCTTTCTTTCCAGCTGGCAACTCTACCAAATCTCCCATTTGGTTCTGCATCCTAGGAATCAAATTCCTCATCATGCCATGCTCCCACTGTTTCTTAGATCCTCCTTGCTCTGTAGTGAGAAACAAGTATAAAGAAGGGGAATAACGAATTTGAGGCTTACTTACACTTTTAGTCCTCCATATAGGCATTTGAGACCCCTTGATAGCTTGCTGTCTGCCCAAAATCCATTTCCTGGTCAACCCTGGTCTGCACCCGACCGATGTCAAATCCACCTGATCACCGACGCCAGTTCCCTGACTGACATTGGTGCCCACTGGTCACTGACATCAGTTCCCTGACCGACATTGATCTCTCCCTGCCCGACATCACTGACTTTGCCTATCTACACATGACCAACGTCAGTGCCTACTTGTTCGATGTCAGTTACACCTGACCGATGCCAATAACTGTGTTCTCCTATGAGTGATGACTTTTTACCCACGATCTCTCTTTGGATCAAAACCCTATCCAAACTACCCTGCTTAGAGTTATTTAGTCCCCTCCATTGATCTCTATCCATCATTTCCTCCTTGAACACCAAGGCTTTCCAATTCTTAAGTTTGTCAAAGACATTTGACTTCCTCTTAAGAACATGCATCTCCTTCTTACTCATGTGACCAAGCCTACAAAGCCACATCTTTGCAATAGAAGGAGAATCAGTAATACAAGTAGGTAGATAAAGAGTACCTACTTTCTTACCACATGTTGATTCAAGTGCATCTGCTGTGAGAGTTACTATGCATCTCTCATCACCCAACTTTCTTGAAGAAATTAGCCTCATCTTCAAGATTGGGACCTACATGACCTTCTTCAACACCCATGTGTTGGCCGTCTACAATTTCAGCCACACTTCCCCTTTGCCAAAACTTTGACAAGGCTCACCAACCCCTAAATAAATCTTCCCAAAGTCTCCATGGACCTTAACATGGAAAAATACTCTATTTGGGGCTGCATGGAAAGAGGCAACAAAATCTATAAACCAAGATTTTACTTTATCTAAGGAACATAAAAGAACAACTAGTGCAATAATACCTGCAACACATGCTTCTTTATTTCCTTCATGCTGATCTTCAACCAACCAGCAATCTTTCTTTACCTGCTCTTTCTTTCCATAACACCGTAATTGATCATTCTTGCTTTTGAATTCCTCCATACTTTCTTCTGCCACTGCTATACTCCCACTCAATCAAAAACCCCTGAGAGTGACCTGTAATCAACAAACACTTAACAAGCTCTAACCACTTGTTAGTTGATCCTAGCTCTGATACCAATTGTCAAGACCCCCTACTCTTGAAGAGCACAGTTGATTACCTTTGTATAAGCAACTAAACACGGAATTTAACCAGAAGTAATAACTAACTAGAAATTTAAAAATAACACAGAATATGAGAGACAATACCCAATTGTATTAATACTCTTCCAGAAGGAAATACAACAAAGAAGATGCCACAATCTTCTTCCACACCTCTAGGGCTCCCAAACCTCTAAGGCATAAACAATAAATTTCTTCAAGAGTTCTCTCTCTCAATCACGGTCACAACAAACAACTCAAACACAGAGCTGTTGTTCACCTCCACTAGTCAATATCACTACCGCTAGTACCATCGAGTATACACACATACTCAAGTCTGAGTACACAACACACTCCAAGTAGATCTCCCATGAACTTGCAACAACCTGCAAATCAAACTGATCTTACTTACACATGTAGATCTCCCCTGATCTTGCTATACCACAGATCAACCTGGCCTTGCACACCTACCAACCTAGATCATACACACATGAAGAACCCTTCTGATTCTCCACACCAGCACCCTTGTGGATCTTCTACCAAATCTTGCTCTCCCACAGATCTACCTGATCATACACACTTGGCACTATGGCACTATGAGGAGCTAACCTTGCTCTCTCTATCTAGCACACTTTACAATACAGCCCATGAGTCTATTATATAGATCCCATGCAAATAATAATTAGACTTCTAATTATAATAATTAGACTTCTAATTATAATAATTAGAACCGCAGATCCAAGACTAAAATTAGTCTTTACATGCAAACTAGCTGTTCAACAAACTAACTGTTCATGCAACAAATAATTCTAGGACGCACAGGTGATCGACGTCAGTCCCTATCTATCTGGAGGTGACCGATGTCGGCTGACTCTTGACCGATGTCGGTTGCTACCTGTCCACCACTGACCAACGTCGGGTCGGCCTAATCGACGCCGATGACTGTGACACTCAGCAACCTCCATGTTTGCATCCAGGTGAACCTTTTAGCTCCACAACCTAACAAGGATTTGGTGTGATTATTTTGGCTTTATGAGTAACCTAAGAACTCAAATGGATTGATCATTATTATGGAGGGAATATTCAATTTTATCATTATATTGTTCTCTCTTGGGATCAACCATATACCACACATCCTTGATGTGAAGTAAAGTATCCACTTGAATAACATAGATGTAATAGTTTCACCCATTAAAGAGTTCCAAATTAATTAACAACTCTATCACCTTATCTAAAAAAATATTTTTTAATGGTGACTGATGGCATACATGTCCACCCCACTCCATTGGGCTCAAAATTTTCAAGTAAAACAAGATTCCAAACTCCATCATAGTCCCAAGATATCACAATTTTTTGATTATATTCCACACACAAGAGGAAAAACTTCCTTATGATGCTCAAATGGATGTCAAATTTAAAATCAATCATTTAATCCCTAAATTTATGAAAATGAAAATAATTAGAAAAGTGATCCCTATTATTTTTCCATGAGGATTCCATCTATTTAACATGGATATCAAGATATTCATGACTTGGTTTTTAAAAGAAACATCAATATATCTTCAAGTGTGAGATAGTTAGAGTCACAAAACTATAGATTAATGTTCCTATCCTATTTATATATTGATAGAAAAGCAAATAAGATACATTTAAAAAGTTTCAAAAATTTATCCAATGAGATTAAGGTTCCCTCATAGTTATGAATCCAAATGAAAAGACATAAATTTTATCTTGAAAATAGTCATGAAATTTTATCTTCAAGGGTCACTTGAAACCTCCACACAACATTTAGATAATAAAAACATAGGTGCTTAAGGTTAAAATTATAGATTCACTCATAGATAATTTGATAAGATTGTGTACACCTTATTTTTTCTTATTAACATTTTCTATTTCAGGGCTCATCAATGTATTAATCTCTATTGGTGTACATCCTAAGGAGTGCATTAGGATTAGGTGGGCCATCTTATGGAATTTTTTGAGAGATTATTTCATGAAATTCTATTCCTACTAACACATTCAAATCACCATGACATTAGCTTGACTTGTCCCCTAAGGTTCCCATTTCCTCTTCTAGTCTTTTTATCCCTTTGTGTGCTTTTATTTGATGTTATCAATCCAAAAAATGATCTATTATAGTTCTCTTGGTTTATCTATTGCCATTAGTTAGGTGATGACATATAATTTTTGATTAAAATCATTTTTTACACCATAGGTCATGATGATGATGTCATATAGAATGAGTTTTGGATTTTAGAGTTTGGATATGTATTTATAAGGTTCCTAATTATAATTTATCAAGCTATAAACATCTAATCCAATTTGATCACACTTAAAAATAAACCTTATGAAGAAGAAGAGGATTTAAGGCTAAGGAGATCAGGGAAGACAAGTTAGCATAAGGAATTTGTAGGTATCAAGTATATGAGATGAACTAATAAGACGCACCTAGTATTTGGAGTTCCCAACTTAGGTATTCTTAGGTCTTATTATATTCACCTAAAAAAATATCTCAAAAAGTGTTATAAGCCAAGAGGAGTTTAATACACTGAGAATTCAACCCAAGGTAAGTATCCCTAACCTTATACTCTTTATTTTGTACTTTAGATATGTTATTAGATTGGCTTTTTAAATGTTTTCCATGTATAAAACAACATACATTCTTTGTTAATTTCTATATTATACATGATTGTTATTTATGGCCCTTTATTATTCATAAATGAACCTCTATTGTATATTTCAAAATTTATATTAGTCATAAATCTTGATTCAATGTCTAATGACACCTTTATATTAGCTATAGCTCTTGCTTCAACATCTAATGATACTTTTACTTTCATAACTCTTACTTATGCCTAGTTGCATCCCATTTTTTTCCTTTTATAGATATTTATTTAATGTATAATGACACATTGGATCTAATTATGATATTCACTTGATATTTTATGTCTAGATTCCCCATTTTATATCCCTTAAAACTTCATGAGCTCATAACCCTTATCTATAATTTTAGATTACTTTGTGGACCAATATATTATATGTGTGATGGTATAATGGTATTATAAATTTTCCTATTTTTAAGGATCCTTATTAGAAACAATTTTTAGATTAAATACATATTATTGAACCAAAAATGAGACTTACCCCACCATTGACTGGTTATTTTCATGTTTAATTCTCCTAAATTCTTAGCATTATTGGTTTGTCCATCATCCCTTACCAAATTTTCTTTCCCCATTTAACAAACCTAGAAGTTATTTTACCCTTACTAAAATGGAGTTTATTAATGATCCTCAATATAAATGTAATAAAGGTTTCTATTTCTCCATAAGGAAGCCTCAAAATGGTTTTCATTTTACAACGATTACAACATGGCTCTCACCAACATTTAGAAAAATAATAATCATTGTTGACCTATGTACATGCCCAATGCATGTATGAGAAAAAGGTATAAAGGTGAAAATAATATGGTTGAACCTATGCATGCATACAAGGTTTATGTGGGATAAATTATGCCAACATGACAATCATGAATTGACATAAATTTTTTGTTGACATGTGTTAAATGAGAAAATGGTAGGATTTGAACAAATAAACACATGGACCTAGGAACTATAATAGAAATCATGGGGATAAATGATAGAAGTTATGAATGATGACTTAATTATAATAGATAAATAAGAAGTTATAGAATATGAAAAATCAAATTAATTGGAGCAATGTCCACATTAATTATGAAATGGGCATGAAGGGCATTAACTACTCATTGGTGGAAGTGTAGTTACCAAGTGACATGAAAGGATGTTTAGAAGCCTATAAAGGATAGTAATGAGAAGAGAAGAGGGGGGATGACAAGTGATAATGAGGTGTTAAATAATTATTAGAGAGAGTAGATAGGTTAAAATTGATTCTAGTGCCTTTGAGCATGTTTTAATCTATGTAACCTTGAGTAGATAAGTAATAACATGGTGTTATTATCCTTGTTAAGACTATATAATGTTTTTATAAGTTTTACCCTTGGTTTAATGATGTAATTATGTGTAATAATGTGTATGTTCTCTATTTATTTAAGCGCATACCTATTTCCATATTTTTGTGGATGCACACTCTAAGTACCAATGTGGACACCTAACAACATGTGAGATATAATAGGCTTCATAATTACACTCAACTACCCTTGAGCTACTCTAGTTTCCCCTCTTTATGCCTCGGGTGAGTATATAATTTTCCCCCATGTGTAACATACCAATGTAGGAAGGTTAAGTGTTGGCATCCTAAGGGTTCATGGGGGTCAACTAGTGCATGACTGGAATTACTAGACAACCAAAATTTTGGTTCCTTTACTGAGATATGTCAACTTCTATTACTATAGTGGTAGATAGAAGAAAAGAGAGTGTGTTAATATAACTAAGTAATTTTGTTAATGTATGATAAATTCAAAGGGTAGAAGGTGAAAGGGGCATGGATTCTAAGAGGTAAAGGTGAATAATTTTTTTATCATGAAGGAATTAGATGAGTGTGAGATTTTAAGGTGCAAGAATATTAATATTCGATAGATAATGTTCATAAAAAAAGATCTTAGGTAGTGAGGAGAGTCTAAATCTAGAAATTATGATAGAACTTGCATAGTGTGAGGATGGTATGAGGGAGAATATCACATAGAGAATGTGCACTCCATTAATATAATAATGTGCATTGGTGAATATGAGTGAATTATAGAATCATAGGTTGAAGCACCTAAAGTAATGGACATTCAAGGAGAGACTACAAGAGAAATGTATATTTTCATTTTTTCCTAAAGTGGATACTTAGGCACATGATTCTTTTTTAATGAGGCTTTAGCCATTTTTGTAATAAGGATTTTATGCCATTTATTTTATATAATTTTTTACTTTGTATGTTAGAATGTTATAGGTTAGTAATGGAATAGTAGTTGAGCATCATCGATTATAATAATATGCACACAACCTAATAAGTTCAATCAAGTGAGTTGAGTGAGGGATTTATTTTAAGAGCCTTATGCTAGATGTCTATGTTTCTAGGTGAGTGTTTTTGCACTATATTTTAAACCCCTCTCTTAGTGGTTGATAACTTGATAATTAGTGGTTGTCTAAGGATAGACAACTGAATTAGTAGGGGGTAATGTTATCCTATGTGCATACCGAAGGTACATGTGGGACAAAGGCATAAATGAATGCACAAGACAATTGACCCTATGTGTGTATGTAAGGAACATGAGGAAAAGTTTTATAATAGGACAAGAACATACCAACACATAAAATTTGTTGATGTGTGTTAAACAAAAAAAATGGTAGGATCCAAAAAAATAACCACATGGACCCAATAACCACAACACAAATTTTAGGGATAAATGGTGAAAGTTATGATTGATGAACTAATTATAACATACAAAAAATAAGTGAAAAAATACAATGATTAAAATAAATTAAAGTAGTGGGGTGCATTAATTATCAAATGGGCATGAAGGAAATTAAATATTGATTGGTGGTAGCTGAGCTACCAAGTGACTGTTATGTTGTGTAGCCTATTTCCACATTACAATGTATTTTAAATATTATATATTAAAATTTACTATACATTCTTAATGTATTATTATTAGGATATGTGGTTTATCAATATTTGTGTATGTGTGGTGTCATCACCCATGATTAATGGGGAACCATTATGGGTTGACTTGGCCCATGGTTTTGGTACCATTGTTTTGTGAAATCGCTATGCCGGTTATCTATTGATGCATTATAGATGGAAATAAGTAATACATTGGATGAAATAGAGTTTTGATAAGGTGAATAGAGTGTGGTAATTCAAGTGAAAATTTAAGAGAGTTTATTGAGCACAACTCCAAACAATATTTGTGAATTGTAATGTGAGAAGATTGATTTGAGAGTGGATTGTACTCTTGTTGGATTGTAATTAAATTTGAGAATGTGTTTCTTGGTGGATGTATCCCACATTAGGTGAACCATGTTAAATAATGCCTTATTATTATGAATTTTGATTTCTATTATTTATGTATATCTTTTCATATATCTTATTATTAGAATTTTGTGAAATTATTCTACATTAATTTCTGATTTATTCCTAATAACTGGTATCATAGCTTTAGGTTGTATTTGTTGAAGTGTTGAATCATAGGAAGGGTTATTATTTTAAGTGGGAGTTATGGTTGATTATGGTAGATCAAAGTTTCAAAAGTTAAATGGGAAAAACTGTGGTCTATAGAAGATGTAAATGGAGGATTGCCTCTATCAGAAGGACCTCCAAGCTCTGCCAGGAGAAAAAGTAAAGTAACTAGTGGGTACGATAGATGAGGCTTAGGAGCTACTTGACATGAAATTACTTGGATCCATCTATTTATACCTTGAATCTTTGATCACATTTAAAATATCATAGGAGAATACCAAAGAAGGTCTCATGAACATGTTAGGAAATTTATATGAGAAACCCTATGCTTCTAATAAAATACTTTTAATGAAAAAGTTATTTAATATGAAGATGTCTAAAAATGGTTCAGTTGTTGATCATTTGAATGAATTTAATATGGTTTTGAGTATGTTGAAATTTTTAAAAATTGAATTTGATGACAAAGTTAGGGCTCTACTTATTTTGTGTTCCTTACCAAAGAGTTGGAACAACCTGGTAATGGTTCTGAGTAACTCAGTCTCTAACAATGCCAAGTTGAAGTTTGAGGATGTTATAGGAGTAATACTTAGTAAGGAAATGTGATTGAAAAGCTTTGGAGAAACTTCTACTTTAGGTGATGCTTTGGTGATGGAGATTAGAGAGAGACAAAAGTATAGAGGAAAAGGAAAATGTGAAAAGTTAAATGGTCAAGGAAGGTCAAAATCAAAGAGCAGGATGACATTCTGGCACTGTGGAAAGATTTGGCATGAAAAGAAGGATTGTTGGGATCTTCAAAACAAGAATAAAAATTAGGAAGACACCAAAGAGGTGAATGTGGAATAAGGTAATGTCTGTCAGGATGAATTAATCTTCTCCATAGATAGTATTGTTGAGTCTTGTGTTTTAGATTTAGGGGCTTATTTTCATGCTACACCACATAGGCATTATTTTATTGATTATGTTCAAGGGGATTTTGGACATGTTTATATTGTTGATGATGATCCTTAGAGTATAGTAGGAAAATATTTTAATCTAGGGATGTGGTCTTTAATGAAAAATTCATGTATAAAAAATAGTTATAGGATCAAAGAGAGGATTCTAGAAAAGAGTACACAGTGTTGGAGGACATTGTAGATGGTAAAGTGTCCAAGCAACTAGTTCAGGCACATACTCCATAGGAATCCCATAATCCTAAGGTGAGAAGGTATTCTAGGGTAAGAAGGGAACCTGAACATTTTAATCCATATCTTAACTATTTATTACTCACTAATAATGGAGAGCCAGAGTGATTTAAATAAGTAATGCATGTAGATGTCAAGAAGAAGTGGGAATAAACAATGGATGAGGAGAATCAGTCTCTCATGGAAAATCAGACTTGAGATTTGGTAAACCCACCTAAAGGCAAGAGAGCATTGCATAACAAGTGGGTGTATATAATTAAAGAAGATGATGGAGGAAAGAAAAGGTACAAGGCCTGGGTGGTGGTAAATGGGTTTACACAGAAGAAGGGAATTGATTTTGATGAGATTTTTTTCTAGTGGTGAAGATGAATTTTATTAGGACTATTCTTGGGATAGTGGTAGAGACTTGCACTTAGAGCAACTAGATGTGAAGACTACATTCTTTCATGGTGATTTAGAGGACTTATAAATGGAGTAACCATAGGGATATGAGGTCACATGGAAGAAGAACATGGAGTGTAAACTGAAGAAGATCTTGTATGGCCTGAAATAAGCTCCATGATAGTGGTACAAAAAAATTTATAGATTTATGATGGAGCATGAATACTCCAGGTGTCATTCATACCATTACATATATATCAAGAAGTTTGATGATGGTAGTTACATTATCCTGTGTCTGTATGTAGATGACATGTTATTTTCAAGTAAAAACATGTAGGAAATAAAGATACTCAAAGAACAACTTAGTGATTCCTTTATTATGAAGGATTTAGGGGCAATAAAATAAATCCTTGGTATGAGAATAACTTGGGATAGGAAGGGATGAAAGTTGAATTTATCTTAGGAAGAGTATATTAAAATGTCTTGGGTAGGTTTATATGTAGGATGCTATACCGGTTTGGACTCCTTTGGTAGGACATTTCAAGTTATCAAAGGAGTAGTGTCCCAAGATAAAGGAGGAAAGAGTCTAGATGTCCTATATACCTTACTCATTAGCAGTTAGTAGCTTGATGTATGCCATGGTTTGCACTAGGTTAGATATTTCCCATGTAGTGGGAGTAGTAAGTAGGTACATGAGTGATCTAAGTAGAGAGCACTGGCAGGCAGTGAAGTGGATCCTTTGATATTTGAGAGGGACAATGGGGATAGTTTTAAGCTATGATGGATTAGACACCACTTTTCTTGGTTAGTAGATTTGAACATGGTTAGATATTTAGATAGCAGGAGGAGTACAATAGGAAATGTATTTACTATAGGTGACATAGTGGTGATTTAGATTTCATGATTACAAAAGCTTGTGGCTTTGTCAACCACAAAGGCTAAATATGTTGTTATCACAAATGCAAGCAAAGACATGATTTGGTTACAATAACTAATTAAAGTGTTGGGGCATAAAAAGGAGGAAAACAATCTATACAGTGATAGTCAAAGTGTTATACACCTAGAAAAGAACTTTGCTTTCCACTCTAGGATGAAACATATACAGTTGAGGTACCATTTCACTAGGAAAACTTTAGAAGAAGAGAAGTTAAAGCTGGAGAAGATTCATACTAGTCAAAATCCTATAAATAAGATGACCAAGGTGATCACAAGGGAGAAACTGAATCTATGTTCAACTTTGGTTGGCCTTCATAGATGATAGTGAAGGGTTGAGAAACCTACTCAGAGGAAATCAATCTCTAAGTGGGAGATTGTTATGTTATGGATCTTATTTCCAAATTATAATGTATTTCAAATATTATACATTAAAATGTACTATACACTATTAATGTATTCTCGTTGGGGTTTATGACCCCATTTTTTAGGAGTATAGATATGTGGTTTATCTATACTTGTATATGTGTGGTGTCATCACCCATGATTAATGGGGAATCATTATGGGTTGACTTGACCCATGGTTTTGGTACCTATTGTTTTATAAAATCACTATGTCAGTTATCTATTGATGTATTATAGATGGAAATAGGTTATACATTGGATGATATAGAGTTTTGAGAAGGTGAACAAAGTGTACGAATTAAGGTGTGAATTTAGTTTAGTTTGTTGAGCACAATTCCAAACAATATTTATGCATCATAATTATGAGACAAATGATTTGAGAGTGGATTATACTCTATTTATCTTGTAATAAAATGTAAATAAGTGTTTCTTGGTGGATGTATCCCACATTGGGTGAACCACGTTAAATCTTGTCTTCTTGTTATGCATTTTAATTTATATTCTTTATGTATCTCTTTTCATAGCTCTTAATATTGTGCTTCTATGAAATAGTTCTACATTAATTTATAATTTATTCCTAATAGTGACATGCAAAGATGTTTGTAAGCCTATAAAAGGTAGAGTCTTGAAAACAGAAGAGGCAGGTTGGTAGGTGATACTGAGGTGCTATAGAATTCTTAGAGAGATCATATAAGTTAGGATTGATTTTAGTGCCTTTGAACATGTTTAAACCCATGTAAATTTGAGTTGATAAGTAATAGAATAATGCTATTATCCTTTTTGTGACAATAGAATGTTTTTCAATGCTTCCCCACCAAAATGGTCAACATAATTTAAAAATTTAATCAATAATAACAATAATTACCAACCCATGGTGATTTAAACTAAGAGGGATATCAAAATGAATATGCTGAAATCACTCTTGAAATGCAAAATTTTATAGCAAATAATCCTAAACATGTAGGAAAGTCACACATAATAATTCCAAACCCCATGGTTCCCTATTTATTTAAATCCCTTCCTAGGTTATATTTTCTCTTATTTTCCATATACCATCATATTCTACAATACAAACTATAGATACAACCATAGTAAATTCTACCACATGTACTTTACCCCCTCAAGTCAAAAAATATAATAAAGCTAATAATGTTGCTCAAGACACTCTAACATCACAAAATATTACAATTAATCCCACTCAATTGATCATGCAAGTCTTAGACCAAATAGTCCACATGCAAACATCTAGCGCAAACCAATTCATGCAAATGAAAATCAACTAATACAAATTTCTAATCAACAATAATAAATTTAGTGGGGAATGCTTAATCAATTCCATCCATTACGCCCTTAATAAAAATTATGGGAATCCAACTATGAAGTTACCTATTAATAACCAAATACTTCAAAACTTGAAAAATGAACCCTTAATACCTTACATTACTACTATGGATGTTGGGGCAATCACTCTAACCATCAATTCATTTGAATCTCAAGGAATTTGATAAAATTTACAAGGATTGGATAAAAATAACCATTATGCGATAACCAAACTATTAGAAAAATCATGACTGTTGATGCTTTAGAGTAGTATAACCAACTCAAACCTAAATCCATTATAAAATTAGAAGGTTTAGTTAACACATTGGTTAAATAATTTTAATATCATGACTAACTCAAGGATAGCTTAGGTAACTTCATCAATTTATATCAACAATTCTGTGTGCCAACCCATAACTCATCAAGTGATGGAAGTCCTTGGTCTATAAATCCAATCATAACATGACCAAATAAAATATTTTCAAGCTCTTTACAACTGACTTAATGCCCAAAATATAATACAAACTTAGACCCTTCTCTCATATGGCATTGGAAGAAGTCTTTGAATTAGATAAAAGATAGGACCATCTCATGTAATAATTCAAGGTCATTGACCCCCTTAAAAATATAAAATACTCATTATTATTTTACAAAAATGGTGAATAAGTGTTAAAAACACTTTGCCAATCTTGTATAATAAGGGCATAAGGTAGATCTAACTAAATATAGTAAATCATAAATACCTAATACATGATATGAAATGGATAAATTAAATTGGGTACATTGAAATGGTAAAGAGATGGATCAAGAGAGATGAATACTTAAATATGATTTACATAAGTTTTAGAAGTGACCAAGATGTTGGAAAATAAGCTTTGAAACAATGTAGAAGATCTTGAGGGAAGAATACTATATTTTTAGATGATGAAAACTTTTATACCTACTATGGATGTGGCTAACCAATTTCATAGTCCAACAAAAATGTCAATTTTGGACGAATGTAGAAAGCTGTTATGAATATGGATCTATGAATTTGATAGGTATAAAATTTTATAAAACTTTTTATCAACAAAATCCCATAGTGACGTATTTGTTAAGAAGAATTGATGCACACAACCATTTAAAACTATTCCCTTTTTATATATCCCTGATTAACCATGATATAATAAAAATAAAGAAAATGTACAAGGTTAGTGGCCTAGGTCACCTTGAGGGTTACAAATACACATCCCTCATGCTCAAAAACAAGGCTCATGTAGTTATATGCATGTGAGTGACCTAAACCAAGTGAGAGAAATGAATTCACCTTATCTCCCTAATATAATCAATGGATACTATATGGTTCTTAATGAAACCTTATCTTGGTACAAGTAGAAGGCCACAAGGCTTCAAAAAACAAAAATGAGAATAAAAATAGGGTCCTTGACAAGTGTATGACATATAAACTCAATGTAAAAATCAATAACTTGGTTTTTTGGTGATAAATGGCTTAGGGTACATGTGTATATATAGACCCATTTGAATTTAAATACCTATTCATGCACAGATCAACCATGAAAAAGAGTGAAAACTAACAATCAAGGTATGGAAAACTAGCACATTATGGCACAATAGATCAATAAGGTACAATACCACTTTTGACCACTGCAAAAAATGGTTAGACCAATTTTGATCAATGCTAAAAATGATAAAGATATAAATAAAGCATGAAACAAAGATAAAACTAAACTAAAGGATGATTAGGTGAATCCTAAGGTAGACAACAAACAAATTTGAAGGTGTTCAGGGGAAAATATAGATGATATAAGACTATGAAGAGTCCAATGTGAAGGGAGAGTGTATTGAAAGGACCCAAAATTAATCAAATGAAAAAAATGGACCAAGACATGAAAAAGACACTAAATTACATGAATTGCACCAAAATTGGGTGTCTACATAATTCCCCACTTTGATGTGTATATGTGCATACATATAAAATTAAAATATAATAAGTGTTTATGTGAACATTACCTAATAGGGATTAAAGATAAAGTCAATATATTTGGAAATGAATCACTCACACTCTAATGTTAATAACTCAAATGTACTTGCACATAAGTGATAATGCATATGTCAATAAATTAATACTAATGTACTAAATGAAATAATTGAAACTAAAAAATGTGTAAATTAATGAGTACACTTAGAATTATACCTCTGAAACTTTTGAAACTAAAAAAGTGAAATCTAAAACTAAAACTTAAAACTAGTTTTTTGGTTCCTAGAAATTGCATCCCACTGACTTACACATTGGAGAAAAAACTCTACTTCTTGGACAAAGAAGCAAACAAATGGAACATGTAACCTTTGTAACCATTATAGACATTGGTTCCACTTTGAATCTATAACTATTGATAGAATAATCTAGATATAAGCCCCCAGTTTGAGGTGAGGGATGGTTCTTTCAAATCAATTATTTCAAAATAAAGAGATTAAACACACCATTTGTAACATAGATAATAATTATAACTTGAAATCATCATGAAATCTCATGTATAATATAGGAAAAATTAAATATATGAACACATAAGCTCAATAGTGATATGTAACCTAATACTTATAGGTTGTAACTACAAATTTTCATGTGAAGGTGTGATTTACCCTATTTTTATTTAGGAGAAATACCATTAAAAATTAGGTAAATTGTTTACACTAGGGAGATATACCATTTAAACATGTAAAAAAACACTTTCAGATCTATCATTGTGGCTAAGAACACTAAACATGACACTTTATAAATTTAAAAACAATAAATAGACAATGTGAAAGTAAAATTAATGGAACACACACACCTTAATTATCTTTGAGTGAATATTTGGATTATGTAGGTTTGTAACTACCTATGTGAAAAAAATGTGTGTCTAACTATGTAGGGACGAGATTGGTGCTTTTGTAGTTCTTGTCTTGTGTGGGATTGATCTTGACATGGGATGACCCTTTTTTTGTCATGAAGGGTCATTTATGTCTTATGTTATTGTTTGGATTATGTAAATTTTTGTGTTTGTGAAAAACTAAATATTTTTGCCTTCTTGTACCTATGATTTTATGAATTTGTGGACTGGAATATCAAATTTTTCTTCTTCAATGCACTTAACCTAGCTTGTTAAAATATGTTAGGAAAAGAGAAGAAAAGAAGCATTTAGCCTAGACAACCAAAATGGTTCTTTGACAACATATCTCACATGCTAAAATAATATCCCTAATATGTCATGTGTAGTGTGAATTTATAATTGAGACAATAAGATTCACCTTCTTACCTTAAGTGTGAAATACAACTATATGCACATTCACCTAGGTCAATTTTGGTATAAAATGTGATGAAAAGCCTTGAGTAAAGATAAATCAATGTAGAGTGTGCCTAGACTTTAAAATGAGTAGTAATAGATTGGAATCTTGAATGGGACATCAATATTACTTATTTTGGATGATGTCTTATAATCTTATTGGTTATCAAAATGATCATAGATGATTTGTGTATATAAGATTCTCATGGTTTGAATTAAATAACTATTCATACACAAAATATAATAAAAGAATAGGGAAACAACCAAAAAACATGTCCAAACACCAAAAGGACATGACCAAGGTAGAAGGGCCCCCAAAAAAAAGAGAGGTTAGGATTGACAAACCAACATTATTGTCCTAGAATAAGAAATAACATGCACAAAGAAAGAATAGAGAAAATAAGCTCATGAGTGTAATATAAATATGAAAAAACAATAAAGAGAATTAAAGAGGACCATGATATTATAAAAATAATAAGAATAAATCCAAAAATCCACTAATAACTTCTTATTTCAAGGTGATGACTGATAAACACAAAATAATTCTAAAAAAATTGTAATAAGAAAGCTTGTACCAAAATTGAGTTTCTAAACAATGCCCCTACTTTGATGTGTGTATGTGAGTGATGCATACATGCACCAAAGTAAAATGATACATAATTGAAAAAAATACCTTGAATACCATGGGGAGAGGTAGAGGAATATTTTATGTTATGTGTCCATTCACACCTTTTTCCATTTTACAAACTTTAGGATCCCTACCAACAATGGCCATTTACCAAAAAATAATCAATGTCATACATGATCCTTGCACTAAATTAAAATTTTGAAATTAAAATGAAATTTATAAATAAAAATATCATAGGAATGAATAAACCTACTTTGTATCACACCAAATTTTGCTATAATGTGAAAAATAATGATCCTATTCTAATTATTCTGATCGTAAACTTTTCTAATAAGTGCTATACATAGCCACCAATTTTATCAAAGTTTTGTGAAGCCTCATCATACTTATTGATCAAGTAAATAATTTTTTTTATCCATGGATAGTTACTTGAATTTCATTTTGAAACTAATATGAAAAATTCTTATGTTTGATCTTCACTTGAAGGCACTCTAAAAAAATGCTTATGCATGACCTTCACTTGAAGGTACTTTAAAAAAATTGTCACTAACCTACACTTGAAGGTACTATGAAAATGCTATGATATATGACCCATTTTGAGGTGAGGGATTGAATATCTTATGCCTGAAATCACTTATCTCAAAATAAATAGAGTAACAAGCACCATCTCTGATAATATTATATAACTGATACCATTTTAAATTTTTCATAAAACACATATAACTATCATGAAATATTATAAACAAAGCCCCATAGTAGGTTATATGTACAAAATTAGCATTCCCCAAGTGTCATGTTGCATAATTAGATACAATAATTTATATATCAATGCAAAATATACTATTCTATTGAGTATCAATGTCATATAACATAGTAAGGATAATGTCAAGAAAGGCTCAATGCAAAAAATATGTTTATTGTAATCCTTGTTTTTCTCAAAATAAGTAGATATAAATATAACAATTGAAATAATAAATTCAAACCTACTTAGGTTGGATTCTTAATTAAACAAGCCAAAGTGATACAAACATAAGCTAAATCAATGCAATGAAATGACAAAGAAGTTAAGAAACACATGCACTTTGATTGTTTTGTAAGTTTGAGATTGTATTCTAAGTGTATTGACTATGTTTGACTTGATCCTAGAATTATGCACCTGCATTATGCTCTGAGACACACCCATAGTTTGAAAGGCTTCTTATACATACTTGACTACAATAATTCCAATATACCAATCCTATTTATGTGTCACCAATCCTATCTATGTGCTTCCGTGCTTGTCTCTATAACATTTCATAGTTTGGATTTTTTTGATGTTTATGTCTTACACTTTCATGATTATTTCTATACCTCATCCTTGATAATGTGTAGGGAAAAATATGTTGTATGATTTAATATTCTCTTTGACCTGTCTTTCTCACTCTGAAACAAAATAACAATAATGGAGTATGGAAAACTATCAAAACAATTTTGTAACTAAGTATCATGCATGCTCAAAATTTGGCCTTTACATAGTTCTATGGTGTTTAGATGGAATAGCTTGAGTAAGGGTTTCAACCTTCTCTTCCATAGAAGTGATTAATTCAACTATTAAATACCAATTACCCTCCTTTAGAATAAGGGAATGTGTAGAGAGACCAAGATGGATAAGCATTATAAGTGTGTAGTATTTTGATGTACAAATTGAATGGATAAACTTGGCTCTAAGCTTAACCCTTGGTGTGATAGATGTTCTCTTCTCACTATTTATTCTTAGATATTATATGGCTAGGTGTATTTTGAATGGCTTGGTAAGACCTTATATTTTAAGATGATCTATGCATATTAACCAACTTTTCAAAATGTAAATGGAAAGGATTAAGGAGTAAGTTAAGGGACAATGGGTATAAGGACCCCCCCAAAAAAGGGACAAACATGTAGGGATATAGGAATGCCCTATTATTTCTAAGAGAAAAGTAAGATTTAATTCTTCAAGCAAGGTTGGATAATAGGTGACAAGTAGTTTAGATGTACTAATGGATACCTTATGGATAAGTATTGGGATGTTTTTGAGGCTTAGTGGACCAAATAGAAACTCATGTGGGGTTATGGCCATCTTAGAAATGGTTAAAATGTATGAGTTTACCAAATGAGTTGAATTGGAAATAAAACATGGGAATAAGTGTATTATGCCAAATTTGGGTGTCAATATAATACCCCCACTATAATTATGTGAGTGAAATGCATGCATACACCAAAATATACCTATAAATAATTTGAAACAACACTTTTGCTTACCTAGGGAAGAATGAAGGTTTTGAACCTACTCTTATTGAATTTATATCCTTATTTGATTAGCTGATGTCCTTGAAACAAGGGCCAACTGCTAAATTACTCATGATATACATGTGATTATTTCAAATTTTAAAATTTTAAAATTTTTCATTTTTAAAATTAGCTCTTGAAACTAAAATTGAAATGAAGCATAAGAAAGAATACACATATTTGGTAGCACCCCAAAATTACACCATAATTGATCCATCACTACACTTTTGATAGATGTTGAAAACATGGCCTAACACTTTCTCACGGTAGTCACCAAGGCCTAACACACACATCCTAGACTTTTAAAAAATGCTTGAAACATAGATAAGACACTTTTTTTGGACTCACCAACACATCATCCACTTCTTGATAAAAAATAGATAATTTAACTCATCTTCGATTATAACAAACACATCTTGAATTTTATTTTTTCGTTTATAATTCCCCTTTTTGAGGTGAAAGGTGAAGACCTTATGTAGTCACTCATCCTAGAAGAGCACACTAAAACACCATATGCAAGGAAAATAATTTAGTCATCACACATTATTATCCAACACATATGTAAATTGAAAAAAAACCCTCATATGTTAGAAAAAATGTAGCAAGTTAATTTCTATAGATATGGAAATCTTGAATTTGAATTTTGAATTTTTAAATTTTTCTTGTAGCTTGAATTTTTTAATTAACATATAATAATTATGACATAATATCATGAAAAGTATAATTTTTCAATGGGATAAATTAGTATAACCATACAATAAACATGCCCCAAAGTTGAGCATAGATTAAATAATGAGAACATAATCAAGTATTATGCCACCATAGATGCAGGGTAACCATCATGGAAACATAGAAACCAAATAAATACCACATAATATTAGTGACTACACCCAAGGTAGTTGCTTAAATCATGACATGACTCAAAAAAATAAGATGAGAATAGGATCATATAATATAAGGGCACACACACAAGAAAATGCATGCACATGCAAGTAATCAATCACATATAAACAATAGATATAATAATATAACAATCACAATGTAAAATATACAAGTGCTAAGAGATGAATAAGGTACTATTAGATAATGTAGTAACCATTATAACTACTTCAATATGATAAAGGACAAATAAGGATAGATATAACCATGTCATAATTATCTGAAATGGCCATGCTCCTAAGTTCAAACATGTTGTCTATGAAATTAGCCCATCCAAGATGTGGTGCACCATGTGAAAGATAATATTGTGTAACCTATGAACCTGTAAAACACTCAATCCACAAAAATATCATGAAAAACCTATTCATAAATCATGGATAACATAACCTTATACAATAGGTGATTATGCAACATGTATAAATAAATATTTTTAACTTTGTGAAGTTTTTGCCAATGTTTTTGAAATTTTCAAAATTTGCCAATGTTTTTGAAATTTTGAAAAATTTCCAATGTTTTTAAAATTTTGAAATTCACCACCCCTTAATGGGAAATATATGAGTAATATAGTCACAAATCAAAATAATCCTAACTTTAATAAGTGTATAAATATTTTACTGGGTACCATGATCTATGTTACAGTGCAAACCAATTACATAATACAAATCCCAAAGTACAATGTAAAATCAAGCTGGCATGACATTTGATAAATCCAAGTAGATGCTAAAGCCAAATAAAATTCAAATTATTAATTAATAATTAGTGTACTTAGGGAATACCTTATTCCTACCCAAGATGGAAAGTGCTCAAATAATTTCATATAAAATAATGATAGCCATCATATGTCAATAGTTGTGTAAAATTTGTAGTGTATAAAGTAAATAATATGTTGTGCTCATTGTATATATATGAAAATTCCTCAAGTTCATGGTACCCATAAATTAATATGTGTTATGTACCCTCAAATTAGAATATGTAATTTAGTGAATAGTGTATGGATGATGAAACAATACCAAGATGTAATAAGCCATGTGAAGCATGCAATATGGTGTGTTAAAGTGGTACATATATAACTAGTAAAATGCATAGGATGCGACTTACTAGTCCCATGCCCCCATGGGTAGATTATGTTAAATTCATACTTAAAGACAAAATCATAATATGTTAATGAGAAACATACATGGGATCCATGCCTCCACATAGGAAAAAATGTGTATATAGATAGGCCAATAAATATTATACATGGGTACAATGCCTCCATATGTACAAGAGATACATTGTGCATGGAATCATGGTTTCAATTTTTTAATTTTAAATTTAAAATAAAATAATAGGTATCACAAGTAATCACATGGTTACCCAAGAAAAATGACCAAATCTCACAAATTAGAAGAATGAGATGTGGAGGATTCTAAGCATCTAAAAAGGCTTCCATGATAATTTAATGCATGCTATGAGAAAATGTTTAACCAATTATGTTATCATCACTAGGAAGACTAATTGAAGTGACAAGAATGGGATCAACAATCAAGTGGTTAAGGACAAGAAAATATAACAAGCAAAATGAAACAAATGGCTTAGCATAATGTAAATACAAGTGCCTTGTGAAATTTATAAAATATAAGTATGCAATCATTTTCAATAAAAGGTCCGAATCAAGGTCATAGACAATGATGTATATAATTCACTCCTCCAATGTAATAATGTGTGAAAAATAGTTTGAATAAATCCATGCACACATGTAATATATGTATAGCTCGTGCAAGTGAATAAGAAACATGATAAATGTAAAGGTAGATCTATACAACTTAATGGAATTGATTAACATGGTAAGAAACTTCTCCTTTCACAGAGAGATATAATTTGTGTTGATAAAAATATTTATATAGATCACCCCACACCCTACCTAGATAACACTATACCATTCAAAAATCAAGTGTGAAACATGGATGCATAAAATTTGTAGTTTATGATAAACCATGTATGTTTTGCATCATATAACCAATATAAGCAAATGAATTTTAGTAATTTATTCCTTTATGGATATTGTTTAATTTTTACAAATTTTAAAAATAAACACTATAAATAAAACACATGTAAGGCATAAAAAATATAATAATAAAATTTATATACAAGACTATGGTATAATAAATATGCAAGTAAAATTTAATATAAATAATCTAAGAACTGTGTAATATAATAAGAAATTATAATATATGGTACAAGAGGGTTATAAATGATGTATGTGTGGAATCTCTCAATGTAGGTACCTATACTACCTTATAATGGTGTCATTTCCCATATCCAAAGTAAAGGAATTGGATACATTGCTTGATGTATCAAAAAATTGCTCTATAGATGTGTAATAATTATCATCATTATTAGGTGATATATTTTTTATTGGTTGTATAATTGGTAGAAAAAATTATGTAGGAATAATTTATGTCAAAATTATTGGTTGAGGTTAAAATCAAACTTATGATGGGGATGCTAAGGTGCAACATGTCTCAGGGGTGTGTTATGCCTATTTTTGTCACCCCCTCTTCTTTTTGAAAATTAGAGTAATATAAGATGTTCTATCAAATTGATGACTCAAGTCATAACATTTAAAACTGCTAGCATGAGGGTCTTGATTCATTGTGTCATTTAAATATTCATTACTATGTTGAATGTCTAGTATGATTGTTGCATTTAATGAAGGTTTTACTCTAACATTATAAAGTGGTTTTGAAAGCATGAGTTGACATAATGCAAACATTTAATATATATGGATAATGTGCAAATTATTGTTTGTATTAGTTTATTTGATCTTGTGAGCATGATTCTTCTAGTCACATGGTTTGTCAACATGAAGAAAAAATACAAAGTTTCATTAATTTTTAGAGGCAATGATCTTGGAATTTGGAAATGATTTTTTTAATACATAGTTGTTTGATTAGTTAAATTTGTGACTTTCAAGTGTCAATATAATCTCAAATAATATGCTTTCATATTGATTACATTTACAAATTATTATCATCTATATTTTTTGAATGGTCAAATATAAACATATCATATAAACATTTGATTTGGGTTTGAAATATATTTAAACCTAAGTATTTTCTAACCTAAGACCTAAGGGTCAACTGTTTGGTGGACTTATGAAAAAATTTGTGGTAGTAACATTGAACATTAAAAGGTGGTGAGAATGAGATGATGGAAACATAATGGTAACTTAGTTAATTAATTTAACTTTGGTTTGAAGCAAGTGATGGGATCATATTAGCTGGTAGATTGTGTTTTATTTTTAATGTGACATGGATTTATTATATGATGAAGATGTTGGGATTTGGTTGGAATATTATGGATTTAATCAAATTGAATTTGATGTATATGCATTAAGTGAATAATTTTATCAAGGTATTTGGTAGTTAGTTTAGTAGTAGACAAAGTTAATAGGATGGAAATAAGTTTGACCAGCTATCAAAATAGTACCGATAGACTTGGCAACTAATTAAATTTTAACACGTAACTTTGAGTAGTTATTATTACTTGAAATAATACTAAAGGTGATTTCATTTAACTGACCTCCATTTTTTAGCAAGCTTTGGGAAGAATTAACATTCTGTGAGCAAGGGGAAAACTTGGAAAGAATAGAAGAAAATGGAAAGTTGCAGATGAGGTAAGGAATTTTTGGCTTCTTTGTTATTTTGAAGAGTAGTTGGTGTTGAATTTTAGTTGATGTGCATGAGAATGTGGAAATTTATAGATTTATTGATGAGAAGCATGGTTATAATATAGTATTAGTGAAATATATTGCAATTCAACATGCATAATTTATTTAGATTTGTTTTGGTGACATAGTATGGATTTTTTTTAGGAGTTCTGAGTTTAGGGATTTGTCTGCATGTTTCATTTTGAGATTCAAAACTTGATTCCATGGTTTCTTAGAGATTTTTACATAGTTGGTTTCAGCTTTAATATAATATGATATTTTGGAAGAGCTAGTAATATTATTATTTCTTCTAGTTTCATTTCATAGATTTTCATTATTCCTTGAAATGTTTTGAATATAATTGCTACAAGTTGATACATGCAGAATAGTTTTTGTTTGTTGGGTATGAGACATTTTGGTATTTGGTTAAAGGTTTTAAGTATAATTTCTTTGTCCATAATTATTTGATGTGATACTCATCTTCATGTTTTGTATTTTGAGTTTTGAATATGTCTATTGATTTAAATAAATGTTATGAGAAGGAATGGTTCTATCATTGACAAACATAAAGAGTCTCAAGGTATTCACCCAAAACTCAAGTATAAAATTTTATTTGTAGAATTATTTTGGGTTGATTCTCTATTGTATATTTTTATCTTTCTATCTTGAAAGGTGATTGAATGATTTTTAGAGACTTTTATACATGGAATGGCTTCTATTTTTTTGAAACAAATATGCATTCTGGGTTTTGATAGAGTGTATTAGGTTTTGAAATGAGATTTAGTTTCTTCAATCAAGAGTACAAAAAGTGGTCAATGGACATTAAATTTTTTTTACATGATTAAAAATCAAATATTTTTTTGTGTTTTCTATGTATGTTTGTGATAAAGAGATTTGGTTTGTTAATTAATAAAAAGGATGACATGCTCATAATTTTGGATAATCATTTTGAAATAACTTGCATACAATTTTTCAAAATAAATACTCAATTTGTTGATGTGATTTAGAAATTTGTGTTGATATCTTGATTCTTATTTTGGGTTTTTGAAAACTAATAAATCTTGGAAATATTTGTTGCTTTATATAATACTTAAATATTTCTCAAATTTTGAATATAAGTACTAAGGATTTGAAGCTATGCCTATGAAATTCATTGAACAAGTTGAAAGGTTATGAGATTCAGAGAATGGAGTTTCAATATTTTTTTGATATGAAGCAAGATACATTGTTGGCTCTATTTGTTTTCTTTTGAGGATATTATAAGGTTTGTATTCATACTTTTGAGATTTATTGACTTAAGACATGGAGATGCTTCAATTTGCTTGCAGTCAATATTTTGTTAAAGATATGGTCAGTATGCCTAGAGATAATGTTTTGTTTGATATTATTAGATATGGGTTGTAAATTAATAGTTTTTCAGTGTGATATAATTGAGCATAGCTTGCCATGATATTATGTTGAATGGCTAGTATTCTTTGTGGTTAGCATAGTCATTGGGTTTTGGAAGAATAAATATGTTAGTTTTATGATGATGATCTATTTAAGCAGTATGTGAATAAAATCAAACTTTGATGTTATATGATAGAATCATGAGAAAGGATTTCCAATTTTGATGAGTTTGGAAATATAATAAGTATATTTGACTAGCATTGAATGTTGATATAAGTTGAATGATTTAAATTTCAATCTCTTTTATTGAATTTGTGCAATAATTATTTTTCAGAATCATATATGCATATTTATTAGTTTTAACATGTATCAGATGATAATTTTCAATACAAATAATAATCATGATTTTATTTTTTAGTAAAATGTTAGACTGGACTCCACCTCATTCTAATAATTCACATGATTATAATTGGGGACATAATTAGGAAAGATAAATACAGTATATACCTCTACAAATATTTGTTCTTAGAGGCCAAAATTTCAAAGTTAAGAGGACTAATAAAGTTATTCCAAGACCTTATAATCATGGTACATGCATATCAACCCATTTTGATACCTCAGACCCCATATTTTGGAATGTTTTGAATGCTCTACCTTTAAATCCTATAAACTAAGGTAATTGAGGTTGGAGAGGACCTCCTTGGAGAGCTCATTCTCATAGATGAGGAACTCTAAGTAGTTCCTCCCAATACATGCATATTTCTTTGAAATATGATCAAAATCCCATTCCTCACCATTCTCATCAGCATAAAAAAACTTTCACCTCAAAATGATTTATATTTGACTACAAAAATTGAATTCTCAAGCCCTTGTACCATTAAATACTAAGAATCCTTCCCTTCAACCTGACAATGTTACTATAGGTTATTCAAGGTTAAGTCTTGCTCATTTTCCTTCACATATAATATAGTAAGAAATGATAACTCCTTTGAGAAGTAAGAGACAAGGAATCAACCATGCAAATTCTCCTATGATCACCAAGATGGGTAATAAGGTGAAATTAGAGGTTAACAATGAAGATAATGAAGGTGACACTAAATTAGTAAAGTTTCCAGTTACGACGATCAATTATACTAAATATGTGACAGATAAAGGACATTCATTGATAGAAATGTTTTGTAACACAAAATATGAATGGATGGCATGCTAAATTATGTGGTGGATTTTGATGTTTTTTAATACTTTATCATACTTTAGTATTCTATTGAGATTTGGATGACTAGATTAGTTTTTTTTTTATGTTTTAGTATTTTTAAATACTTTCTCATACTACAGTACCCAGATGGTACATATTTATTTTTGATATTTGACAATAGTTGAGATTTTTCATCAGTTGATATTTTGAGTTTGAACATATATTACTAAAATTAAATGGATTAATGCATGTGGATTTAGTGTTAGACGTATTTAATTTTATTTAAATTATTTCAATCATATTAAATGTTTATCATAGTTTATTTATTTAAGTGGTAGTAATAGCTAAGGGCCCTTGCCCATTTAGAGTTTGTCTTTAGTCGGTCTATTATTATTTTATTTTGATCTTATAAGACTTATATAAGTCTTAGTATAAAGCTAAGTTAAAAATTAATTGACTTATTTGAAAAGTCAATTAGAATTAACTAATAACTAACTAAATTTTTTCATAAATATTTATTTTTCTACTTTTCATGGTTTGTCAATGACCATTAGAGGACTTCCTCCAATAATTCAAACTTTGATTGATAATGCTAAAGACCAAGTTGACATTGATTTTAATCTACCTCAATTCACATGGTGTAATAGACCTTATGATCTACATCACATATTTGAAGTTATAAATGGAGAAGTAGAAGAAGCAAAAATTAATGAAGTTGTCGTACATCTTGCATGTGAAATGCAGTCTCATATTCAAGAAATTAATCAACAAATTAGTTAGGAAAGAGAACTAATTTTGCTTGCTAATCCATAACATAGATATTGTTTTCATCCTAATTATTTTCATCCTAAAGATAATATTTTTTCTATTGACCCTAATACAAATTTAGAGTTAAATCAGTTTGGTCAAGTAATTGAATTTATTAAAAATCTTAATGGAAGATCAACCACCTCAAGGTCCACATGTACATCAAAGAGTGTGAGACCTAATTATAGGTCTCTAAATAAATAGAAACGAAGCTAAGAGAACTAATAATGAACTAAAATCTAATGATTAGGCATCCCAACCTTGAGCAAATCCTTGGATTTGTAGAAATCCTATTAATATTGGTGCTCACTTGGGTAAGCTTCCTTCATTAAAAGGTCTTAATATTTTTAATTTTTTTGGAAGTTCTAGTGAATCATGGGAAGATCATTTGGATGTTTTTAGGTTAATTTTCTCAATATTAGGTATTATAAATGAAAAGGTTTCTCTTAGAGTTTTTTCTTAAACGTTATAAAAAGCTTATCAAGCTTTTATTAGTCTCCCTTCTGGCATAATTAGTAATGAGAATGATACTGAATAATGGTTATAACTTTATTTTAATAAACTTGAACAAGATTTAGAACTGGTTAATGAGTTAGTAAAGTTTTTACTAGATACAGGAGAAATTATATATTTTTTTATTGGTAGGTTTACTAGATTATGAAAAAAGATCCCACGTGAGATTAGACCTACAAAAATATTAGAAAGACTATATTTTTTCAGTACTTTATCTCTAAAATATAAAATGGCTTTAGAAGATAAGGACATTATGGATTATGATGAAACTATACATTTTTGTATTGAATATAAAAATAAGTTAAAGCGTGTTGGATTTAATGATAGATCTATAACAAGTTTGAATTTTGAAAATGCATAAATTTTAAAAGCCATTCATAGTCTTAACAATGAACCGGTCATCATTAAAAGGTAGTTGGATGATAAACCTTATTCATCATGTAAATATTCTTACTAAAAGGTAAAATGGAAGAAAAGGTTCATTATTGTAATGTTTGTGAGTTAGATCATGTTCCTAACACATGTATAACTTTACAAAAATTTAAAATATATATTCAAGGAAAAAATAGTATTTTAATTGACCTTGTTGATAACATAAATATGTGTAGTGCTAGCGAGTCTTTAGATGAAATCATATCTAAAAATTCTTATGTTGTCAATACACATTAAAATATTATTCTAATTAGAACTATAATATAGCTAACAATTAATCTTATTCTAAAAATCAAGATAAAGACAAAAGTACATAAAATAATGCTACATATGACCATGTTATATTAGTTCCCCAAAAAATAATCCTTTATCTACTAGATTTAATAATCCTCAATATCTTCCCTATAAGCCCAAACATTACATGCAGATACGTCATCTAAGGAGCTTATAACATTATTGATGATTTGGCTACTATAAAAGTAAGATTTTAATTGTTACAATTTATTAATTTACTAGGGTAGATTGATAAAATAAATGATGCTATTAAAAATCCAAATTATAAAGAGGTTTTAGAATTTTGATAAGAAGACCAAGTTTAAGAATAATATCTTTCTACTATTTATGCTTAGATATATGATCCTCCTACTGATTACATACCTCCTTTTTATGTATAAGTGAAAATTGTAGATAAAAACATACATAATTATATCTTAGATACTGATGCATCAAATAATATAATGCCTAAGTTTATTTATGATCAATTAGGCATTTCATATGAAACAAATAATAGGAATCTTATAGGCTTTGATTCTCATCAAATAAAAAGCTATGGTAAATTTAGAGATCTTGTTATTAAAATTTCTCAAGATGAAAGATTTAGGTTTATGACTAATTTTCAAATTATAGACATTCCTAGCAATTATGCCATGCTTCTTGGAAGATATCGGTCAAAGGCAACTAGTGTATTTGTTAGTAAAGATACCACATGGGTTCCATTAGGAAATGAGATAACTTTTATTCATAGAGAAGATTGGTCTAGTACTCCTATTGAATCTTTACCTGCTATTATTTCTTATGTATAAATAGTGATTGGTACATATAAATTATTGACTCTAGATGAACTTGACAAACAACAACATAATGTCTTTTTCAAAAATGATTTGTGATCTTTATATTTTGATGGTACTTATTCACAAGTTGGTAATGGTGCAAGAATTTGTCATATTTATCCTATATGCAAATTATTTTATTATGATTATAAATTATCTTTTGATACTAATAATAACACAATAGATTTTGAAGCCTTATGTTTGGACTTATAAAATGCCGTAGAGTTGAATGTTAAATATTTAAATTTTTTTAGAGAATCTGAATTAATTATCAGACAAGTAAGGAAGGTTTATTAGATAAATAAATTCATCTTCATCGATATACTCAAAAGGTTTGGGCCTTACTTGAAAATTTTGAAGTTTTTAATATCACTCACATACTTAAAAAATATAATTTATAAGCTGACATACTTGTTGTCTTTGCATCTAATCCTACTCTGAGTGAAATAGAGCTTGTTATTTATTTTTTATTTTCATAAATTTTTAGACTTAAAATTCTTAATTTAAATAAAAATTGGTCTATTTTTAGTTGTTCATGCTTTTATAAAAGGTAATTATTTTGAGAACGACGATTACTTGCTTAATTATAGAGATTATTTGTAGTTGAGTGATAATAAATTACTTACTAGTTTGGTAAGTTTAGAATCAATGTTTACCCATAAGGATCAATCTAAGATATTAAGGATAAAAGAGCCTTCTAAGAAAATTATTGAAGAGACTAATCCAAAAAATCTTGGGATTGAAAAATATCCAAAGTTTGTTTATTTGGGAATAAAATGTACACCTGACGAGAAGGTAAAATTTATTAATTTTTTTAAAGAATCATTAATATTTTTCCTAGTCTTATAAAGACCTTAAAGGTTATGATATTATTATATATGATATTCCTATTAAACCTAGTATTAAACCTATTAGGAAAAAATAAGAAGGATAAGCCCTTTGTTGGAGGGCACCATCAACAAAGAGCTTGATAAGATGTTTGATTGTGGTGTTATTTTTCTTATAAATTATTTTGAGTGGGTAACTAATTTAGTATCTATAAAAATAAATAATGGTGATATTAGAATTTATGTATACTTTAGATATTTAAATAAATCCAGTGTAAAGAATAATTTTCCTCTTCTAAGTATTGATCAAATTCTGCAACAAGTTGCAAGATTTGAAATGATATCTTTATTTGATGAATTTTTTGGTTACAATCAAATATTTTTTAATATATATGATAGACATAAGATGACCTTGATTACTCAAAGAGGAAATTTTACCTTAAATATGATGCCTTTTGGTCTCATGAATGCCAGTGCTACCTTTCAAAGAGTTATGAATGTAGATTTTGATGATTTAATTGTCATTGTCATTCAGGTTTACTTAGATGACCTTACAGTTCATTTTAAAAAGAGACATAAGCATTTGGATCATCTTTGTGAAGTATTCACAAGATGTAAAAAGTATGGTATTTATCTCAACCCTCAGAAATATATCTTTGGTGTTATTGAAGGCAAGTTATTAGGACATGCTATTTCTATAGATGGTATTTCAACTGATCATAAATGTATTAAAATGATTAAAGAGATACCACCATCTAAAGACCAATTTGGTCTTAGATATTTATTTGGAAAAATTAATTTTATATGTAAGTTTATATCAGACTTTGATGATAAATTAAATCCTTTACAAATTTTGTTAACTAAAATCAATCATATGTGTGGGATGTAGGAACCAATTCTGATTTTTAATAATGTTAAAAATGCCATTTTAAGAACACATGTGCTTGCTAAGCCCGATCTATATAAATATTTTATTCTTTATGTAAATTTAATAGACAAAGCCATAAGTGTTGTAATCACTCAAGATAATGAAAATAATGATGAAAAACTTATTGGATATATGAGTCAAGTTTTGAAAGATATAGAAACAAGGTACCCCCTCATTGAAAAATTTATTTTGTCATTGATTTATTCATTAATTAAATTTTGCTATTTATTAATGGGAAATAGAGGAGTTGTAAAATCTAATATACCTAATTTGTCCTATCTTTTGAAAAAACTAACCATTCAAATAAGGTTAGCAAAATAGATTTTGAGAATACAAGAATTTGATCTTGAATTTAAAAACTCAAAAACCACAAAGAGAAATGGTTTGACAAAATATTTAGTTGAGAATTATTCTTCTACCATAAATGTTTTGGTTTTATCTATTGATGATTCATTAAAATAATAAACCTCATTTTCAATCTATGAAGGTTGCTAAATTTTCTTTTTAAAATTAAGTTTGGTCATGAGATGAATGATTGAGATTATTTATTTGTTGAAGATGATTGGTATCATGATTTGGTTTATTATTTTCAAAATCAAGCTTGTCCTAATAATTTTTATAAAAGACAAAGAAGATCTTTGAGATTTTAAGCCTTAAAATTTTATTTATTGGAAAACTTTTATTTTATATAAATAGAGATGGTGTATTATTAAGGTGCCTAACCCATGATCAACTCAAAAGGTTCTTAGAGAATGTCATGAAGGAAGTTTTGGTGGCCATTATGTAGTAAAAAATATAGTTTATAAAGTATTACATGTAAGATATTATTGAACTAAATTATTCTAAGATTTTTATAAGTCGATACATTTTTTCATTCCTTGTCAATTATTTATTGGTAGAGATAGATTATCTGAATCTTGTTATTCTTAAAAAACTATTTACTAAATGGGAAATTAATTTTATTTCTGATATTCATCCATGTTATTCTATTAGACATTGATACATTCTAACTACAATAGATTATTTTATGGAGTGGCCTAAAGTAAAAACATTTAATTTTTTTAACTTCTGAAGTCATTTCTTTCTTTTAAAATCATTTTTTTTCTATATTTGGCGTTCCTTAGGAGATAATTTCAGATAATAGACTTGAATTCATTTCGAATGAATATTTAAAACTTTTAGGATGTTATTTAGTTATATCAAGTCATTCTTCTAAATAGTATTATCAAATGAATGGATAGGCCGAATCAACAAATAAAAATTGAATTTCTATTATGAAGAAAATAGTTTGTGAAAATAAAAGGAATTAACATATTAAGATTTTTGAGGCATTATGGGTTGACCAAACAATTGTTAAAGCAATCATAGATTATTTTCCTTTCATGTTAGCATATGAGTTTGAAGCTACATTACGAATTGAACTTCAAATTTCATCTACTCGTATTGCTTTACAATATATATGAAGAGAAACTAATATAATTGAACAAAGACTAAGTGATTTGATAGCCCTAGATGAAAAAAAAACTACTACTTTGCAAAAATTAGAAAAGTCTAAATAAAAGTTGAAGATTTTTTTTGATAAAAATATATCTAAAAAAAATTTAAGATATGTGACCTTGTCTTTTATTGGGACAAAGCTCATGAAAATGCAAGAAAACACCATAAATTTGACTCTCTATGGTTGGGACCATATAAAATTGCTATTGGACTTGGTAAAAATGAGTTTTATTTGAAAGATATGGATGAAAATTGGTTATGCCATTCAATCAATGGACATCATCTAAAATTATTCTAACAACAACTCTTTTTCTTTTTATATTCATTTTGTTTTGGTTTATTTTATTTTATTTTGATATTTTGTTTGGAATAGATCACCATTGGTTATGTTAGTGGAGTATTCATTATATTGAAGGCAAAATATGGGGAGACTGCTATATCAATATAAATATTCAATGATGATAAGATATTTTACATGACATTATTTAGATTCTTTCTTTATAAATTAATGTGAATTAGTTATTAATGAGTTTAAATCCTTATTGATTTTCAAAATATGTGTTTAAGGCTTATTGCATTTATTATTCATCTAGTTTGAAGTTCTTTATCTAATCTATTTTATTCCTTGTGCCACACTAGTCAAACACTTAATCCTTTAAAGTTATCATATTAAATAGGTTTACATTTAGCTTCCTGAGAAATTATTTAACTTGGATCGCACTCTCAGCTAATTTCTATTTACATAGGCAATTTATTATTTGCTACCTCATCTCATTACTAAGGTCAGCTAGTAAGGTCACTAATTCTATGCCTTATTTCAACACTCCCTCTTATTTTTGAAAATTTGAGTAAGCCAAGATGTTATGTCATATTTATGACTCAATTCATAACAATTAAAACTACTAGCATGGGGGTCTTAGTTCATTTATTCATTTAAATATTCATTACTATGTTGAATGTCTAATATGATTGTTGTGCTTAATGAAGTTTCTACTCTAACATTTTGAATTGGTTTTGAAAGCATGAGTTGACACAATGAAAACATTCAGTATATATAGATAATGTGTAGATTATTGTTTGGAGTAGTTGATTTGATCTTATGAGCATGATTCTTCTAGTCACATGGTTTATCAACATGATTAAATAATGCATAGTTTCATTAATTTTTAGAGGCATTTATCTTGAAATTTGGAAATGATTTATTTAATCCACATTTGTTTGATAAGTTGAATTTATGAGTTTCAAGTGTCAATATAATCTCAAATAATATTCTTTCATATTTCATATTGATTATATTTTCAAATTATTGTCATCTATATATTTGAATGGTCAAATATAAACACATCATATAAACATTTGATTTGGGTTTGAAATATATTTAAACATAAGTATTTTATAACCCTAGACCTAAGAGTCAAATGTTTGGTGGACCTATAAAAAAAAAATTATTGTAGTAACATTAAACATTAGAAGGTGACGAGAATGAAATGATGGAAACATAATGATAACTTAGGTAATTAATTTAACTTAGGTTTGACGCAAGGTACATGTAATAAGTGAATGATTTTAGCAAGGTATATGGTACTTAGTTTAGTAGTAGACAAAGTTAATAGGATGGAAATAAATTTTGTCAAGCTATCAAAATAGTACCGATAGACTTGGAAACAAATTAGAGTTTAACACGTAGCTTTCATTAGTTATTGTTGCTTGAAGAATTACTAAAATCAATTTCATTCAACTGACTACCATTCTTTAGCAAGCTTTGGATGGAAGTGACATTTTATGAGCGAGGGGAAAACTTGGAAAGAATAGAAGAAATTGGAAAGTTAATGATAATATAAGTAATTTTTGGCTTCTTTGTTATTTTGAAGAGCAGTTGGTGATGAAGTTTTGTTAATGTGTATGGGAATGTGGAAATTTCTAGATTTATTGATGAGAAGCATGGTTGAAATATATTCTTAGTGTAATATACTATAGTTCAACATGCATAATTTTTTTAGGTTTGTTCTAGTCATACAGTATGGATTTTTTTTTAGGATTACTGAGTTCAGGTATTTATCTACATATTTCATTTTGAGATTCAAAACTTGACTGTATGGTTTCTTAAATATCTTTAAATAATTGGTTTTAGCTTTGATATAATATGAGATTTTGGTAGAGCTAGTAATATTGTTGGTTCTTTCAATTACATTTCATAGCATTTCATTATTATTCAAACATTTTGAAGATAATTTATATAGGTTGACACATGTAGAATAGTTTTGGTTTGTTGGGTATGAGACATTTTGGTATTTAAAGGTTTCAAGTATCATTTCTTTATCCATAATTATTTTGTGTGACACTTATATGCATGTTTGTATTTTGAGTTTGGGAGATGTCTATTGATTTAAAGAGATGTTATTAAAAATAATGGTTCCAACATTGACAAACATAAAAAGTTTCAAGGTATTCGACCAAAACTTGAGTATCGAATATTTATGAAAAATTATTTTGGGTTAATTTTTTGTTGTATGTTTTTTACCATTCTATCCTAAAAGGTGATTAAATGATTTATAGAGACTTTTATACATGGAATGGCTTCTATTTTATTGAAACATATATGCATTTTGGGTTTCAATAGACTACATTAGATTTTGAAATGAGATTTGGTTTCTTCACTTAGGAGTGTAAAAAGTGCTCAAAGGACATTATAAGTTTTTGCCATGATTACAAACTCAAATAGCTTTTTGTGTTTTATTTGTATTCAAATGTGTGATAAATAGAGTTGGTTTTTTAACTAATAAAAAGGATGACATGGTCAGAATTTTGGATTATAGTTTTGAAATAACTTGCATGAAATTTGTCAAAATAAGGACTCAATTTGTTGATATGCTATGAAAATTTGTGTGAATATCTTGATTCCTGTTCTGGGTTATTGAAAACTAATGAATTTGGGAAATATTTTGTTGCTCAAAGATTTTTTCTCTAATATTTAAAGATTGTTCAAGTTTTGAATAGAAATATTAAGGATTTGAATTTATGCCTATGAAATTCATTGAGCAAGTTGAAAGGTTTGAGATTCAGAGAATGAAGTTTCAAGTTGTTCTTGATATGAAGCAAGATACATTGTTGGCACTATTTATTTTCTTTTGAGGATGTTATAAGGTTTTCAATCATACTTTTGGGATTTATTTACTTAAGAAATGGAGATGGTTTAGTTTTCTTGTAGTAAATATTTCATTACAAAGATAGTCAATAAGCTTGCAAATATATTTTTGTTTGATATTATCAAATATGGGTTGTGAATTAATAGTTTTTCAGTATGATATAATTGATCACAATTTGCAATGATATTGTGTTGAATGGATAGTATTTTTTTTTGTTGGAATAGTCATTGGGTTTTGTTAGAATAAATATGTTTATATTTGAAAGATGTCATTTTTCTAATGATAATATGGTTAAGTAGTATGTGAATACAATCAAACTTTGAGACTATATGATAGAACCATGTGAAAATCTTTCTAATTTTGATGACTTTAAAAATATAATAAGTATATTTGACAAGCATTAAATGTTGATATAAGTTGAATGATTTAAATATCAATTTATTTTATTGAAATTTGTGTAAGAATTATTTATTAGAATCAGATATGCATAAATATTGGGTTTAACATGTATCAAATGATAGTTTTCAATACAGATAGTAATTAAGGTTTTGTTTTTATTAAAATGTTAGTCTAGACTCCACCTCATTATAATAATTCACATGATGATAATTGGGGGCATAATCAAGAAAGGAAAAGAGAGGATACACCTCCACAAAGATTTATTCCTAGAGGCCAAATTTTTAGGGGTAAGAGGACTGGTAGGGTTATTCCTAGACCTTATCATCATATGACGCACATGGAAATCTATTTTTATGCCTCAAATCCCACCTTTTGGAATGTTTTTAATGCTCTACCTTTCAATCCTATAAACCAAGGTAATCGAGGTTGGAGAGGACCTACTTGGAGAGTCCGCTCTCATGGATGAGGAACTCCAAGTAGTTCCTCCCAACACATGTATATTGCTTTGCAATTTGATCATAATCTCACTCCTTGACATTCTCCTTACCATCAAGAACATTCACCTCTAATTGATTTACAATTGACTATAACATTGCATTATTGAGCCCTTATTCCATTAAATACTATGAATCCTTCCTGTGAACCTAACAATGTTTCTATATATTACTTAAGTTGAAGTCTTGCTTATTTTCCTTCCAATATACTAGAGAAAGAAAGGACAAATCCTTTGAGAAGTAAGAGGCAAGGAATTAGTCCTATAAAATCTCTTGTGATCACTAGGATGGTTAATAATGTGAAATTAGAGGTTGACGAAGAAGATAATGAAGGTGACACTAAATCGATAAAGTTTTTAGTTATGACAATGAATTATACTGAATATTTGATAAACAAAGGACATCCATTGATAAAAATAATTTTTGACATAGAAGATGAATGGATGACATGATAAATTATGTGGTGGATTTTGATGTTTTCTGATACTTTAGTATTCTGATGATATTTAGATGTCTAGATAAGTTTTTTTTTGTTGTTTTAGTATTTTTAAATACTTTCTCATACTGCAGTACCTTGATGATACTTATTTTTTTATATATTTGACTATAGTTTAGATTTTAAAGAAGTTGATATTTTGGGTTTGAATATATATTACTAAAATTAAATGGATTAATACAAATGGATTTAGTGTTAGATGTATTAAATTTAATTTAAATTACTTTTATCATATTAAATGTTCAACATAGTTTATTTATTTAAGTGGTAGTAATAGTTAAGGGCCCTCACCCATTTAGAGTTTATCTTCAGTCAATTTATTATTATTATTTTATTTTAGTCTTATAAGACTTATATAGGTCTTTTTTTAGATAAGGGTAAAGGTTGGTTTTTTGGCAGGGGTCCATACCCTATGACAAGAAGGTCAAAACCTAGATAATCATAAAAAACTAGTTTGAGATAGCTTAAACAACAAAACCAACAAATCTACTTAAAAAATCCAAAAAGTAGTGAAAGTAGCTCAAAAAATATAACACCTTAGTAGTTGTGAAGCCTATTGAGGGTGTCCTTTATCTCTTTAATGTTGTTATGCATATTCTGGAACTTACTCAGTGACCTTCCCAGTATGTTTCTAAATGCTACCTCTATCTCCCTTAGCTAAAATAGTAGCAATATCACTAATAATAGTAGCCTAGGTACCAATGATCTCAACCATATCAGTAGTGATATTATCCAAATTAGTGAACTTACTATAAAGGATATTAACTTTTTCACTCAAATTGTGAATTTGAATCTGAGAAGTTTTAATATTATCCTCATTATAATCCATCTGCTTCATCTTATTTTTATAATTGTGATTTAGAATATACATCTCCTTTCTCACATCATTGACCAAGATTTTGAGATTATCCATCTCCTTATGGAAAAAATTATGGTTGGCTTGATTTGAAAGGGTAGTCAAGGAAATAAAGCTTTAGACTGCATTAGCCTTGTCATAATTAATATTGTTCCCCTATTTTGAGTAACCGTGAAGAACTCTTTTGCTTGGGTCTTTTTTCAAAACTTTAAAAACTCCCCTAACCCTTTTATGCTTAGAGGAAGAAAGCAAGGGATTCATAGGTGGAGGGGTTAAAGAAGGATTAATTCTCAAGGTCAAGTTTAAGAAATAAAGATGTAACAATAAAATAATGGCTTGGTGAGAGGGAATGGCTAACCTCTTTAATGGAATTTTTTGAATAGATGTTTCAAGAGAAGTTAGAAGAAAGAATGACATATTCACCAGAATACAGTGCCTAAAGTGATTCAAAAAGACCAAGTGGAATATTTTGATTACATGGTGCCATCCATCTAAAGTCAAAAACTGCGTAATGATCCTTGTAAGCTCATCGAATGTCTTAGGCAGAAATGTTGTAAGAAAACCTCCATGGTATAGATTCATTTGTTCATCCCCCACCATGAATGTGTCTATTTCATGTTGTTTGTTGCATCTATTGCCTTGGAACTTATAACCTTCAATATTGAGCCCTATGATGAAGGAGATTAGACCCTCAGTGATGGCAACATTCTTACCTCTGATATTGACTCTTCTATCTTTCCAATTCTAGGCAAAGTACTAGGAAATGTGAGAGTTATGCCCTCTAACCCTATAGATAAAATTTGCAAACCCACCAACCTATAGATGTGCCTATAACAATTTATCAGTCTCCCAAGCCTTATTGAAGGTATCCTTTATTTTGAAATTTTCTCTACCCATTCTATTAGAAAATGCAATCGTAACCAGGAGAGGATATTGCTTGAGAAAATTGAGGATGTAAGAGATATAAGTGAAAATAAGTCTAAAATGATATTTCCAATCAAAGAGATATATACTCACGATCTTTGCAATGATTAAAATCCATGTCCCAATGTGATATAAATCACAACTTGAACAAGTGTCCTTATGACAAGAATTAACACATGTTTATCTCATTATGAAGTTGGATGATGAAGTGCTTAGGCATGATTTATAAATTAGTCCATCTAAGGAGTTGGTTACTTTGAACACCAACATTAGCTAAGAGATCAACTAGTTGGTTACCCCCTCTATAGATGTGTGAAACTTTAGTCTCAATAAGAGAATTACATAAGGCCTTCATTAATTTTTTTTTAATGGTCCAACTAGGAGTGGAGGAGTTAATGAGACACTTGATGATGTTTAAATAATCTCCTTCAATTTGGAGTTTGTCAATACCCAAATCCTTAACAAAGTGTAGACCCCAAAGAGCAGCAAGAGCTTCAACATGATGATTTGATTGGATTCCCATTTTTTTAGCATAGGTAGCAACAAAACCACCTTTGCTATCTCTAAAGACTCCTCCCCCTCTAGAAATTCATGGATTACCTTTTGAAGCTCCATCAAAGTTAAGTTTTATCTAACCTAAAGGAGGATTTTTCCATTTCACAAGTTTCCTATAGTTAATCTTATCCATAGTAGAAGAGTCTAAAACTAAAGAAATGTTCCATCTGACAACAATATCCTCTTCAATATTAGAAGGCTATCGGTCTTCCTTGATGTTATAAATGGAAATATTTTCTCTAATCCTAGAGAAAAGATTGATACTAGCCTGGTTAGTATCGTTGTAAATTTCTTTAAAAATTCTGCTATTCCTCTCATGCTAAATGGTCCATATAGTATGGGGAAATGATAGCTTCCAAAGCATTTTCACTCTTTTGTTCTTGAAAGGAGAATTCCATTGCTTTAAAAAATCTTGAATATTATCTGGTGTGACCCACTGAAGATTAAAACTTGCAAGAACATTGTTCCAAAGAGTAGTTGTAAAAGGACAATGAATAAAAAGATGATTAGTCATTTCCTCATGCTTCTTACAAAAAATTCATCAATTAGGAATCATCTAACCTCTTTTGATTAAGTTTTCCACCGTGAGAGCTATATTTTGAACTACAATCTAAAGAAAAATATTGATTTTGGGAAAAAGACCCTTGTTCCAAACTTCCTTCCAAAGAGTATCAAGCTCAACTTGATTATTAAGAAGCAAGTAACCTATTTTAACACTATAATCCCCATGATTAGTCCCTATCCACATTAGTTCATCTAGCTTATCACTAGAAGGGATGAAAACATGTTGTAAATTGTTTTGAAGGGTTTGAAGATGGACCTATCACTCTTGATTCCTCTCTTGCAAGGTTAAAAGCTTCCAATATTTCCTTGAGTTGTCCACATTGACGTAATCTCTCACCAAATCCACATAGATAGAAGAAAGAGGATTGCATAAAGGCTGCCCATAAGGAAATGAAGAGAGAGGAACTAAAGAGTGCCATTTATCCTTCTAAAAGGATATGATATTGCCATCACCAATCTTCCATTAGCTTCTATTATAGATGAGAGATCTGTAATAAAAAAGATTATTCCAAAAAGAGGAGCCACTTGGTAGATTATCAGTGGAGAGAAAATCAAAAATATCCAAATGGTTAAGATTTTTTTTTTTAATAACATTAATCCCAACATATTTTCCTTAAGAAGATACCAACACATATTTTTAGTAAGAGCTAAATTCATTAATCTTAAGTTCTTTATACCAAAACCACCCAAATATTTAGGTTGACAAACATTTTCCCAAGCTATAAGATGATATCTATTATGCTCATCAACCCCTCACCACAAAAAACACTTCTGAATCTTCTCAATCTTAATAATAATACTAGAAGGAATATTAAACAAGGACATGAGATAAAGTGGTAGATTTTGAAGAGTGCTTTGAATAAGAAGGCACTTGGAAGCTTCAGATAACAAGGCTCCTTTTCACCCTGAGAGTTTCCTTTGAAATATTTTTAAGAGCAGATTCCAAACCTCTAAAGGTAATCTGCTAGAGAAGAGTGGCATGCCAAGGTAAGTAGTTGGAAGAGTTCCTATTTGGCATTAAAAAATCCTAGAAATTTTGTGTTGGCATCTCAACAAAGTGTTAGTAAAGTACACAAAACTTTTGTCAAAATTGATAAGCTGACTTGAAACTTGTTCATAAAGAGTAAATAATCTCTTCAAATTCCTAAATTCCACCATTGAGGCATAGATCATAAAAATAGTATCATCAATAAATTATTGATGAGACAAGGTTTTACCATGAGTTGAAGGTTTGAAACCTTTCAAACTACCCTCTCTAAAAATATTAGAAATATCTCTACTAAGACCTTCAGCCATAAGAATGAAGAGAAAGGGTGAAAGAGGATCACCTTATCTAATGCCACAGTTACTGGAGAAGAAACCTACCAGTGAACCATTCATAAGAATAAAGAACATTGGAGTGGATATAAATTCTTGGACAAGACTTATAAACTTTTCATCAAAATCGAAGTAGGCAAGGAATTTATTCAAAAATCTCTAAGAGACCTTGTCAAATGCTTTATTCATGTCGAATTTTAGAATCATTCTAGCTTTACTGCTTTTGTCCATGGAATGGACTACTTCCTAAACAACCACAATCCCATCTTGAATTTGTATTTCACTAGCATAGCCTCTTTGTTGGATAGAAATGAGCTTATTTAGCAAAGGTTGAATTCTAGAAGCTAAAGTCTTGGTGATAATTTTATACACTGTATTAGTAAGACTTATAGGCATGAAATATTTAAAGCTATGAGCACCATTTTTCTTGGGGACCAACAATAAAAAAACATTGTTTAACTCCTTGGGAAGAGCTCCTTTTTCAAGAAAATCATTGATAGCCCTTAAAAGATCATTTTTGCAAATATCCCAGTAAATTTTAAAAAAATAAGCTAGAAATCCATCTAGTCTCAGAGCTTTGTCTCCATCTATAGAGAAGACAATACCTTTGAGATCCTTCATAAAAATTGGCTTGTATAAGGAAAGAAGCTCAAGAGGACTTATCAATCCATTTGGGATAGAGTCCAAGATTAAATGTTCCTCTTGCTGAAGTGGCTGGATATTCTACTAAACATTATCATTGAGAAGATTTTTGTAAAACTTAATGGCTTCATTATTGATAACCTCTTTCTTTGAGTTGAGGCTACCATCTTCTTTTATCACTTCAGATATTCTACCAAATCTCTTATGCTTGAGAGTTATAATATGGAAGAACTTTGTATTGTGATCACCTTCCTTAACCCATAAAGTCTATATTTTTGCTGCCAAAAATTCTCCTCAAATGCATTAAGATTGTGATATTGACAAAGAAGATCCTTTTCTTCCAGATAGTCTTCTACATTCATACCGATCTGCTCAACTTTAGATTGAAGCCTACTAGTTTTGTCTTTTAATTCTTGTTTCTTGAAAAAAATGTTGTACATCAATATCCCTCTTCCATTAAATTCTCACCACTCTTTGATTTTATCATAAAGACCTGGATGCTGAATCCACATCTTTTCAAAATGAAAGGGAGTCAGGTCCTTGTTATATATGTCAAAAAAATTCAAAATAATTGGATTGTGATCTAAACCAATTCTTGGTAGAGCAGAGAGATAGAAATCTTGCCTAGTAAACCAATTTAAAGAGATTAAAGATCTATCAAGTTTACATTGAATTAAGTTAGGACCTATTCTTCTATTTGTCTAAGTAAAAGTAGTGTTTCTCAAATCCACATCCACAAGGTTATTATTAGCAATGAAGTCTACTGATTCTTCCATACTCATTAAGAAATCCATATTTTCCCCTTGTTTTTCACTAGGAAATAAGGGCGTATTAAAGTCACCCATTATGATCCAGTCATATCCTGACAAGTATTTCTAAACTGAGAAATATTATTCTAAAGCCTTCTTCTACCATGCTACGTATTAGGGGCATAAATATTTAAAAATATCCAAGTACTATTTTGATAACTGAAGTAAAAGGTATTATGTGATGACTAGTGCTATAAAAAATTACCTCGCCTTTGATAGTCCTACTATCTCAAAGTGTGGCCAAACCTCTCAAGGCTCCAATAGAATAAGTGCTATTGAACTCAACCTCCTTCCAAATCAAATTTTTGATCTTACTAAAATGTGAACTGCTCATTTTGGTTTCTTGGATTGCTAAAATATATGGCTTATTAGCAATTCTAAGATCCCTTAAACCTTTATGTTTACCATTACCATTAACTCCTCTTATGTTCCAAGAGATGTACTTCATCTTTTACCTAGTTGAGAGTTCTTGCTGCTAGTAAAGGATAGTTGCCATTGAGTCCCTTCTACTAATTCCTTCTTAGTATTGGGCTCCCTAGATTTTTTATTTTCAAGTCTTCCTTTCTTTTTGCTACTTCCCAGATCCATGGTATCCTTTGAGCTTCTTGTGCAACTAGAACTGGGTACATTTGAAGTGCCTTTTACTTTAAATTTGATTGGTGATTTTGGTATGCTTCCAATATTATCCAGAACTTTGTTATCCCTATTTTGAAAAGTCTTATTTTCCTTATCCAAAAGAGAATGCTCTTTTGCTTGCATTACTATTACCTCTTCCACTAAACATATTACAACTTCACTATTGCTATCTAATGTACCTTGTAGTTCTATTTCTTTCTCTGAATAAAGTATGTTTTCTCTATTATTACCGTGTATTTGACCTTCTTCCAATGGGTTATTTAACTATAAATCTTTCATAAAAAAATTGTACTTGATTAGATCTCTAAATCAAATTGATTCCTAACATCATATGTTCCTTCGCCTAGTTGGTCTTAATATAGAGTTAAGTTATAAGTTTATTGACTTATTTTAAAATTCTATTAGACTTAACTAATAACTAACTAAAGTTAGTTATAACTTATTATTCAACTGTCCCTTCAAGAGATTATTATAAATGAAGATAAAAGTGAAATACAAATGGAAGGAACATTACACAGATGTTCTTAAAGACTCTGAATTGCTTCAAAGTTCATCATCATAGTCTTTTCTATGCAACATTTCTGAGATAGTACAACGTTTATAGATAGACCAATGAGTATTATCCAACGGTTAAGTAGCATGCTTAATCAGTGCAGGTATATCTAGATTTCTTTTTTAGTTTATAAATTTATTTTTTGAAGGTTTTTAGGTATAATATCTTATGTTGATTGTAGACTCATAGTCATATGAGTATAATCAAAATTACTTAGACCATATAATAATCATTACATCATTGCATGTTGATTGTTGTTGAACTATTCGAATTGTATTAGTTGTTATATCAAAGATTTTTATATTAAAAAAACATTTCTCAATAAAATATTTTTTATCTTTGTTAAGATGACTCTTGTTTAAGACTCATATTTCATTTACATTTCATTTAATTGCTTTTAGTTTATGTTTTCATTTTAATTATGTTTTATCTCTTAGATTATGTTAATTTGTTCTTTAATTTTAATTTACTTTATTTAGGATTTAGTTTGTTATTATGTGATTATTTATTGCTTGTTTATTTATTATATTATAGTTTAGGTTGTCTGTGGTTTCTTTCATTCTAAGTTATTTATTTTATATCATAAAGTTTATCTTTTATTAATAGCTAAGGTTAGTTAAATAGCTTTATTTTCTTCATTAGATTTAATGTTGAATAATTTATTTTTCTCTTAGATTTAGTTTAGTTTAGTTTAGATTAGTTTAAGTGTTAGATTATATTTTATTGATTTCTATTATTAGTAGTTGTTCTCTTTTCTCCTTTTTATTAATTTGATGTAGTTTATTAAATTTAGGTGCTTGATTAGTTATGTTAATTATTATTTATTTTTCTTTCTTTGATATTCATTGTTAGTTGTTTTACTTATCTTTCAAATCTTTCTATTTATTTTTATTTGATCTATTTTGCGAATAATGCAAATACCAAAAAATTATAGTCAATTTGATAAAGCAGATATATTATAAGGAACATAAATATTTTATTCCAGAGATTATCTAATCTATAGGTTTTCTTTATCGAATAAGTTAGATTATATTACTATAATTTGTTTCCTTTACTTGATTCAAAAAGATATTTGTTTTCTAAAATTATGATGGAATATTATTTGATATTTAACATACTTGTTATTTCCTAAAACATATAAAAACCCCTTGCACATATTTAACATCCTTTGTGACCTTATAGACCCTAACTATTAGATTGTTATGATTCCATCTTAACCTTTGAGATAAGTGAAAGGGTTGATTCATTGACATGACCATTTTGATCGTCAACAGGGTGAAACTAAAATAATTAGAGCTAGAACCATTATCAACCATACCATGCATGATTGAAGGATTACTATAAAAAATACATTTATGTACAAAAGATATTTGTTTGACCCAACAATAGGTATCTCATAGTCATAAAATGTTATGGGAGGTGAATGTATTTAAGAGTTTGATACCATGTCAATAATGCTATCAAGTTCATGTTCAGGTTCTCTACTAGATTCCATGTGCACATTGTCTTACTCTAAATATCTTCAAATGTTTATTAGGCCCTGTGACTAGTTCATTCACACTAGTGGGATGTAAATATACCAAAATGATATTATCATTAGTCAAATAATGAATTTTATGACATAACTTATAACAATTATTGGTTGCATGTTCTAATCCTTATGATAATCACAATATGCATTATGATTATAGTTTTTAGGTGGTGGAAAATTTGGATTGTGTCGAAGGGCTAATTATTAAAATTTTCTTTAATAATTGACTAGGTGAATCAGATAACCTTATAAATTCTCTTTATGGCATAATAATTATGAATGCACTTTTATCTTGATCTTGTGATACAATTTTAATAATTTTCACCTTGCTTTCAGCTTAAGAATTAGATACATCATTAGCCCTTGATTTGAATGGTTTTTTGTTATATATTTAGGAGCATTGAAATTTAAATAAATGGGTGTGTATTTTAACATGTTTGTATCTATAATATGTGTCTCATTTTTGTGTAAAACATGACAAAGTTCATCAAAATAATCATAGTCAATAAACATTGCTTTGTACTTAAGAGGATTATGTAAACTAATTGAGAATTTGATTTATATCTCACTATTATAAAGTGATTGAGTATCTTGGTAATCAAGTCTTAAATTTAAGGATGTAATCTGCAATTCATTCATGAGAACCTTATTTGAGCACTATCTACAAAAAAATCACATTTTGGATAACATTTTTTTTAAAATGAGATAAAAAAGTGTCAAGCAACTCATATAATCTAGTTATTGAATGCTTAGGTAAATAATAAAATAATTTTAAGGTGTAACTCATTAAGATTAGGAAACATTTTGGCCATGATAATTTGGTCATGTTGATAACCTAAGAAAGATGAACTGAAATATTTTATGTTCAAAGAGGGATCTCTTTTTCCATTAAATGTCATGAATTTTGGCATGTGAAAATATGGAGGTAAGCATTGTTTTATCTTATTTTTTATTTAGTGGTATAAACAAGGTAAAATTGTGACTAATTTAGATTATATTATCTATGTATAAATTAATAAAATTAGAATGTAACTAGTAGAGTATGATAGATTTATTATGCATTATATATAGAAATGACCTAAAAGATAGGGTAGTTAACTTGTTTTAGTTTTGTTCTGGTCTATAATATTGTACAATCATCAATTTTTATTTTGAATGGGTTTATGGTTGCTTCGATCTAGAAATTGACTATCTATGCATGTTGGGATGAGTTTGGAAATGCTAAGATTCCTATGGAAACCATATGCACATGCATGCTACTATATTTTTCCTTGTGAGATGTGTCAGGATATTCCACCATAGATTATTGTACCTGCCTGTAAATAGATATTTTGTGTGATATCAAAGGTTGAGATTTTATGTAGGTTCATATTTGACTTCCTTCACCTCAAAAACCTAGCTCCACTTTTGATAATCAATTCACCTATAAAAAGGGGTTATAAAGGATTTGTTTAGCTAACCTAAAATTCCCCTTGGTGAGTGGTTGAGTATTGCATACATTATAATACTTTGAATAGGGCTCAAATTGCATGTTGTTCTCTCACTTATTGTGTCTACTCAATCAATATAATAATAGATTGTAGTGAGATCTATGTGAGGATTTTGACACTTGAAAACCTATGATTTTGACATTATAATGGTATTCATACTTAGCTACAAATATTCTTTTGGGGAGTTTTTAGATTTGAATGATTTAGGGCAACACCTAGAGGATGTGCAAATGTATTCCTTAGTGTAATGGTGATTTTTCAAGGGAGTGTTAGACAATAATAAGTTTAGGCTTGATGTGTATAAATAGTATATATTTTATGTCAAATATGTGGGCTAACCCAAAGGAAGGTATTTATTTTAAAAATATAGTTGTTAAAGGGTACATGGACAAGTTTGGCCAAGGTAGATGGCTTTGGTAATCAAATCCATCTAACTATGGTTGGAGGTGTCTAGAAAATGTGAAATAATGATATGAGATCATGAGACATTCCATATAATATGATAATAAATTTAGGTAGATATTAGGGAATTCTTGTGCATGAATAAAAAGATATTAGGGAGGTTAGGCCCATAGATAAGTGAATTTCTAAAAGAGAGTGTAAACAAGAGCTATTTATATACGTACAAGTCATGTATGCTAAAAATTGGTGAAAAATGATATTTTTAAATGTCTAATACCAATTTCATGTGTCTACAAGGGATGAAAAAGTATTTAAAGAGCCAAAGGACAATGCAATATTCATGTAGATGATAATACATGGCATTCTAGATAATACATGTAATATAATGGTTGTATATGATATTTTCATTTATTTTACATATAATTGGTTAAGTTTCTATTGGATTATAAAATATCTAGATGCAACATTAGATTTATCATTCCCATTAGTAGTAGCATTAGTTTATCTAAGACTAAGAGATTACATATATGAATTTGTAGATGCTAGATTGCTATTTGGGTTATTAACATTAGGTGGAAGATAAACCTCACCACATAATACAAAAGAGAAAACTACATCCATTGAAAGTTTTTCAAGTATAGATGATTTTATTGTAATAACTGATATCTACATCCCAAATTTTGTTAAATTACATTATTGAAGCTTTCTAAAGCTTCCTTCATATGGGGATAAATTTTTGTATGCACAATTGATATTTTAATAAACCTTATCATCACTTTAATTATTTTTATCAATATATTGAATGAAAGGTTCATCATAAGAAGTGGCCATGGTGAATAATCAAACTTGTGCAATGCAAAAAAATGATAAATAGATTTTAAATAATGGATTATGAATACACTAGATATTTTTTGATTTTATCATTTATTGGTGATTTTTATTTCAATGACTTGTTAATGCATCAATCTCCTTGAATACACTCCTTAAAAGTTTCACCAAGAATGGAATAGGATCAACTCATGGTAATTTGTGAGAAATGCTAGTGTTTGATCTTGTTACACTATCGTTAGTATTAGTTTAACCTCCTCCAAATTTATATTAATATACCACTTATGTGTACTTCATGTATAGATTTGATAGCTTCCTTATATCCTATAGTATCAACTTAGATGATACCATATATTTTGTGCTTTTGTCCTTCATGTACTTGTTTGCCAACTTGATGTAATTCTAAGTGTGTTTTCTAAAATTTATATTATATCAACTTAGTAGATATCATATTGTGTTAGCTAACATTTCCAATGGTATAAACATGGATAATACTATTGAATTAGAGTTTAGGGTATTGGAACCATATATATGGGTCATATTTCATTCCTAATATATTATATCACATTCATACACTCTATTTGTGCTCACATTTCTACCCTAAGGAACTATTTGGGAGAGTTAGAGGGTTAGAAACTTATCTTGGAGGTCTTGTCTTATGGTGTCATTGAATCTCAATAGGAGATGTCATTGGGAGTTCATAACTAAGGATTTATAGGTATTAATATAATCATTTGAGGTATTGAAACTACAACATCTATTGAAATTCTCCACTTGAGCCAAAGGGGAGATCAAACAGTCAATGAATCTACCCCAAGTTAATATTTATGTTCCTATACTCTTTATTTTACTTATCATAGGTTGTTATTTATAATGAATAATATGGTATAAATATAGGATTTCTTAGTTTTTTAGTCACTTTAGGTTGCATATACACCTATTTGGTTGACCACTGCACTTTAATCCTTTACAATAATATAACCCATCATTTAATTTACTTTGTACCCATTTACAACCATTTACTTTACTTGCATATTTATAATAATAATTTAAAACCATTTACCTTTGTTTAGGTATACCAAAAGTCATGTCCCTATGTCATAGGCTTAGGCTTTGAAACCCTTTCCTCTTGACATTTGAGTTGTAGATTACCCTCTACTAATTCTATGGATATCATTAGTCCTTATGCGATCATCCAAGTATACACAGGGTCTATTTAATTTACCTTATTTTAGTCATAAAATATTGCAAGAAACAATATAATTGTAGGTAATCCTAGTCCATGCATACATTATAATGAACCCAACATGAATCTTATCCTTCCTTTATTTGGACCAATTTCATGTTTTTCATTTTGCCTTCTTAACAATAAATTACAAACCATTATAAATTTTAAAATCCAAATGTATTAGTGAAACTGATACTATTTGTTTTCTATGTGCTAATGATATCGGCCATCCTGATACCATATGTGTTATTCTAGACTGTATCGACAAACCCAATATAGTTATGTATGCACTTTCAACTATATCAGCCAACCTGATATAGTTATAGATGATCAATTTTTGTATTTTACTATATTATCCAACTTGATAATGTTCTATTTTCTTATTTAATTTATTTCATGCTATAAATTTAACTTTCAATTTATTTTATTTTATTTTCCTATAAACTATGTTATAACAATTTTAAAACTCATGGGAGTTATTTTGGGCCAAGTGGTCATTAATTTTTCCTGAGCCATGGTGTGAGGGGTACTTCCCAAATAATCAAGTAATTAGACAAAACTATATATAGACTTTATTTTCCATATACCTCATGGTATATTGGAAATGAATAATATTTTTGTTTTCATCCTTTACGAAGCCTTTCAATCATTTGATTTTATAGTGCACTAATAAGTCATTAGACTTGGGAAGTTACTCTCAACATACCTCAGAGATTAGATAGTGTAGCCATAAAGAATGGTGGAATCCTCTATGGTTAGTGCCATTATGATCATGCTCACTATTTATGATTGGGATTAGTATATCTAAGATCTTACAATTCAAGCACACCCTTCCTAGTTTACATCCATGTCTTGATTTTGTAACTAGTTAGTTAAATTTTAACTTGCTTATATTTCAAACTATTTGGTCAACCCAATACCATTATGTGTTGTGTGATAATTGCATCAACTATTTTGGTACAATTTTATGTGTTTCCATAACTACACTAGCCAACTTGATGTAGTTTTGTATGTTTTTCGAACTACATTTACTAACTTGATATAATTTTATGTGTCCTCATGACTGCATCAATGATCCTAGTTTATTCCATATTTACCATCATCTTATCAAATATATCAACCAAACTGATATAATTATATTATATGACCCTACTGTATTGGCTAGCCCAAGATAGTTAGTTATCTCCTATTTCATTTTTTAATTATTTCAGCTAGGTTGATACAATTTGTTTTTATAATTCATAACCAAATTAGTATAGTTAATATTTTATCTTCCACTATGGAATACATTTTGGACAAATCCAAAGAGAAAACCCATTGGGATTTGCAAGGATTTTGTAATAATCCTGCAATGGAACTAACCAATCCCTATAAAGTCTCCAAAAAAACCTATATGCCTTATAAATTTAGCATGACTCAAGACTAAAATCTAAGTAATTTTCATGTGGATCTTACTAGGTATAAAAACTATGAGCCAAATAAAAACCCAAGAGTGCTAGATGGGGTCATCTACTTCAAGACCATGAGCTTGAAGATAATGTGACATAGAGTATACATATGAGATGGTAATATATCTGCATTCACATCATGAACATAGGGTCAAGGAACCTACATTTGTCTATCATCTCATGATGGCACCTCATTTAAAATGCACTCCTTACCTTATTCATAAATTTTATTTAAAACTTGGCATAAATAAATTTTCTTCTTCCTTAATTCATTCTTCATCCACCATGCCTAGTATTACTACTAACATATAGGACCTATCCTTTTAGTATGCCTATCTAAAGTGACCATGTTAATTTCAATGTCAACATTATTCCTAGTGCATCTCAACATGCTACTCAAGCCTCTAACTATGATCAAAACACTTCTCATCCTAATCAAATCATCTTACAAGAAATGATATTAATGGCTAATATTCAAGCTAGAAATAGTGGTCAAATTATGTAAATGCAAAATTTCCCTCAAAAAGTTTAGTGGGGAGTGAAAATCCAAATTCCTCCCACCCAACATTAGATATTTCTGTGGTAATCACATTTTATAACCATGACTTCACTACAGATTCATCAAACACCTCTAAAATAAGCCCTTAGCCCCTCAAACTACAAACACTGACATAGGTGGCATCACTCCTTCGATCACCTATAGTGGTTCACTAATCTTGATTTATATTTGAATGCATTTGGTAACCTTTATAAAGATTGAATTAAGCTCAATACCTTTTCCACTACCAGGCTACTAGCTAAAACATTGTATAGTGATGCCTTAGATTCATACAACCAACTAAAGTCTAAATCCATATCTAGTTTGGAATACTTAGTTGTCACATTGGTTCAAGAGTTTCAATCCAATGAATTACTTGAAAATAAATTGGCTCATGTTATCAACTACAAGGAAGTGAACAATGAGACTACCCAAGCCTTTATCAAGTGTTGGAAATATTTAGACAACAAAATTGAGAATAACATACCAGAAGACAACCTGTTCCACATGTTTACCAATGCACTTAATCCAAAACTAAAATGCATCATCAATACCCTTTCTATAAAATTCATTGGATAAATGCCTCGATCAAGCTAAACATCCTTATTTCCTTATAAGACAATTTTAGCCTTCCTAACCCAAGCTTGGAACTTGAATGCTTATGGAATATAAAAATAAAAATGTTATAGATAATGGTGTCTTAGACACTTAGGATTATAATATAACCATCATGTTATTTTTCCAGGAAGCTCTGATGAAGTGATTATTTCCCCTCCTTTAAATAGACATCCATTCCAACAGCCTCCTCTTTCAAAAGTTAAAAATTTTGAAATCCATCAACCTCTTTGCCTATTTGAGCTTTGAAAACACCTTAGACCTTCAACTAGATAATTTTATACCTCCCATCCCAATGCTTAGTGATATGATAAATTTTACTAGTTCCATGCAAATTTGGGTCAATCCCAAGAGACTTGCAAACAATTTAAACACATTACTTCCAAATTATTGCTTGGTCCCAACTTTGATCATGAATCCATGATTATAGAATGATGCCAATCCTATGATAAGGTAGCCAAGGCTCATGACTCTAAGGTCAAGCATGATGAAATTCACCAATCCAATACTCACCTTACCATATAATCAAATCTACTTCCAAATCACACTCAAAATCAATATCTTAATAATTAAAATCAAGAACCTTCCATAGTAGTTGCTAATGCTGTTGAAACCATAGTTAATCCAAATTCTTCTAATGATGAGGAAAACTTGGTTAATATGAACACCATGACGTAAATAGTATCTTATATCAATCCTTATCTAATGCAAACTCATATTCCTTACCTTATAAAATAGTTCAAGATAGATCTCCATATCTCTTGATAGGTATCTAATCTAAAGAAATTATAACTTTTTTAATGTTAAAATTCCAAACTGTGTCAACCAACCTTGTAGAATTTTATTCATTCAAAACTATATTGCATAATTTGGTGTCATTCCCTACATTCACAAATGTATCAACCAGCCCAATGTAGTCCATTTCTACATCAACATATGTTCAAACTGTATCAGCCAACCCAATATAGTATTTTTTCCCAAATTTGGCTCAATTATATTTTCCAACCTCAAATAATTTGTTAGGTCAACTGGTTCTATTTTTATTGTATTAGTTAGGATGTTAAAGTCTATATATAACCTTAATTTTGATTCTAATGTATCACTTAAGATGATACAGTTTGTCTATAATATCTCTATGCACCCAGATTCATTGATCAAGATGATACCATTGGCTCAACTCTCCCAAGCCTTTATCAATCATTGCAAATATTTACCAACAAAGTTGAGCATAACATGTCAAAATACAACCTGTTCCACCTATTTACCAATGCACTTAATCCACAACTATACTACATTGTCAAGACCCTTTATCTTAAATCATTGGATAAATCCCTTGATCAATCTAAACATCAAAATTTACTTATAAGATAATTTGACCCTTCCAAACCCAAGCTTGGAACTTAAATTATTTTAGAATATTAGAAATAAAAATGCTATAGATAATGGGGTCTTAGAGATTTAGGATTCCAAGAGAACCATCAATGTTATTTTTCCAATAAGCTCTAATGAAAAGATTATTTCCCCTCTTCTAAATATAAATCCCTTCCAACATCCTTCTCTTTCAAAAGTTAATAATTGTGAAATTCATCAACCTATCTACCTATCCAAACTTAGGAACACCTTCTTAGACCTTCACCTAGATAATTTGACACCTCCCATTCTAGTGCTCATTGGTACCACCCATAAAATTTTTGCTAGTGTCATGCATATTTGGGTCATTCCCATGAGACTTGAAAACAACTTTAACACCTTGATTTTGAATTTTTTCTTGGTCCCAACTTTGATCATGAATCCATGATTCGAGAATGAAACAAGCCTATGATAAAGTAGCCAAGGCTCATTGCTCCAAGGTTAAGTGTCATGCACTTCACAATATAACACTCACCTTACCATTTACTCAAATCCACTTCCAAATCACACTCAAAATCAACAACTTAATAATCAAAATCAGGCACCATTATTAATGTTGTTGAAACCATTATTAATCCTAATTATTATAATGATGAGGAAAGTTTGGTTAATATAAAAAACATAAAGTAAATAGTATCCTATATTGATCCTTATCCAATTTATACTCATATTATTCATATTAATTACAAAATAATTCAAGATAATCCTCCATAGCTCTTGGCAATCATCATATATGAATAAATTATAACTTCCATACTCTTAGAAATCCAAATTATATCATTCAACCCTATATATTTTTATTCATTCCCAATTATACTGGCTGACATGGTGTTGTTCCTTACCTTCACAAATGTATTATCCAACCCAATGTAGTCTTTTTATCCATCAACATATGTTTAAACTATATCGACTAACCTAATACAATTTTTTTTTCCAAATATGGCCCAATTGTTTCATCTAACCTAAAATAATTTTTTATGTCAATTGGCTCTATTTATACTATATCAGCCAGGATGGTAAAGTTTATTTCTAACCGTAATTCAAATTCTAATGTATTAGTCAATCTAATACAAATTTTCCCTAATATCTTTGAGAATCCAATTGAATCAACCAAACCAATACCATTGGCTCAACCTACCTCAACTATAACAGTAGTGTCAAGGCCACATGCTTTGATTACCAATAAAATTTAATCCAGATCTGCCTCACATTATCTTTGTTGAATGGGACCCATAGAATAAATTTCTAGTTCCCATCTCAAATCTTATTTCTTGAGCTTAAGATGACTTCTCCACATCACATAAATAAACTCATGCAACTTTTATTTGACATGAACATTTATCAATCACCACCTATAGGGAAAGAACATACCTTACCCTAGTCTGAGGATAACATTTTATAATAATGCAAAGAGATGTCTATCCAAGTTGATCAAATTATGGATCTATCCCTCTCATTAAATTTTCCTATAACATTTATGATTCTTGATGAAATCTTACTTTGTGTGGATGAGCCTCTATTGTTCATTAGTGTCCAAGTTGATGACATTAGATTTAGACAAGCATTTACAGATGAAGGCTTTGAAATTTATGTCACCTCCTTATAATTCACCAAAACTTAAGGATACTCAAAGCTTAACCTTAAGTCTACCCAAAGCACATGCCAAGGATATGACCAAAGATAAATGGCTCCATTAGGATGTGTTTGGATCCTTATCAAGGTATCTCCTATCATGATTATAGTTAAGGTTATAATTTTTAACTTTCCTCTATCATACAATATTTTTCTTGGTTATCTATAGACTCATCATATGAGGGTAGTGGCCTCATTTGCATGTTAATGCATCAAATTACCTTACAAAGGTGATATTTATAAGATTCCAGGTGATACTAATCCTTGGAATTTTAAACAATTTTAAGAGTAATGTGTCTTTAAAATTCCTACCCTTTATCATCTACCTAACATTCCATTTAAAAAATACCAATGTTTTAATTATCTCATCAACATGAATTGAGGTTATAGTGGTCACCTTGAGTTTATAGGAAATATCACACCTAACCTCCTAGATTATGATGATGATGAGCTCGATGAGATCACTGTGAAGATAAAAACATCAAATTACCCCTCTAACATCATAGCTAAGTTACCTCCCACCTCACAACCTTGTTCTCATAATAAGATAACTAATAGGATTCTGACTAGAGTGGTCATTATTAAGAAGCTTGATTCCCATTCATCCTCTATTGATATAGTGGTAGAAGACCTTAACATTGATCTTAATACTACAAATTAAAATTATGGTTATACCCTTTTATTTAGCCATGTCCAAGCTAAGGATGCAAAATTCATCCATTATCATTCCTCTCTCCAACCTCTTATGAGAAATGTACATCTTTTTTGAGTATCAGCTTAATTAATATCATTGTCTTTAGGTCTCCTTTATATTTTATTAACATTATTCCACCTTTAGTTGATGCCCACATGTCTAAGATGGAACACATTCTATCTTCTACTACACATATGACTCTTGTTAATTCTAAGCCTCTTCAGAGCATGCTCAATGATCATGCTATGACTAGACACTCTTGGTTTGCCATATTTTTTGACCCATCAAGTTAGCTTTTTCTGGAGATGTTTGCCATGCTTATATAAATTGAACTAAGGTTGACTCCCAAAGAGGTAGCACTATGATTTTTTTCATTCCATGGAATCTATGTTCACTCACAACACCAATGTAGAATGTACTAAAGATACCTGAAGTAAAAAAAAGTTCCTAAATCAGACATTATATGCTCAAATAATGATGATTTATTTAACAAGGTACCACACATACTATATTATTATTATCCACCTAAGTTGGATTTGGCACCATCCCCATCCACCCAAGATAATGAACTACATTACGAGTTTTACAAGGTTTTTGATCATTCCGCTAAAGAGTATAGAGCATATCACATATTCCTAGCATAGTATAATTTTCAATACCTATATCCTACCATGGATAGTTGGCCACCCTGATCTATTAAAATTAGGTGCATTTATTGCTTCTATGGGACTAGTGTGTATTATTTGACTCACTACCAAGCTCTTTGGTAACATATTTATATATCTCATCTCAAAGTATATAATATTCTTAGTCTCCCAATCATACACCACCAAATACTACACCATATTATATATAAAAACATGGGTTTATGTATTATCTTTGGCATCCATGTGCTACACATCACATTAATAGATGTAGAACTCTCTAGTAGGATTTCAGTGACTTTTTTAGGCCCTTGCTTGTAGGTTATTAACAATGCTAACATGGTCAATCTAAGATAAAGGACCACTCCCCCCTATGACTAGAGCTATCCCATCGATCAAAGGACATGTGTGCCTAGGAAACCCCACCTAACAAGCAAAAACTTGGGATAACTAGTGAAAATGTAGATCATCACATGAAGGATATGTACATGAAAATTAAAAGGATTGTACCTTCCCACAACATGTTCTAAACTCCTCAAGACCCATTACAAATCCATTAGTCTACTATGAAAATTGGATACTTATATGAGAAAGTATGTGGCACTAGAAATGTAAGAAGATAGGTAATGATGAGATGAGATCTCATGCCCTACTCTACTAACCTACCACACCCCAATGGACCTCGACTCTATCATGAGGCCAACTATGGATTTTTAGCTTTGACTAAAATATGAGATGTACTAAAAATATCATATCCTTTAGTGTGATATAAATTTCAAGATTTGATTTACCTTTTAACATTTATGTTTCTTAAGAATTGGATTTTAATTCTTTTGTATTTTTATATCTTCCTCCTATATATGGATTTGGAAAGACCAAACATGGGTGATATAGATAGATAACATAAGATAATTTATGCCTATCCATTATAAAGGAGGACCTAAATATCATGGTGCCTAAAAGACTCCTAGAATTGCCCCACATGAAATTATGTGATCTCAAAACTGACAAAAGTGTGCCTCAAGTGAAAGGTAAGGGGAAGAATTGGGATCATGAAAAATATGTCTATATGAAAAGGGTGATACAATGATTAATAGGCTAATATATTACCTCAAGGAGGAATAACTTTTGCTTCAGGACTAAATAGACTATGTTATGAAAGGTGATAATTATGTAACTAGAGAAGTTGTATTAACCCTACATAGGGTCTAGAAGAAACAATGATAGGAGAAGTCATCCCCTAAAAAGAGGGGGAATAAAAAATGACACCAAATAATCATAAGGAGACTAAATAAAATTAAAAATGGTAACAATATGATTAAAAAATATTGAAGGTGATGCCTAAGATCCACAAGGAAAATAAGGCCAAATGTAAAGTGGTTATAAATGATATAAAGCAAAAAAATATTGGGAAAAGTAAAGTGTTGAAATGTAAAATATCATGATATAAGCAAGTTATATACTACAAGCTTCACATTTTCCCATAGCTTGATAATTAAACATATATGCCAAAAATAAAATAACTCATACATCATTTTCATACATCTGAATAATACAATGAGTAACAAAAATGTATCTCTATAAATGTCTTAGTTTTTCTACATAATTACATTTCAATACACCATATATACATAAAAAAATATAGATAAGCATAATATAGGCCCTACACCTATGGATAACCTTCAATCTCAAGTGGATGAGGTACTACACTAGCCATGGAGGCTCCAGATCAAGCAACTTGAAAACTCACTTACAATGTCTGACTCTATGAATGGATACCCTTGACGTGTCTCTGACGACACGTCACCTACACCTATAATCCTTCCACTTATTTCGTTGTAGCCATGTGAGTGTCCGTATCTATAGCTAGTGTGTGCCACACTACTACCTTACCACCTATTACCCTTGTTGGTGACACCACATGAGTCACAACTTGCTCATGATGTTGGAGCTCCTTGGTAGCCTCTCTAACCAGTTAAAACTAGCTCATATTTACTTTGATCGATGATGCCATGAGATCAGGCATTCCCATGATATTATGTTGAGGTAATATAATGTCTAAAATATTTTGGTGGGTTGCCTCCACTAGAGTCCTCTACTATCTCATCTACAAAATACAAACCATAATTAGCATTAGATCTCTCTCTCATATATATATATATATATATATATATTTTCAATTATATTTATTACTAGTACCTAGCATGTATATCTATACCTCATAAAATAAAAGTGATAGTATAAACTTAACATTTACATACCAAAAATAATCCCATCACCATGGCCACCCAAGACACATGTGTTATTGTGGGTGCTTGCTGGGGAAAATCCTCCTCATATCTAAAACATGACAACTTGTTGAGCAGATATGAATTCTCACCAATGTATGGTCCATATGTCTATCAGGCCCACCTTGGGATCTATTTTTCATTGCAACATGCTTATTGCCTACCTACCTCTACTATCTCCCTACACTACTCAGTGCCACTTCCATAATCATATAGCCATAATGGGTTGATGAGGTCTCATTATTAGGATTGTAACCAACACTCCTCATCCTTTTACTCCTAGGGTCTTCCTATCATGTATAGCTTAATAAGATGGGACTACCAAAGGTGTTATCAGGTGTGCCAAGCTAAATTTACCTAGGAAGTAGTCGTAAGTATGTGGATCTACCCACCATGTGTAATGATTGGTAATTCAACTCTGGCCCCTTGCCTATACTGTGGTTGGTCATGATGGACATAAATACATAGTGATTTGTAAGGAATCCACACTAGTTGCTCCTACATAATCATAACTAATGTTAACACATGGGGGTTTGATTTAACAATGTGGTCCTTTACCTATATCCTCACCCACTAGAGATGATCATTAGTCAATGAGGTAATTATATGTTCTTGTACATTAGGAACCTATCATAAATCCAACTAGAAAAAAAAATCAAAGGGCCCATCATCTACTATCCCTAGCTCAAAATAATGAAAAATCATGCATAATTACACCCATATAATAGATCCCATATCAAATAATATGCCCTTTATAGTGTAGATCAACAAATGGCTATAATGTATAAAATGACAACACCAGTAGACTTATGACATAACATGCACATGGTCATAAGTCTAATGAGGTCCTTAAATATAAATAGAACACTCAAAATACACATATGAAATAATTATATGATCAACTTACGCTTATTGTACCTATCTAACCTAGTAGCCCATCAAGATAATTCTCTCTGCTATTTAATGGTCTTTGGTATGTCACACACCATAGGATTGACCATAATAAACAACACTAAAATGGCATAAACATCCTCTAAGGTGATCACCACCTCAATAGTATCCCCATCCACAATCCACCTAAAAGTGTTAGTGGTCCTTTCCCATCACTACAAAAACATGAGATCTACACTAATGGGAATATGGCACATCTACATAAATCCTCTAAACCTTAATTTCACCAATTAGGCTCAGTTTACCACTAATATATATTTATAATATCCTATAGCCAAATAACATCAACACTATGCCAAAATATCCATTGCCTTTAAAAATATCAAATAACAATGCATAATCATATTTTGATCCAAAAGTCTAAAAGTAAGAATGAAAATCAAAGTAAAACACTACTAAAAATTCAATTTTCCCATTTTCCCATTCTTATATGACATCAACCAAGCATCTAACTACACTACCATGTTTATATTTTATACTACATTAGTGTACCCTATGGTACTAGCCAAGGAAAATTTTCTACTGTACTAGTCTTACCCTACGATACTAGCAAAGGAAAAGTTTCTTGTGCATTGACCATACCATACAACCAACACATTTTTATAACTAAATCATCCATACCTTACGGTATCATACAAGACTCCATTAAACTATATTAGGCATACCCTATAGTATGTGTCATCTCAACATTCAACTACATCAGCCATACCCTCTAGTATTGACCGTGATTAGTATTTAGACTACATCGGCTAGATGATAAATTGTACTAACCTTGCTTATATAACTAAAGAATATAACGATACCATACAATATCAACCAATTATCTATTTTTATAATGCACTAAGCATACCATATGGTATCTACCAATAATTTATCTAATTATATAAGACATACTATATGATATTGGCCAGGGGTTTATTGTTACCCTTACAAACTATATCGACCTAACTAATATAATTTTCCAAGGGTAGTTATTTATTTCCTTGGCCCTCCTAAATACCCTTGGTCCTAGTTTTGAATTTTTTTGACTACTTGTTATCCATCCTAATTTTAGATTCATTTTGATGCATGTTGGAAAAAAATTTATTTCATGGATTTCTTGTGACACTAATTTTTTTTAATCTAGTTCATTTTACCATAAAATCATGAAACAAACAATAAATGCACCACCTACTTGTAGGGATACATACACAGTTGTAATATGTCCCATATATGGTTTGTCTCATCATATGTGACCCTTCATAACTCAATCACTAAAATTGGTCACATAGAGCTCTCAGTTTTCTAGAAATAGAAAATGCACAAACAAATAGTTTTTACCTATTTACAATAAATATTTCAAATTTTGAACCTTTTAGTTATTTAACACAATTTTTTTTCTCTCCCATATCTTTATTTCCATAGGTCCTTTTAACAAACCAAAATAAGCCTTAGAATCTTAGCAAGATAGATAATTTTTAGGTGTTATTTTATTTTTGTAAAAACTAATTTTTTTCTCTTATTTTTTAGGTTTGGCTCTTTTTATTCTCATTGGGCACCTTTTATCACCTAAAACATATAAAAAATTATCTACAATCAATAAAGTAAGTGAAAGTAATATTTTTTTTACTTGCTTTTAATTACTTTCAATTATTTCAGCATTATTTTCAGTTATGATATTTAGTGTTGTTTTGTTTCTTTCACAAATCATCATCTCAAGTTACACTATTGTGACACATGATGAGCTTCATGTGGGGCATATATACACCATATTTTTTCACCTTTATTATTTTCTAATGTTTTTTTTCTTATAGTGTCTTGTCCATGGATCAATATCCTTGAGTGTATGCCTTAAAGGGTACATTGATAATGGGTGAACTTAGCTCATGGTACTTTGCGAGAGATGTTGGCATTCTATCATGTTACTCCATCATTACTATCAATTTAACCTCCTCCAAGTTTATCTTTGTCTATCCCATATAGTTACTTATTGTCCAAATTTTCTTATTTCCTTATATCCTATGGCATCGACCTGGTCTATAACATTCATTTTGTGCCTTTGTCCTTCATGTATTGTATCAGCCAACCTGATAAAGTTTTGTTGTCCCCAAAAATGTCAACTCATTTGTGAGACAACATATAAACTATTCTGGTTCAACAGACCAAAATCCTCTCTTCCCTTTTCAAAAATTGTTCTGAGCATTCAAATTCTTCATTATTCAAGATTTTTTAGATATCTACAGAATCTACAGGCTTGAATCTATGGACTCTGTAGGATTGAATCTATGGACTCTTTCAAGGCTCGAGAGACCTAGAGAAAACTACAGATTCTACAGGCTTGAATCTATGGACTCAGTTCTACGAACTTTGCAGGTTGATTTCTATAGACTCTACAGGAAAGAAACAAGCTCTCAACACTTAGGTGATTTCAAGGTTGGTTCAACCACTTGGTTTAATAAAAAATGTTCGTCGGCAAGCTTCTAAGCAAGGATTGAACCATTGAACCATTGAACCTTAAACCATTTTGGTTCAATGGGTTCAAAGATTCAACATCATTAGCAAGATTTAAGCACTTCAGCAAAGGTTCAACAAGTTCAACTGCTTCAAAGGTTCAACGGGTTCAATGGTTCAATGAGTGGTTGGTTCAACACATTTTGTTCGAGTGATCAAAAGACTTAGACAAAAAGATGGCTTTAAATGCAAGATTGAACAATTGAACCATTGAACTAAAGTTGGTTCAATCAGTTGGTTTAATCGACAGGTTCAAAAGAGTGCCCCAAAGCCAAGTGCCCTTGCGGAGGGCAATGAACCAAGCCAAGTGCCCTTGTGGAGGGTAGCGAGCAAAAGTGAATAGGGAATTCCTTCATAAAAGTTCCCACATAAAAGTTGTTAAGGATCATTTCCTTCAGACAAAAAGTCCAAAGGAATTTCTTTGGACATTTTGTCTGAAGAATTAAAGCCCGAAGGCCACTCGAAAGATCCTAAAGGGTAGGTACCCTCACGGGGGGCTCTCACAGAAGAAAATGAATCATCTTTCAAGACCCCAAAGGGAAAGTTCCCTCCAAGAAAGATCAAACCTCAAAGTGTAGCAAAACACACCACGTGTCCTATTATAACCCAACAAAAGATACCAAGTGCCAACATCCGCAGCTTCTTCCTTTTGTTTTGTAAAGACTGTGGTGGGCCTCAGGCGAGTAACTAAGACTCAATAATAGAGTGTGACAAGTGTCTGCATCCACATTTTGAGTTTCTCATAAGCTTCAAAGGTTCTTTCAATAAGCTTCTCTTAGAGTATCACAGAGGGCATCAAGTGGCAACAACGGAAGGTCTTAATATGTTTTTTCAAATACAACGAAAGTCACCACATGTCACTTGTAAAGCTTAGAAAAAGCTGCCAAGTGTCAACATCCACAACTTCTCCCTTTTATTAAGTAAGGATTGTGGCAGGCCCCAGGTGAGTTGCTAAAATGAGTGGAACGCACCACGTGTCATCATCTGCGTGAGTCCAAATGAGTCCCAATGTTTCTATATTGTTTCTAAAGCCTAGTAGAAGACGCCATGTGTCATCTTCTGTAGGACTCTCAAAAGGTATCTAAAGCCTCATGAAACATGCCACGTGTCCTAATAAAACTCAACAAATTGTGATAAGTGTTTGTGTCTGCATTTCAAGTTTCTTATAAAACTTCTTTCAATAAGCTTCTCTCAGAGTTTCACAAAGGGTGCCACATGGTAACTGTGAAAGGTTTTAATATGTGTTTCTAAAAAGTAGTGGAGGTCATCATGTGTCATTTGTAAAGCTTGGTGGAAGCTGCCAAGTGTCCTCACCTATTTCACAACAAAAAATGCCACATGTCACTTGCTGAGATCAATAGAAAGTAGCCTCAAGCAAAGAAAGAAGCAGCGACAGATGATTCCAAAGGCAGGTTCAAAGAAGTGATTGAATAGGGAAGTGATGAATGTTCACAAGTTCAATATGGTTCAAATAAATTAGTAACCAATGATGTCCCCACATACGTCAAATTTAAGGTGATGGGATATCCATTAAAATTTAAATACGGCACAAACCCTGTGAACAAATTTAGCGACCGGCCAAAGAGATAGCCCGAGAGCTCAGATCGCACAGATAAGGATGAAATACAACAAGGAAAGGGGAAACGATAGAGAAAGATCAAAAATATCTATGCATGGGATATGTTTCTAGAATGTAAAGCAGTCCACCAGGTGGACATCAAAGAGTGTAAACATTCAATAGCATGGCCTATTTTTCTGCATTGAGTAGAGTGAATAGCTGTGCACACATCAGGAAACACATCAGGTGGCCCATATTAAAAATTGATGCTTGATTCCAGCATAGCCCATGGATAGAATTTAAAATGCATTAAAGGCATTAAATGCATCATAGGCCATTTTTGTGAAACAAAGCACCCAAGTCTTTTTTGGAGCACTATATATTGGACTCTCTCTTATTATTTTAGAAGATCTCTCTCGATGATCAAAAACAAAACTCTACCCAAATTGAAAGGCATTACTGAGACTTTGAGCTCAGATTGTTGATCATTTTTCATTATTTGAATAAGAAAATAAGTAACTTTTTACACTTTGTGTTGGAATAGCTTAGTTGTTAGGAAATTGTTCTTATGTCTGTTTACTTAATATATTTTTTTGTCCATTTAATTAAATAAGTATAATTAGTGAAAGTAATCAGGAAGGTGCCCTGAAGCCGGCTGTGAAGAGACTCTGTGCTACCACAATTGTCTTTAGTTTGTCTTTTTTTTTGGTAAAGGATCTTGGGATGACTTTGTGCCCTCATTATCCTTCATATTTCACTCTTTGGCAGTTGAGGTGGAGACTTTGTGCTACATTTCATCCTACTGTGTTACTGCGCCCTGTTACAGTTACTTGTCACTACCCGAAAGGTTCCTATTGTCTGCTGAATAGCACTTCTGAAAGAAGAGGAGTGCCTTCTATCATTTTATCAGGATTTATCCTTTGATTGGTGAACATCACCTCTAAAAAAATAGAGATGGATGGTGTTATCCTACCCCTGAGTGTTATTTTTAGCTTATAGTAGATTAGCATATATATATATATATATATAACCCTTACATACTTATAGGGAACCTCCCCTTGATGAGAGGAGAGATTTGTCCCCTTTTGATGTGGTAAACCTGCACATTTGGCTGACCAATCTTCCTTGCTATGGTTGATCAGACCTATTTTACTCATCAATACGCCGGTGACAAAATATTCATCCAACAATTTTTTGGTGACTCTGTTGGGGAAGAATGCATAGTTTGAAGCCTCAAGCTTCAAGCTAAAGTAGTGCCAGTTCTTTTCCATTTTTATGCTTACACCCTGGTAGATCCATGATATACGCGAAGCCAAGGGGCTAAAGGTATTGTTGACCCTGTATTTGATTTGGTACAACAAAGTAATTTTGATCTGTTTCTTTCACCATCTCACCTCCAACGAACCAAGAGCATTCCTCCTACTAAATTAAAGTCTCTATTACCAGGCAAAGTGTCCATTTTTGCTATTAATAAAGCTTTGTCAATACTTACCCCTCTGAGATTTGTTATTTCACCTTTTCATAGTTATACAATGGTAGTGCAAGGTCCTTGGGGTAACTCTTTTGGTCCACTCAATTTAACTCCACCTCTACATGACCTACCATGCAGTTCAAGGAAAAATTTCCTCAAGTTCTGTGGTGATGGTAAAGTTCATCCTAATGAACATATTGCAGCCTTCAACATAGCCTATGGTGTAATAGGTGTGGAGTATGAGGATGTAACAGTCAGGTTGTTCATGAAAACTTTACAAGGTGCTGTTGTAGACTAGTTTTATCATTTATAGGCCTAGATTGTGACTGACTGGAACACTCTCAAAGCCAAATTTGAAGCCAGATTCAAGCCTACAGAAGATGTGCATGCCCTATTGGCTCAACTTACACAAATGAAGAAGGATCCTCATGAACTAATGAGGGATTTCATTGCCAAGTTTGACAAGCTCAGGAACAAAATTCTTTTCATTGCTCAGCCAACACCTAAAAACCTCAAATGTTTCTTCATCAACTCTCAACTACCTGAAGTGAGTTTTCTTATGAGACGTGCTGGCTAAATAAAAATTATTACAGCTCAAGATTTGTCCATTGAAGTGGAAGATGACCTTATCTTGGCAGGAAAGATAAGGAGAGATCCTAACAGAGGTAAATCTTCCTCATCTTTTAAATATCCATCTACAGGTACCACTAATTCAATGGTGTAGAAGCTAGAAAATGAGTTATTAGCTCTCAGGAAGCAAATGGCACAAGAGATATCTTCAGTTCTATATAGAGATATGCCAAGAAGGACATTCCCCAATCAGTCATACCAAGGCAATGCTACTAAGAATCAAGGACAGCCAAATCATCTTCCCCCTCCATAGGGGAAACTTGCCATTGAAGTACCACCAACCAATTCAGTAGTTGGATATCTTGAAATAGAATCTAATTTCTCTTTTCAGCCTAAATTGAACCAAGAAAATGACACTGATCTCCTTGCAGAAGGCCAATAAAAATTAGCTTGTGACTCCAACATTAGTTTCCTAAATTACCAGGATGAATCTAGAATTAAAGGTGAAGCAGTTGATGGATCATATGATGTATTCACATGATCCCAGAACCAGTCAGCCCAACAAGCTGATAAAGGAAAAATAGGGGAAAGTTCTTAGCCTATAATTTTGATTGCCAAATGAGGAACTTCCCTGTCTTTCTAGCCAAAGGACCCAATGATTAATAAAAAGGTAAGTACATCAAGCATTCCTCCATCTTCAACTTCAATTCCACGGACCAATACCACCCCTCCTAAAAACTAGAAAGATGAACTCCCCTCCTCTGTTCCTAGTCTATTTTAGTCATTTGACATAATTGACCATGTCAAGACGACCAAAATTCAAATGTCTAAATTTGAATTCTTGCAATCTAATCATGAGTAGTTGGATAGGTTAGTTCAGTGTGTGGATAATAAAGCTATCCCTACAGGACAAGATGTTAAAAAGGTAACTCATGATCCCCCAAGGAACATGTCCATCCCAAACAATCTTGTCATTACTCCTCCAGTTATCCCTGGGAAAATAGAGATTTTCTATGTTTCCATGTTAATAAATGGTCACAAATTGAGCAACTACATCATTAATTCTGGTGCATCTAACAACGTTATGCCTACTAAGATGGCAGAATCTCTTAGACTCACGCTGACCAAAACCTATGGAAGATGTTTCTCCATGGAGAACAAAAAAGTACCTCTATTGGGACAAATCAAGGATGCCCAATTTGCATTTACAGCATTCCCAAACAAAAGAATCAAGATGACAGTCCTAGTGGCTAATGTTCCAGCCTCATACGACATTCTTCTAGGGCAAAATTTCTACAAGGATGTTGGTGAAGAATTGAGCATAGACCTATCTAAAGTGAGGATCCCTATCAAAGGAATCATGCATAGGCTGCTTCCTGAAAAGGAATAAAAATATGTTGTCACTCAAACATCAGCCCCTGAAGCTCAAATTTTATTTGAATCTTTAGGCATGGGTAACTACTTCTTAACCATAGAGGATATTCATGTTTCAGTAGATGAAAGTCCTGAAGCTGGTGATCTAAGAATTAACTCAAATGCGACATCAAAAGAATTGGTAGGCAATAATATAGATGAAAAAGGATCTTCTCTCTCTAATGAAAGAAAATCTAATAGAAGATCAATTTTTGATGATGTTTGGATCTTAGAATTCAATGGCAGTAATTCTTCTACCAGCTCAGAGGCTGGGATTGTGTTGATATCTCCTCGAGGAGATATTTTTTCTTCTTCATACAAGTTGAAATTTAGAAACACCAACAACACAGTTGAGTATGAATCTCTATTGCTTGGATTAAAGGCTACTCAAGATAAAGGCATTAAACTCCTTCATGCCAAAGGAGATGTTGAATTGGTGCTTTATCAGGTAAGGAACCTGTATCAAATCAAAAATGAGAGATTATGCCACCACTGCAATCTAGTCTGGGATCAAATTGAAAGCTTTGATGCTTCAACATCTCTGCCATACCCATGGAATTCAATGACCAAGCTGATGCACTGGCTATTTTAGCAACTCTCTTAGTTCCTCACCTAGACTTTAAAGGAAATAGGTACACTATCAAATTGGTCTTTAGACTGAGTGTGCTCGATAATGCCAATCATTGGCAAGTGTTCAATAGTGACAACCAAATCATTGCCTTTTTGGAACAAAAAGACAGCTTTGAACATCTTCATTTCAAAGGCAGTAAGCTCTAGAAACTCGAATCAATTCCTGAAATGAATTCAGATGTAGGTGAAGAATTCCTAAAGCTAAAAAGGAATAAAATTCCCAAAGGACTAGTTTCTCTTGAGAAACTATTTGACAAGCACGACAGGTTTATCAAACAACAACAAATGGATTCGAGCTCCCCCCAGAGGTTTGATCAGATAAATTTGGGTACCAAGGAAAATACCAAGATGGTGAACATTGGGAAGTGTTGTACTCTAGAGGAAAAACTCAAATTTACTGACCCACTTCAACATTACATGGATGTTTTGGCATACTCTTATGATGATCTGAAATTGCTTAGACTTGAGGAAATTCACCATGAAATTCCTCTCAAAGATGATTCGGTGCCTTACAAGCAAAAATTTTGGCAGTATAATCCAAAGATATCAGGTACTATTTTGTCTGAGATATAGAAAATGCTGAATGCTAGGATAATTTTCCCAATCCATCATTCCACATGGATTGCCAACATAGTCCCTGTGAGGAAGAAGAATGGAAAAATTTGCATCTATGTGGATTTTAGGAATCTGAATCAGTCATCTTTAAAGGATAACTATCCTTTGCCCATCATGGATCAAGTGCTTCAGATAGTGACTGGCTCAGAGATGTTATCAATGCTAGATGGCTTCTTAGAATACAATCAAGTTGAAGTTGGTGAAGTAGACCAGCACAAGACTGCCTTCACCACACCTTGGGGCACCTTTGTGTATCAAAGAATGCCATTTGGTCTAATAAATGTTGGCACCACTTTTTAGAGAGCAATGGACCTTACTTTCAAAGATGAAATGGGTAAGTTTATTGTGGTATACCTTAATGATTTAATAGTCTTTTCCAAGCATCACTTTGAGCATGTGTGCCATTTGCAACAAGTGCTAGAATGTTGTCACCAAAATGGCATTTCTTTTAACCCTAAGAAGTCTATTTTTAGAGTGACAGAAGGGAAGCTTATCAGACACATTGTATCCTGAGAAGGCATAAAAATTGACTCAGAGAGAGTCAAATCCATTCAAGAGCTTACTCTGCCCACAAGTAAGACTGCAGTTCATTCTTTCTTCGAAAAGGTGACTTTTTTACAAAGATTCATTCCTGAGTTTGCTGAGAAGACTCGTCATATTGTGGACATGATGACAGGAAAGGCCACTTTCAGCTGGATTGAAGAAGGCAAATTGGCATTATGGGATATCAAGACAACCATTGCCCACACCCCAATTTTGGTTTGTCTAGATTATACCAAGGATTTCATGATGTATAGTTATGCTTCTGAGCACACACTTTCAATAATTTTGGTTCAGCAGAATGAATAAGGTGTAGAATCTCCCATATCTTTCATGAATTGTCCTCTTAAATCTCATGAGCTAAAGTATTCAAATATGGAGAAGCATGCCTATGCAGTGGTCAAAGCAATAAAGCATTTTCACTTTTATATTTTGAATTCCCACACTATCGCCCTAGTTCCTAATACCACGGTCAAATCCATATTAACTCAGTAAGAGTTTGAGACAAAAAGGGGGAATTGGATTGCAAAGATCTAGGAGTTTGATCTAGTCATCAAGTTAATAAAGTTGGTATGAGGAAAAGGCCTATGCCAATTAATTTTTGATAACAAACCAAAAGAAACAGAGCATGAAGAAGTAGAGGTGGAAGACACACTGACAGTCCTCTTTGTCTCCATCACAAACGAGTGGTATTCAAGTATTGCTCATTTCCTTACTTATGGTGAGTGTCATGCTCACCTATCTTACAAAAAAAGGAGGACTGTTAAATTGAAAGTTGCCAATTTTGTCCTCTGGGATAATGGCCTATACAAGAGGAGCCTTGATGGAGTATTCCTTCACTGCGTAGATAAAGTGCAACAGAAAAAAATTCTAGAATCTTTCCATAATCTAGCCTATGGAGGACATTTTTCTATCCCTGTAACTACCCATAAGATTCTACGAGCTAGGTATTATTGGCCTACCCTATTTCAAGATGCATACAAATGGGTGCGTAAATGTGAACTATGTTAACAGTTCATGGGAAGACCCAAGCTAGTTGCTCTACTTCTCAAGCTAGTGGTGATAGAAGAGCCATTCCAGCAATGGGGAATCAATTTCATTGGTGATTTAAACCCATATTTGAGCACTGGACATGATTATGTTCTCACAGCCACAAATTACTTTACCAATTGGGTGGAAGCTATTCTAACCAAGCATGCCACTTTAGAAGTAGTATGCAATTTCTTTAAGGAGAACATCATTTCCAGGTTTGGGATCCCAGCCAAGATTGTGACCGATAATGCAACCTATTTATCTTCACATGAGATTACTCAATTTTGCTTTTATTATGGAATTACTCTCTCTCACTCTTCTTATTGTTTTCCACAAGGGAATGGCTAAGCAGAATCGAGCAACAAGAACCTGGTGACCATCATCAGGAAGCTAGTAGATGACAACCAATGAACCTAGCACAAAGCATTATTTGATGCTTTATGGGCAGACATAATTACACCCAAAAGAGCGATAGGTATGTCACCTTTCCAACTTTTGTATGGTCTCAATGTAGAGATACCAATCACCCTAAAATTACTAGCATTGAAATTGGTAAAGGCGGTCGAAGATCAGACATATGAAAGCTCCATCGACAAGAGGATCATGTGCTTAACTGAGCTAAATGAGCAGTGAACTATGGTGGTGGACCGAATTGCTACACATCAAAGTCTGGTGAAGAAGTTATTCAACCAGAAAGCAAAAGCCCATAATTTTTAGATTGGCAATCAAGTTTTGTTATGAGATAAGAGAAGAGAACCAAAGGGAATGCATGGGAAATTTGATTCCCTATGGAGAGGCCCATTTACTATTCATCAGCTCAATGGTGAAAATAGTTTCTTGATAAAATATCAAGATGGTACACCCTTTTCATTGCCTCAAAGTGGGAAACATCTGAAGCACTTTAATCCATAAAGTATCAGATAAGATCAGCTTGTACATATGTATATTTGTATAGTCTTTAGTTCTATTTTTATGCTTTCATTTTTATTTTTGTCACCTTTCTTTTTGGGTAGCATGAGTCCATAGCCTAATGGCATACTTCAAGGCACTAGAGATTTTATTTTCTACTCCCTTCGGATGCTTCAAAATTTCAACTGAAGGAAGTTCCCCAACTAGAGCCAGTTGTTGTCCCCGAAAATGTCAGCGCATTTTTGAGACAACATATGAACTATTCTGGTTCAACAGACCAAAATCCTCTCTTCCCTTTTCAAAAATTGTTCTAAGCATTCAAATTCCTCATTATTCAAGCTTTTTCAGATATCTACGAACTCTGTAGGCTTGAATTTATGGACTCTATAGGCTTGAATCTATGGACTTGTTTCTATAGACTTTGCAGGTTGATTTTTATAGATTCTATAGGAAAGAAACAAGCTCTCAACACTTAGACAATTTCAAGGTTGGTTCAATGACTTGGTTCAATCAAAAATGTCCATCGGCAAGCTTCTAAGCAAGGATTGAATTGTTGAACCTTGAACCATTTTGGTTTAACGAGTTTAATGGGTTCAAAGGTTCAACATCATCAACAAGAGTTAATCACTTCGGCAAAGGTTCAACAAGTTTAACCACTTCAATGGTTCAATGGGTTCAATGGTTTAAAGTTTCAATGAGTGGTTGGTTCAATGCATTTTGTTAGAGTGATCAAAAGACTTAGAAAAAAAGATGGCTTCAAATGCAAGATTAAATCATTGAACCAAAGTTGGTTCAATTGGTCAGTTTAATCGACAGGTTCAAGGGAGTGCCCCAAAGCCAAGTTCCCTTGTGAAGGGAAATGAGCCAAGCCAAGTGACCTTGCAAAGGGCAGTGAGCAAAAGTGAACAGGGAATTCCTTCAAAAAATTTCCCGTGGCAAAGTTGTTAAGGAACATTTCCTTTGAACATTTTGTCTGAAGGAATTAAAGCCCGAAGGCCACCTGAAAGATGTTGAAGGGTAGGTACCCTCGCAGGGGGCTCTCACTGAAGAAAATGAATTTTATTTCAAGACCTCAAAGGGTAAATTCCCTCTGGGAAAGATAAAACCTCAAAGTGTAGTGGAATGTGCCACATGTCTGTTATAACTCAACAAAAGCTACCAAGTGTCAACATCTGCAGCTTCTTCCTTTTGTTTCGTAAAGACTGTGGCGGGCCCTAAGCGAGTAGCTAAGACTCAACAGAGTGCAATAAGTGTTTGCATCCACATTTTGAGTTTATTATAAGCTTTAAAGCTTCTTTCAATAAGCTTCTCTCAGAGTATCATAAAGGGTGTCAAGTGGCAACAATGGAAGGTCTTAATATGTTTTTTCAAATATAGCGAAAGTCGTCACGTGTCCCTTGTAAAGCTTAGTAGAAGTTGCTAAGTGTCAGCATCCACAACTTCTCCCTTTTATTAAGTAAGGACTATGGTAGGCCCCAGCTGAGTCACTAAAATGAGTGGAATGCACCATGGTCATCGTCCACATGAGTCCAAATGAGTCCCAATGTTTCTATATTATTTCTAAAGCCCAGCGGAAGCCGCCACGTGTCATCTTTCGTATGACTCTCAAAAGGTATCTAAAGCTTCACAAAACATGCCACGTGTCCTAATAAAACTTAATGAAGTGTGATAAGTGTTTGTGTCTGCATTTCAAGTTTCTTATAAAGCTTCTTTCAATAAGCTTCTCTCAGAGTTCCATAGAGGGTGCCACGTGGCAACTACGAAAGGTTTTAATATGTGTTTCTATAAAGTAGCAAAAATCATCACGTGTCCTTTATAAAGCTTGGTAGAAGCTGCCAAGTGTCCTCACCTATTTCAAAATGGAAAATGCCATGTGTCACTTGTTGAGATTAGTAGAAAGTAGCCTCAAGCAAAGAAAGAAGCAGTGACAGATGATTCCAAAGGCAGGTTCAAAGAAATGATTAAATAGGGAAGCAATGAAAGTTCACAAGTTCAATATGGTTCAAATAAAGTAGTGACCAATGGCATTCCCACAGATGTCAAATTTAAGGTGATGGGATATCCATTAAAATTTTAATATGGCACAGACCCTGTGAAAAAATTCAGCGACCAGCCAAAGAGATAGCCCAAGAGCTCAGATCGCACAAATAAGGATGAAATATAACAAGGAAAGGGGGAACGATGGAGAAAGATCAGAAATATCCATGCATGGGATATGTTTCTAGAAGGTAAAGTAGTCCACCAGGTGGACATTAGAGAGCGCAAACATTCAATGGCGTGGCCTATTTTTTTGCATTGAGTAAAGCAAACAACTATGCACACATCAGGGAACACATTAGGTGGCCCATATTAAAAATTGATGCTTGATTCCAGCATAGCCCATGGATAAAATTTAAAATGCATTGAATGCATCATAGGCCATTTTTGTGAAACAAAGTGCCCAAGTCTTTCTTGGAGTACTATATATTGGACTCTCTCTTATTGTTTTAAAATATCTCTCTCGGTGATCAAAAACAAAACTCTGCCCAAATTGAAAGGCATTACTGAGACTTTGAGCTCAAATTATTGATAATTTTTCATTATTTGAATAAGAAAACAAGTGACTTTTGAGACTTTGTGCTGGAATAGCTTGGTTGTTGGGGAAATTGTTCTTATGTATGTTTCCTTAATACATTTTTTATCCATTTAATTAAATAAGCAAAATTAGTAAAAGTAATCAGGAAGGTGTCCTGAAGCCAACTATGGAGAGACTTTGTGCTGCCATAATTGTCTTTAGTTTGTCTATTTTCTATTTCTATGTAAAGGATCTTGGGATGACTTTATGCCCTCATTATCCTTTGTATTTCACTCTTTGGCAGTTGAAGTGGAGACTTTTTGCTACATTTCATCCTATTGTGTTACTGCACCCTGTTACAGTTACTTGTCACTACCCGAAAGGTTCTTGTTGTCTGTTGAACATCACTACTGAAAGAAGAGGAGTGCCTTCTATCATTTCATCAAGATTTATCCTTTGATTAGTGAACATCATCTCTGAAAAAAAGAGAGATGGATGGTTTTATCCTACCCCTGAGTGTTTTTTTCAGCTTATAGTAGATTAGCATATATATGTATATATATATACTTATATATATATATATATATATATATATATATATATATATATATATATATATATATATATAACCCCTGCATACTTATAGGGAACCTCCCCTTGATGAGAGGAGAGATTTGTCCCCTTTTGATGTGGTAAACCTACACATTTGGCTGATCAATCTTTCTTGTTGTGGTTGATCAGACCTATTTTGCTCATCAGTACGCTGGTGACAAAATATTCACCCAACAAGTTCTAAGTGTGTTTTCTAACATTTTTACTATATCAACTTAGTTGATATCATATTGTGCCAAGTGACATATTCTAATTGTATCAACTTGGTCGATACCATCAGTTTAAAGTTTAGGGATGGGTTTGGGTATTGTAAATGTATATATAGGGGTTTTATTACATTCCTAACATATCATATCAATTCATACACTTTACTTGTGCTCACATTTCTACCCTAAAGAATTATTTTGGAGAGTTAGAGGCTTATGTTGGTGAAAATTTGGGCATTTTTTGTATTTCTTGGTTTTATGACTCACCTAATGAGAAGTGACACTAATTCACAAATAGTTGGAGAAGTCACTGTAAAAATGGTGAAACTTCTCTACTTTTGAGAGGGGAATATCCCTCATAGGATATGAGCGATTTTGGGGCTTTTGTGTAATTTTTACTTGAAATCATGAAATAAAACATAATATAAAATGAAAAAAGAAAATAGGAGAAACCCATAATAGGATAAAATTAGAAAACCACTTGGATAACTTGAGAGTAAATATCAGAAATAGAAATCCTCCCTCTCACACAAGAATGAACATATAAGAAACAAGGGTTTTGGGAACAAAAGGCATTCCTGAAAGCAAGAAATCTCCACAAAAATCTGATTACACACACTTGGTACAAGGTTTTAATGAGATCAAACATACATAAACTCATGGACATCAATAAATATTATATGGGCATTTTTAACACAAAGTTTGAAAACACCACATGTTGCATATAATCAAATTAATGCATAATTTTAAAGGAGTATTCATCTACAAAGATAAATTCAAATTTCATAGACAAAGGACATTAAAATATACTAACACCCCAAAAGAGTCTCACCCACACGCTTGAATTTCATTGCTTCAATCTATAAATAACATGGATCCACACAAAGTTGTAGCTAGCTCTCTCTAAGAGCTTGAGAAAAAGAAGAACCTATACAAAATCTAAAATTTTCCCTTTTGTACAATATTTTCCCTTTGGAAGATGAAAAGCCATTCATTTTCCTCCATTTTTTTTTTTAATTTAGAAAAATTTACAATATTTAAATGAACTTTTCAATTTGCATTTACACACATATTAATTCTAAAAAGAATTAATCTATCAAATGACTAGAAAAATGAGTATAGAAATTAATGACTTTAATTAACATTAATAAATTATAAAATAACTAATAATACAATTAAATCAATTAATTCCTATCAATCCCACAATATAAAATATATAATTTACTCCATGTGGGATAATCAAACACATTGCCTTGTCTATTGGGCTATGGGGTCAAGTGAGATACTATGGAAAAAAGGACAAAAGGTAAAATGATAGGAAAAAGTAAAAATGGGGTAGTGAAATTTGGGTGGCCAATTTTTGCTACAATAACTGGATCCAAATATGGGACCACATTCCTAGATAGAATTTAGGAGATGTTGGTGGCATGTGCCTCATCCAACCTACTCAAAATACCACAGCTTTTGCTCTATGATTTGACCAACTAGTAGCTAGTTCGCCTATCCCAATCATATGGGAATGAACACGATCTATTAGGAAAAATATATACTAAAAAACTCTACCTATTACCCTACCACACTAAAATCCCATTGCCCTTACACTCATCTCCCAAGCTAATTTTTTATTTTTAGTTTTAAATGTGCACTTATCTTGGTATGCTCTTTGGGAATTTTTGTGTTTTACTTGCTGAAAAACAATGTCTTGTGTTCATCTTTTAAGGTAATATCTCTGATTTTGCATAAAAATTTTATTCATATCCTTTGTGTATTTTCCTATAAAATGTTAGATTTATGTGTGTCTTAGTTGAGTTCTTGAATAACCTCCTTGTATTTCTCTAGCAACTTGTATTTTGAAATGTAATTTCATGCATTCTCTTTTCAATTTCTATTACTCCATACCATAATGAAATCTCATTTTTTGAGATTTTCCCATTGAGGGTGTCTATTTTGAAGTAATAAATTATCTTTCTCATCTCAATATCATCCTCTATATCCTTATGGACTCTTAATTCAATTTGTCAATTTAATGTTCAAAATAAGCATACCTATGCTCAAAAGGGGTCATCCAAACTACTACAGAGATTGCCAAATACTACACATAATTTTCAATGTAATTTTAGGCTTGGTGATGAATACCCAATATATATATGTCAAATCCCATGACACCATATGATATTGAGGTATTCATCCTCATGGATTAAAATCATACAAACTATTTGACCAAAATTCTTCATTTAAATGCATACCTAGGATGCCGACTAGTCCTCTTGTTCCACATGTAGGAGGATGTGAAGAATGTTGGCAAGGTTGTGGACTTGGCTTACACCTAACCATTTATTTTTCCACTTGAATAATTATGCATATGTATGGGTGGTGCATCAATTAATTAACAAAATGACTGGATGAATATTTTCATGATTCTCCATGGTCGTCTACCCACCCACTTAGTATGTGAATTATTTTACAAAATGTAACAAATAAAATACATGATTTATATCCATTGGCCCCTATCAATCACATTTATTTGTTCTATTCATTGATCATCTCCCAACAGCTTCAACAATCAGCTTTTATCACTAGTAAAAGGCATATACATGTGTCTTATGTGAGCCACTATCATAATCCTTTACTTTCCTAAACTTTGTCATCCACTTTTTAAGAGATAAATTGAAGAAATTCATTGAACTTGAGACCAATCATGAATATTCATTGGATTGAATGCTAACATGCTAATTAAATCTAGCACAATACTTTATAAAATCAAATTTAGTGAATCTAGATCAACTCCATGACATAGGGTTCATTCCCCATGCTTTGTGGCTATTACCTCTTTGTGATGTTTTTCTTATTATTCGACCAAGTATGTGGAAGATGGGAGGACTTATTCTTCTTCATATTTTAAGGAGTTATTAAATATTTTGAAATCAAAATACCATCAAGACTATTTTCAATACCCTTCTTAGGCTTGACTAATTATTTTCCATCCACATCACCTTTTCTAAAACCTTTACTGTCAAAGTGCACATGAAACATTGCTCCTATATTATCACTATTTTTATCATCAAACATGATATTTTACCTGAGCTTCTTTATCTTATAAAAAATAGGCCTTTACCAATTCATAAAAAGAACCACCTAATCCCTCATAATAATATATTGTTGTTTCTTCATCTATATCAGAATGAGACCCAATTTCAATAACTCTGCCTCCAATTATTAAATACTATAGAACATTTCATATTTGAAAATTTGTTGATGAATAAGATTTTTGCTAGTCAAGAAAAATAGAGAGCAATTTTTATATTCTTCAACTCTCCTATTTGCACTGTCATTATCCCTATCTATTGAAATATTAGCTACCCCATAACTTGTAGAGTCTTGTATCACCTTGTTTGAGTAGCATAACAAAGTAATCTAGATGTATCTGAATCAACAATTGAAAAATCACATATTGGACAGAGTTTTCAAGAAAAATTAGGAATAAAGTGTGATGTATAATATGGACACAAAAAAAATTTAGGCCATGGTATATTTGAGTAAAAATTGCTCCACAAACAACAAAAGGTTTTATAAAATCATAGTTTAGATGTTTTGAATCTTACAAATTCTTCGCATAGGTTTAAAATACTTGTCAAACTTTTGTTACATGGTTTAGAGGAGGATAATTTTCCAAAATTTTTTGAGCCATGTTTTTCATTCTACTATAGTTCCTTCCCTTGTGACATATGCCCATTGCATTTATTAAATCCAATGTTGTATGAACTTAGTAGATTTTGAGATGAGTGAAATAAGCTATAAGTTCTTATTTCCAAAGAGCACTACATTCAATTTATTTTCCCTTGACCTCCATTCAAAGACCAAGAACATATTCTTTGGCAATTACAATCAATTATTCTACATCATCAACTTCATTTCTTGAGACAACTATAATAACTAGGTTTATGTGTAAAATGATCACGAATAGCTTCAATGTTTCACTAAACTTACCTTATATCATTGTCCTATAAGATACTCTGAGTTTCTCCTTGACTATAGAAAGACCAAATACCAAGGCTATGGGATCCCTAACATTGGGAATCTCAATGTCACTCCAACCTCTCTCTACTACTAATAGCACAATAGGTGCAAAATTAAGGGGAGGATGGAACACATGATTACCCATATAAAGGTCCAAAATTACAGGTTGCAATGTATAAAAATTAATAATCCCACGTTGAATTTTATTCAAATTAAATATCACTACAACCTATTTCATACAAGATTTCATGTTAGTTTCTTACACTTGGATTACTTTATTGTCTTTCAGTAAATGATAGCCAAATTATGAAATAACAATTATGGAAATGTCAAAATAACTTTTCTTAAAATGTTCAAGAAATTATATTTATTTAATCCAGACCCAAATTCTTCATCACAGTCTAAAAATGCTTGATGATAGAGATGAAGAACAAATGAGAAGACTCGTGATCTCATTCTATAGTATCTCTTGGAGAGAGATTCACCTTTTAATGGGAAAAGCTATTCAACCTCTCATTTACCAAAGTGACATTAACATTTATAAAATCAAACTTTCTAGAAATAACACAAACATCAAAAAACCTTATGGGCTCAAGATACCAACATGGGGTGAAAGATAAAACACTACAATGAAAAATCTAGGTTTTCTTGAAAACACACACAATGGAAAAAAAGGTAGGGGAAAGCAACATAAGCCAAAATTTTATATAAATAAAAATGATTTACAAAGGGATGGAAAATAAAATAAGGCTAAATAAATCCATCTACCATTTAGGCAAAGTATGAGCCTTTGTAGGTCAAAATTTTCCATGGTGAGGACCTCATTTGTAAATATAAGAGTAAAAACAACAACATGTTTTTAATTACATGAATGGGAAAGACATGAGGCATGGGAGAAAAAATAAACATGGATTCAAAAATATCACTTTGCATAATCAAATTGTAAAAATTACTTGCATTTTGTTCATGAATGAAATTGATTTGCATTGATTTGAAACTTGAAACATTAACAACATGAGAAATACCTCCAACATCCTCATTTCTTGGCTACTCTTGAAATTATTCAACCATGAATTATTGAACCAAATATCCCATATGTGCCTCCAAATGTGAGTTAATGATGAAAACCTCTTGGCATTCCAAATGACTAGAATTTTTTGGTGAATTACTTCTTGTTTTCTCTTTAGAACCTGATATGTGCTCATGTTCAACATCATTACATGCTTTCTCTTCATCAATATGAATCCCACTACCTTCATGAATCAACTCATGCTCTTGAAAGGTGGATGAATTTTCCTTTTCCATGCATTCCTCCACTTAAGTTGAATTTTGGAATGAGCAAATTATTTCTTTTTTAATTGTACAAATCCATATAAGTATTTCAAAAACTAAACTCTTATCTTATCATCAAAAACTTCCCAAATCATATTTTATTTAAAATTTGGTATGAAGAGAAAGACATTGTTTGTTGTATCATCACTTACATATACCAAATTAGTGCCTAATTCAGGCTCTTTTGAGGTCAACTTGATCCTCTTCCCTGAGGATCCTAGAAGAAAGGATCCTTGAAGAGCCACTGACTCTAACTATTAGTTTTTATGTATGATCTATACTAGATCTAACCAACTACCCATCCTACCTTCTCTACGTTCTTGAGATGAGAGTATATATTCATATCAATAAAGTTTTTTAATGGAATTTTGAGGTCCTTTTACTCATTACTAAAAAAAAGTGAGCCACCAGTTTAGGTAAAAAATACTATCAATTACCATCTAGACAATCAGATATCCAACCCATAATTGTAATGACCTAATTACAAGAGCGGAGCTCTACCAGGACGTGGATTAGAGTTAGATAGAGTTATTTTAGTTTATATATAGGGTAGAGGACCAAAAAACTCCCCATATATATAGAGGTGGGGTAAAAAACCCTATCTTGGATCACCATATAGATTTAATGGGCTCTATCTTAGGTGGAGGGGCCCAAATATCTAGTTCTTTTAGCCCCCCTCTCTATATCAATTAGAGTTTCTTTGGCCCAAGCCTTATCTATCTAGGTCAGATCTATCTAGGGTTACCAAGCCCTATATATCTATCTCTTTTAATTTTTCACCCTTTTCCACCCAATGTTTCCAAAGTATGTATGCTCTTTTTTTAGCTAAAACCTCTTCATTCCTGCAACAAAAATCAGGGCATGGGCAAAACTAGAAAAATTAAAAGCATGGGTTGTGTTCCATCATTTACAGACCTCTTTTTAATGAATTCACCAATCTTCTCTTTCAAGGGGAATATTTACTTCAGATTTTAGGAATAAAAAGGCACCTTTTTGATCCCCAATAGAGTTGCCAAAAACTATTGGTGGAAATTTGGGTGCTTTTTGTATTTCTTAGTTTTATGACCCACCTAATGAGAAATAACACCAATTCATTAGTAATTGGAGAAATCACCATATAAATGGTGAATCTCATCCATTTTTGAGAGGGTAATATGAGCAATTTGGGGGTTTTGTGTACATTTTACCTAAAATCATGAAAGGAAATAAAATATAAAATGAAAAGAGAAAAGAGGATAAACCTAGAATGAGATAACATTAGAAAACCACTAGGATAACTTGAGAGTAAATAATATAAATGAAAATCATTACTCTTTCACAAGAATGAGCATAGAAGTAGTAGGGATTTTGGGAACAAAAGTTATGCCTAGAAGCATAAAGTATCCTCACAAACCTAATTACACACACTTAGTACAAGGTTTTAATGAGATCAAACACACATAAACTCATGTACAACAAGAAATTTTATATAGGGGTTTTTAACACAAAGTCTGGAAACACCACAGGTTGCATATAATCAAATTAATGCAAAATTTTAAAATAGTCTTCATCTACAAAGAGAAATTTATAATTCATTAACAAAAAACATTTAAATTTATATGAAGTAAATATATACAACTAATATAAGAAACCAAATGATCTTAATCCTAATCTAAACTCAAACAATTTCAATATAGAATAACCACAAAATGAATAAACTAAACTAGACAAAGAATTACTTTAAAACACATGCAAATTTCATCACCTTCTTCATTGTATAATCAATGGTAGATTTTCTCTTTGTGTGGAATGTGGATGCTCAATATTTTTTCCAATGCAAATGGGGAATTGAAAGAATTTTTATTAAAAAAAATGCACTCTTGATGGCTTTGATTTGCTTCGGATTCACTCAAAATTTTAATATCACTTTGTTAATTTGAAGGTGGATGAATGAAAGTGATGGCTTGCATGCTTATTTATAAGTTTTTGTAAGAAAAACTATATGGTGGAGGATATTTTAATATTTAAAATTATCCAAATGATTTATGGTGGATAATGAGTCTTCACCCATGAGGATGATGAATAGTGAAAATGGTTGAGATAAATATGGAATTGGTTAGCTGAGTCACCAATAATGGTTCAATATATTTTACAAGTCAAGGGATGACTCAAGGGTAGTTGAGGAAGTTATGGGATTGGTTAGGTGAGTCAACATATGAGGGAGATAAAGGTGGAGGATGTCTAGGTGAGGTGAAAAATATGGATTTAATAATTAAATTATGATTAAAAGTGTGCATAATTGATCAACTTTAAAGTTTTTAATTATCTGAATAAGGAGGAAAAAGACATGAATTTTAATTTAAACTTGTTGAATAAGAATGAGTGTTAATAGGTTAATTTTGACATTAAATGAAATTTAGGTGTCTAAATTTTCTCCTCTTTGAAATGGTGTTATGAAGCAATACCATTTTGAATAATAGTATAAGAAGTAGAGAATTGATGATTAATAGGAAAAATTACCCCACATGAATGAATGTGATGATACCCCCTTGAGTATTTGTGTGAGAAAGTGGACAAACGCTCAAAATGAATTAAAGATGAAAATGATGAAGTGAGGAATACCATCAAGAAATCAAATTATGAGAACCAATATTGTACTTACAATATTAAGGCATTGAGTCATTTCATTTATTTTGAACATTCATCCATTTTCCTATACAAACACTCAAGGGGGCATCATCACATTCATTTTCATTCATCTGGGGTAATTTTTCCTCTTAATCATCAACATTCTACTTCTTCTACTATTCTTCAAAATGATATTGCTTCACAACACCATTTTAAAAAGGAGAAAATGTAGATACCTAAATTTCATTTCGTATTAGAATGCACCTATTAACATTAATTCTTCTTCAACAAGTTTAAATTCAATTTCATGTCATTTCCCTCTTTATTCAAATAATTGAATAATTTAAAGTTAATTAAACATGCACACTTTTAATCCTAATTTAATTATTAAATATGGATTTTCCATCTCACCCAAACATCCTCCACCTTTATCTGCCTCACATGTTGACTCACATAACTAATCTCAGAGCTTCCTCAAACATTAATTCTTCTTAAACAATTTTAAATTCAACTTCATGTCATTTCCCTCCTTATTCAAATAATTGAATAATTCAAATCTAATTAATTATGCACACTTTTAATCCCAATTTAATTATTAAATCTATATTTTCCACCTCACCCAAACATCCTCCACCTTTATCTTCCTCACATGTTGACTCACCCAACTAATCCCATAACTTCCTCAACTACCCTAGAGTCATCCCTTGACTTGTCAAATAACTTGACCCATTCTGGGTGACTTAATTAACCAATTCCCTATTTCTCTTAACCATTTGAACTATTCATCATTCTCAAGGGTGAGGTCTCATTCTCCACTGTATATTATTTTAATAATTTTAAATATTCAAATAAACCTCCATTGTCTAATATGTCTTCCAAAAACCTATAAATAAGCATTGAATCCATCACTTTCAATCATCCACTTCAAGCTAAAAAAATGCTATCTAAATTCTAAGAAAATTTGAAGTGAATCAAAGCCATCAAGAGTGCATTTTCTTATCAGAACATTGTTCATTCCCCATTTTCACTGGAGAAATAATTGAGAATTCACATTCCACACAAAGAGAAAATCTACCATTGATCGTACAATGGATAAGGTGATGAAATTTGAATGTGTTTATAAGTAGTTCTTTTGCTAGTTTAGTTTCTTCATTTTGTTGTTGCTCTAACCTGAGATTGTTTGAGTTTAGATTAGGATTAAGATCATTTGTTTTATTAGCTTAGTTGCATCTAGCTTTTGTTCATACAAAATATACAAACATCCTAAAAGAGTCTCATCTACTTGTTTGCATTTCATTGCTCCAATATGGAAATAACATGGCTCCACAAAAATTTACATCTAGCTCTCTTCAAGATCTTGAGAAAAAATAACTTGCACAAAATCTAGTTTTTTCCTTTTTGTACAATATTTTCCCTTTCGAAGATGAAAAACCATTCATTTGCCTCCATTTTGATTTTCTTTTTATTTAAATTTTTTTATAATATTCAAATAAACTTTTCAATTTGTATTTACACACATTAATTCTATAAAAAATTAATGTATCAAATGAATAAAAAAGAAGTATATAAATTAATGACTTTAATTAACATTAATTAATTATAAAATGATTAATAACTTAATAAATCAATTAATTTCTTATCAATCCTATAATATCAAATCTACAATTTACTCCATGTGGTTAATGAAACACGTTGCCTTATCCATTGGGATATGGGGTCCCATGAAATACTATAGAAAATAGGACAACAGATGAAATTATGGTAAAAATTAAAAAATGGGATAGTGAAATTTGAGTCAACAAATTTTTCTACAATGGGTTAGAACCTTATCTTGGAGGTATTGCCTTTTTGTGTGATTGAAGTTTAGTAGGAGAGGTCATTAGAAGATACTAATTAAGGATATATAGGTCTTCATGTAACCATTTGAGATATTCAACCTACAACATCTCTTGTAAATCTTCAATTGAGCTAATGGGGAGATTGAAGCAACAATGATTATACCCCAAGATAAGTATTTCTATCCCTATACTCTTTAATTTACTTAGTAGATTAATGTTTATTATTATTTTATGGATCTATGTGTGTATATACCCTTGATTAGGCACATCAAATAAGATGATATACATATATGATTACTTATCTTTCCATTTATCACTTTAGCTTTTATAGATCCCCATTCAATTGACCATTTCATCTTACCCATTTTCAATCATCTAAGCCATAATTTAATTTACTTTATATCCCTTTACAACCATTTAATTTACTTGCATATTTATAATCATACTTTACATCCATTTTCCATTATTGAGGTCTATCGAGAGCTATATACCTATGTCATAGGCTTAGGCTACACCTTCCTCTTAACATTTGAGCTATAGGTTACCCTCTACTATATCTATGTATATCATTGGTATTTACCTGATCGTCCATGTATATGTAGGATCTATTTTATTGACCTTATTCGTGTCCTAGTTTATTGACTGAGAGGATAGTTGTAGGTCATCCTAGCTAGGAATATAGATTGAACCTTAAAAAGATTAGGGTTATTTTTATAAAAACCCTAGGTTGAAGAGATATCAATAGATTAAATCTAGGGATAGTTTAGGATAATTTAAGCACTTAACATTTTGGAAATGAGCACACATGAAAATAATTCATATATAAAAACTATAGCTTAAGTAAGCCATGAAAGTGTAAGAAAAGTAGGGTTAAAAGAGACCCTAGGTTGAATACTTGAAAGAGTTAGGGTCAACCATTTATGTTTACGCTAATTTTAGTTTTACTCAAAATAGGAATAAAAAGTTATAATTAATTAGATCTATTAAGGGTACTCCCTAGAATATTTCATTAGGATATGGTACATGTTATTGTCTCTGAACATTATAATGGGACACCGAATTAGTACAAGAATCATAGGGATACTAAAAGTTTAATTTATTTTGATTCCATACATAAAACTTTGTTCTTATTGGTTACAAAAACATATAAACTCTTATCATTCTTATTCTCTTATTAAATCATATTGAACACATTATATGAGGATACATTCTTTCACAAAAAACATATAATCAACACACTATATTTTTATATTTAATTGAGGATAAGTTCTACAAAATAGTAAAACATTAAACTATTTCCAAAAAGTTCTAACATTTTATTTTACAAATGCATGGTATATATAGACTACAAAGAGACTATGAATATTCATCTTCTTGACCTTTCATTTCATCTATTGAAGTATCTAATGTACATGTTCAAACTTCCATGTGTTTCATCGACTTACATGAAATCATATTTTATACAAAATATGCCATGGTGTATACTTATCACACTTTCAAACTTAAAATTTTTATGAGAATTATAATTCATGCCTTCCTACTAACACTTTCATAGAAATAAATAATTGTCTCGTTCCACAAAATAATTGTTGATAGAATTATGGTGATTGGGGTCAACTTCTAGAGATGATTGGAAGTGTTGGGAACTATGTTGATCAAATAGTCAAGAAGCATTGGTTACATTTTTTTATTAAAGTGCCATTTATTGGTTTTGGCTTTTTGTGCACTACTTAGCCACCCTTTTGTGTTTTAAAATAATTAATTTACCAACTTACCACACTTTATACATTTTTAATAGGTTGGATTAACCAACAGGCCACCATTTATGGGTTTTTAACCTTTCTATCCCCACTCACAAAGCTTTCTTGCCTAAAAAATTGTGGTTACAACCACAATTGACCAAAAATGTGGAAAATGTAATACCTTGCACTAGTAGAAAATTCATTGCCTATGAACTTGTGTAAAGACTGGTGTGAGAATACTATGTAGCTATTGATGAGGTTGCACACAATGATGTATAATTTATTGTGTTAGGATGTTTCTATGGTAGAGTTTGTATTGAGGGAAGTTATTGAGGCTATGGAATTTGAGGATACTTTTTTTCATGGAGGATCTTGATGAGCTCAACAAGTGGGATGAATTTTGGTTTCTCAATAATGTATTGGATTAAAACATCAAGGTTGGTTAAATTATGCTCATAATTCATCCAATCTACCAATACATCCCTAACCATATTGAATAATGTATGAAAGTGAGCTTGACTTTACATGATGCCTTGAACATTATCATCTACAACTATAATGATTGGTGAGTGTATCATAAAATTTTACATTATGTCCTACCTTATTTGTTTTATTCAGTCCACATGAAATTGCATTTTCACTCTTGAAAATGTGTTGCATAACATCTCCAACTTTCAAGCTCGAATTCTACTCATGACATTATCTCTCAATGATAGTGATTCCTTTAGAGAATAATCCATCCCAATTATTTATGCTTGGCTTTCCATGATATCCTTTGACTTGTCTATTTGGGATAAATTAGGTGTGATATCTTTCCATGCATCATGGAACTATTTTTCCAATTGAGCATCTTCCATTAATGTTGCCTAGCTTGAAGTGAAATTGTATCAAACTTGCTTCTATTCTTAAAATTACTCAAATATCACCTTGGTTTCACTACAAAATTTGCACACTTAAAATCTTATTCTTGTTGTCAATTTATTATTTCATAATCCTATGTTATCTTGGTAATAAAATCATAGAACTACTTTTGTTATAACATTACTTAATATCCAATAATTTTTTGTACCAAGATAGAGAACATATCATTAATTATCTTACAATATTTTTAAAAATGTCATGCATCTCAACATTTTCCTTGGGCAACTGGGCATTCTCCTATTCAATCTCAGTTTCCTTATATGTAATGGAAATTTAGAATGGAGCATTTCCTTATATTTTCTTCATGAAAGGTGGTTTTGAAGTATCTAGATTAACTTCCTAAGTTAAATTAGGTAAGGTGTAACAACCCCATTGGGTTTTACCAGAATATTGAAAAATAAAATAAAAATTAAATACACATATTCAACTCATAGATTTCACAATGAGAAATCCTAACTAGTGATTTTTAACTAACCACATTAATTTAGTTAACCAACAAGGTTATAGTTAATCCACTTAGCTAAGGATCACCATGTATAGATATAAAAATTATTAACAAACTAGATAACCATAATTATTGCATTCCAACATAAATGAAATAGTACAAGTTTAGCCACAATTGATATAATGTTATATCCTCTACTATAAAAAGTATAATGTATAAATATTACATTTTTAGTAATACATAAAATATCTCAAATGATAAAACATGATACAAACCTCTTTTGAGAAGAGTCTCCATGACTCAAGTATCAATATGTAATCTCAAGTGTAGTCTCAAGTATAGTACTCTAACTGAGAGAGAGAGCATCATCTGAGTGTTTTTCCATACCAACAATAGATCATAGATCCCCTACATTATCTCCCAAATAAGGGGATGTCCCTCCCTTCATAGATGGGTAGATAATGATAGTATGGGAATCCTAAGTAACAAACTAGAACCTATGTGTCAAAGATATCGAATACATAATGTTTACCATAAAGAAATCCATTTTAATATGATATCACACAAATATGAAAAATATATAAACATATGAAATGGAAATGTTTATCAAACATTACTTTAACAAAAAAATTTAATAATAAATGGTTTCTAGGATTAGTCATATTCATACACACCAGTTGATCGGATTACCCCTTATCTTGCATTGATGATGTTAATTAAGCCAATGGAATCTATCCACTACTTAATTAGGGTCATGAATGTGAGATTCAGTAAAAATAAACAATAATATTAAAAACCAAAAGATTCATTATTAATATTTCATTTAGATATCAAAATACGCTAAATATAAAAATATCACAAACATTCATTTAATCTTTCAAATGAAGTGAATGAAAGCCAAGCATCTATTTTATTATAAATAATAAATAGAATATAAAGCCAATCCTCAATATAACACACCATTCAGGTAATGAATATTTAGACTGCCAGTTGCTTTATCCATTAAGCAAATTATAATATTATTTATCTACAAAATAATATTATAACCCTGACTAATAAATTGTTTATATTCCACATATAACAATAACTAGTCCTTACATACAATTATGTTATGTATTTAATCTCATAAATTCAATGAATGCTTTATTTTTAAACAATCTAATGCTTTTATAAACACCAATACAATAAAACATCAATTATTTTTTATTATAGAAATTATAACAAAGCTGAATATATATATATATATATATATATATATATATATATATATGTTATACATACTTCATTTATACAGTACACTACTAATGTGATATACACCATATTTTGCCTTAGTGTGAATTATATACACGAAGTATACAGTTAATTTAAAACAAGGCCCCATAACCTCTTATTTAACTTCAAAAACTCTATTTCCCATAATGAGTAGATACATAGAATTTTCTATAATTCAAACTCTTACATGTTTGTCTTTCAGCATATATTCAAATCATTTTAACCAAAATAATCATTCATGCTTTGTCTAATCATAAAACCAAATATAATTAAACACAATTGTTTTAACCCCATTTGGGTTTCAACCAAAGCATCTAATAATACTTAGTCAAATTAAAACATCAATATAACACTGAGTTGAATACATCAATATAACACCCAGTCAAATACCTCAAATTAACACCCAGTTGAATACCTTCTTAGGTATCAACAATAATTTCAGATTTGGCTGATTAAGGAATACTCATCACATATTCCAAGTAATCAATTTGTTATGCAAATGAACCCATAAGAACTCGTATACATAGTCTCTATACATTTACACAAGATATATGTACATAGTTCACCTATATAGTCCCATATAAATATTAGCAATGTTCATCACTTAACTCATCCATATAACATTATCAATTCACTAATCTTTATAGTTTTATAAAACCAAAAAGTATCTTATAGTCAAACTTTTCATCTACCTATACCTGGATAATACCAAGTGATTACGTAGAAGATCTTAACTCTGTATAATAACCTATTATGGGTAATTGGGATTTCAAAACTGAGCCTCAAAGTCCAACTAAGATTCAAACCTAGTTATATAATCAAAACTATCCTTGAACTATAATACTCATAGTTTTATTTAAATAACTTAATACACACACACACACACACAATCATATTTAAGTTTGATAATCGATTGCAAATATATATACTCATGTATATATATGAATATAGTCACATTTATTTTTGACAATTTCTCAAACATGTATATTTTGGTTCACACACACACATATATAAATATATATATATATATATATATATATATATATATATATATATATATATATATATATATATATATATATCTGTGTGTGTGTGTGTGTGTGAGTATATCACTTATATAAAATTATTATTAACCAAAAATAAACTCAAATATATATTCATGTATATATATTAATATCACTAAAAAAACCTATATCCATAATTCTAAATGAATGAATTGTTTAACAGATTGATTAGATCATGCATACATATAAAATTGAGTCTATTATCCAAATACCCCATAGAATATATATAAACCTAGTTCAAAATATCATCTCAACCAACTATATATATACCCTATAAAATAAAACTCCATTTTTGAATAGTGAATTTGAATTTCTAAGGATAGGATAGTTTATAAAGTCTTTTAACATCATGGCCAAGACCTATTGTGTAGCCCTAACCTTCTCAAGTTACCATGGGTTGGATATAGGGCTTTGTGGAGGCCGAGTGCTCTAGAGGGCCCTATATACATCCCATTATAAATTTCCCCATACCATTAAAATAGATTAACTAGTACTTTGCAATTTGAAAACCCATTCACAAAATATATCACACACACAAGTATTTAGTTACAAAATTGACATGTTAAAATGTATGATTGATGAATAATTTCGATCCTATAGCTGTTCCAATTCCTTCTTATTCATTTTATCCACCTTCTACCTTCTTTGTTTCTGAATGTAGTGAGTCTTGAGCCATCCTCCTTCATAGTCCACCTCACTCTCCTTTATCTATTTTCCATCTTCTATATTTATTCCACTACCCATCTTCTTTGGCTAATTAAACTCCTTCAAATTTTTCATGCCTAGATAGATTAACTACTCACAATCCAATGCCATGCATATGCAACAAAACCCCATGATTTCCTTCATAAATCCATGTTTAACTCAATTCAATGAATGATTAACAAACTAATCATTGTCAATGTTTCTTTCCAATAATACCTCATTAATCATATTATAATCCCTTAACAAATCCTCATGCTTTTGATTTAAACAAACCATCCTCGACCACTTTATGTTTATAATTCATGCAAGAATTTAAAATAGATATTTAACCAATGTATTTCCCATGAACAACACAAAGAAATCATATAACTTAGACAATGCAACTATGCAATACAAGACTTAGAGTTTAGGGTTTACATTAAATGTTATCCACTAACATATATATTAATTACCATGATTTCTATAATCATTTATAAATTAACATTAAGATATATATGAATTAAAATAATTAGTTAATCAAATACAATCTATTTAAAAATAATGTTATTATTATAATAATATTATTTAATTATTATGATCTCTATCTTATAACTCAAATAATGATTATGAAACTCATCAAGACATCATATTGTTTTACTATTCAACCAAATATAATAAGGAAATTATATAGGTAAACACAACCAAATTTATTTGTTAAGCTAAACAAGATAAGTTATGTAAGATCACAAAAAACATTGAAATCACTCAAATAATCACATGATCATCAACATCAATCAAGATTATATCACAAAGCATACTAGAAATCATCTAAAGTAAAAGTTCACAAAACATACTATGTTATCCATATCAAACAATTATGAAACATGATATGCTAAGTGGTGTGTGTGGTTTATCAAGGTGTTCCTATTAAGGAGGTTAGTCCTTATGTGATTTTTCCTATTGCACACCTATATCCAAATATTCATCATTTTTTTAGCTAGAATGAGTTATTTTTGCATAGGTAGGGTAATAAGGTGAAGATGTGGTTGTGAATATCAAAGAGTATGAGGTAGTGGTCATGGAAAAAGGTGTGACTTGGTTCTTCGGCACATAATATTTTATTCATGTGGATGGAGCCACCAAGGATTTCTTATGTCATTTTATGGTACAAGTCTCTCTTCTCATCACTTTATGTTGTGATTTCTCATCTATAACCTCTAGAACTATGAATTTAAACATTCACTCTATGAGGCTAGGGTATGGTCATGTAAATCTTAGCATGCAAGGTATTCACACCATTGGCTTAAAGGAGATGGATTATTCTTCACTAGTTTACACTATAAGATGCTCCATTGAGGCTTTCTTTTTGCCCTGAGCCCCTTGTGCCATTTTCCCCTATGCATTCAAATCTTTTGTAGTGATGATCATTTGTGCTTACAATGATAATCTATATGCCTCTTATTTAAATATATATTTCAATCTATGCTTTGCTTCCTATTATTTCACCACCATGTCCATTACAATGGATTGTGGTGGGATAATTTTAATGAATATAATGGAGGGGATGTCATTTTAATCCATACATGTTTGAATGGATTTCCAAAAGAATAAGTATTTTTTCTCTTCCTCATCATATGTATCATTCTTGGTATCCTCTAACAACACCTTATACACCTCTTTTGGTGTGACTCTCAATAAATTATCATACTCAACTGTGATAGTGGGTATTTGAGGGTCATTGAAACATGGCATTGATCTATAAATCTATTTTTTAGTTTACAATGGCTATGGACCCAATGCTTTGTACTTTGTTATATCTCTTTATGATGTTGAGATTGTTGATTATGGTTAATATTACAATTCATATTGAGGTTTTTTTGTGATTATATTTAAATTTGAGCTTGTGTTTCAAATTATGGTTGATCTTGTGGTTGCTCAGCTCTTGGTAGTATGGAATGTAGTGGTTAGATGCTCCACAAAACCAACTTATTTTACCTAATAAGCTCCACTTATGCCATGTGAATGTCAATAAATAATGGGGGAGTTAACATTGGTAGTTTTAAAAACTCATGTATTATAATCTGATCTTCATTATATAACTTGGTAATGATTTCAATAGGCCCAATATATTTTAGGATATCCTCAGGCACATGTGGATGTGTTACTATCATGTTCTAAATTTTTAGCCACCATCTTGTAAAATTTCCCACTTTGAGATGGTGTTGTCTATCTCAAGGCCATATAAAATTGGAGAAGGCATTAGCTATCCAATAATCCACATCTGGAGCAATTGATCCTTATAAAGACATCCACTATGTAAAACATAACAAAAGTACCAAAAATTGGTACTAAAATGATTGAGTTGTGTCAACAAAAAACTTTTATATAGTCATTATAAGTTATTCTACAAAAAAATTAGGATAATTAAATTCCTCTCCCAACCTCACCATATAGTTTACAATATAATTCATACCCTTCATGATCTACTTGGTGCCTTTTATGGTCTACTAGTATCGACACATAATGCACTCTGATAGAAATTTGACTAGTGCATCAATAACTTGTTCAAGGGGAGATCCTCTAGTTATTTTTGCATACCATTACTTAATTTATTTATTGATTATGGGGGATATTCATATTATAGACCTGTAGTGACTTCTCTTGATATAAAACCAAAATGTAATAGTTTATTCATGGAATTATGAACACTAAAAAATTCAATTATGGTAGCAATTATTATAGGAATTTCACTTCCTTATCATGTACTCATAAGATGGATGACCAATCTTCTAGGATGATGAAAAATATGCAAAAATAACATATTCCACCTAAACTAACCCCATGTGAATCATCTAGGAGTATTATTCTAAGTTAAGAAATTTAAAATTACATTTTTATTATTAATCCACATATGGTGAATTAATAATTTAGGTTAGTCATAACATTACCCTCTTAATTAAATATAGCTTCAAGTGAACATGAGATAAATTCTATGAATTCCTCAAATTTGTCTTGTACAAGTGACTTAGTGAAAACATCTGCACATTGTTGATCTATCGGGTAATATTTGAGCTAGATGTTGTTGTTCAAAACATGTTTGCAAATGGAATCTACTTGAACCTTAATGTTTTTGGTGTGCTCATGAAATAAAATATTGAAAAAAATCTTCACTGCTCCTTCTTTATCTACAAGGAGGATTGTTGGATGATTCTTTGGTATATAAAATCTTTCAAGTATATATCTGATCTAAATCACTTCACAAACAATTCCTCCTGCTGTGTGATTTTTTGATTCTATAGAGGTCCTTAAAACATAATTTTATTTATTCTCCCCCATGATATTTGTCTATATCCAAAAAATAATACAAATCCTATAGTGGAGTTCATGTAATCAATACACATAACATGATCTAAATCTGTATATCATGTCAAGAAGAAGTTATCATTCTTCTTGTATTCGAGGCCAAAATTCATGGTTCCGTTTATTCATCTCAAAAACTAATTTACTACTTTCTAGTGGTAAAATTTGGTCTCTTGCATGAGTTATGAGAGATAAATGACAACATAGCTAATGTCTGGAATAATATATGTCAAGTAAATGAGACTCACAATAAAATTTTGATATATAGTTGCATTTGTTTGTGGTGATGGATCTATCTGAGATACTTGAATTCTTATCTCCATAGGTGTGGAAATTGGCTTGCAATCCATCATGCAAAAATTATCAAGTGTTTCTTGGCATATTTTAGCTGAGACACAAATATGTGATTTTCTCTCTAGAAAACTTCTAAACTAAGATAATAATGCAAAAGCCCAAGATCTATCATGTTAAATTATCGATTTAGATTTTCCTTTGTTGACTCAATCATCTTCATTAAACTCCCAGTGATGACTAGATCATCGACATAAATTATAATAATTACCATCTCCACCTCTTATTGTTTGAGGTAGATATTCAAATTATATGGACTCATTTTGATTCCATGGTTCAAGAAATGCTCATCAATTTTGATATACCATATTAAAGAAGCCTGTTTAAGACCATATAATGATTTCATGAGTCTAAATACTTTATCTCATTTTCCTGGTATGACATCACCTTCTTGTTGAATCATGTATACTTCCTCTTATAAATATTTATAAATAAAGGCACTCTTTACATCTATTTGATGTACTTTCCAACCAAATTGTGTAACTAGAATAAAAATTATCCTAATAGTTTTGATTTTAGTTGTGGGAGAAAAAGTCTCCTCATAGTCAATGCTTTATTTTCTAGCATACCTCTTTACAACTAACCTTGCCTTGTGATTTTTGAGACTGACATCTACTTTGTACTTTGATTAAAGATCCATTTGCATCTAATTAGCTTATTCCCTAGTGGAAGGTCTACAAACTACCATGTTTTATTCTTAATTAAAGAGTTATATTTTATATCCATGACATATTTCCAAGGTTTTGATTGTAGGGATTTTTGAACCATAGAGGGATCAATAGATTCACAAATGTACTCATTAAGACCAAATTGACCTCTTCTCGATCACTATGAGTCCTTGGTCTATTGGTATATGTGTCTATAACACTATTCAATTTAGAATCTAATAGTCTATTTATATATAATTTAGGATACATTGAGTAGTTCTTGTGGGTCGTGTGACAAGTGTCGTTATTACCCCTTCATTTAACCAATGTATGTTGATGTTTATTCTTACCAAGGTGGTGCCTAAATCTATTCGTAGTGAGGTGTTTATTGATTTTATGTTAATAGTACTTGTTTTTGGGGGTTTTTATATGTTATTCTAATCTACATATAACTTATAAGCTACTATTTGGAAAGAAACACTCTTTTACAGAAAACATAAACAATCCAATCTAATCTAATTTGCAAAATCTAGAAATGCTTCACACAACTGTAAAACAAACCTATTAAAATCACTCTTATAGAATTAAAATATTATCAAATCTTCACTAACTAATTAAAATCAATCATAAATCTATATTTATATAATTTGAAAGAATGAAATTAATGCTTATGTTGGAAATAACATATTAACTATTCAATCTTCCTTGCAGGTTTTCAATCTGAATTATACAAACATATATCTATATCAATCTTTAATTAAAAAAAATACAAAATCAATTTATAAATACCAAATAGATATCTTGTTTCCTCAGGGAGTGAGCCCTTGCTTCCCTTGGATCTAGGTCCAAATTAACTCAGCTCTAAGATATTTCTTCAATAGATAGATTGAGAAAGGAAACTACTTGCAGTACTTTGTATTTTAGAAAATTACCAAAATTACAATATCTCTATATGTAGGCATAAAAGTTATAGATCCAATCATGGATCTATATATTTATTCTATAGCAATAAACTATTTATCCCTATATTTGAGGAAACAACTTAACTAATTTGAAAATAGAAGATATTCTGGATAGATTGAGTGATGCAGTTAGAATAGAAAGTTGTTGCAATGAGATATTTTAGGAGTCAGAGAATCCATAGATATAATTTTTCATGCCTAACTATATCAACTAAATCTTTACATATATTGGTACTCATATATTCTATCTTCATCATTGCAACCTAAAATAGAAACTCCCAAAATGGAAGACTAGCCAAAAATAAACATCTATTTATAAACATGTATAGAAATAGAAATGTTGAAAAGAGTTATTCAAATTGGCATGAAGAGGTTGGAGAATCTATCTAAACCCTTTAGAATGTTCTAGGATCAATTATGGAGAAAACTGGGTCAATCCATAACAAAACTGGTGCAATCTATAGCTTGTCAAAATACGTAAATTATCTATCGAAATCCATAGCTCACCTATCAAAATCTATAGCTAACTATCAAAATCTATAGCTAATTATCAAAATATATAGTTGACTATCAATATCTATAGCAAACTTTATAATTTGTAGCTGGGTCTTAGATGGTTCATTCTTTGTCTTGGATCCTCCTTGTCTTCACAATCTTGTCAAAACTGATATTAATACTACTATTACTTGTACAATTCAAAATGTGGATTTTAAAACATGTAAATGTTAGAAAAAAGTGCAAAGAAGATAGACTTAGACTTTACATGAGTTTATATAGGCAAAAACATATATTTCCTACCTTATTCAAGCTCTAAACATCAATATTACATACAATGAAAACTATTTGACATATTTAAGGCCATAAACTATAGTAATAATGAGTCATTTTATAAACTCATCATCTCCCCCACTCCTTACCTTTTTCAAGTTCCTTTTGAAAACTATATCCTCAATCTCCATAGTTATGAACTATCTATTGCAACTTCATACTTAAATCATAAATGGAATATAGATCTTTTAGAAGTATCCTTTGATTATGAGGAGTGAAACCGATATCCCTTTACTTAAAATGAAGCCAACTATCAAATTGTTCTTGAGATTATGGTCCAGTATTCTACCAAGGGGACATAGGAGAAAGTAGCAAGGGAGGTTTGAACTTCATTTTTATCCATTGATTTTTTCCATTCCTATATAAAATATCTATAATTATCTACACAATAACATTATCTCTTCTCAAAGACCACTAAAGGGTAGTGGGTTACAACACTTCTCTTCATCTTAATGTAACTGGTATCATATGCTGACATTGTCTACAAGGTACCACTACATCATCAAAATTATGCTAAACAAATAACTCAAAGTTGAGAAGGCCATCCTATAAATTCGAGAGATAGTGATCATGAATTCTTGGTTATTGGTAAAACCTATGAAATTTATGTAATATGTATTGTGCATTACCAAATTGAGGCCTAACAACATCTTGTGAAATATTAGTGTGATCATCATATCTATCTTGCCAATCAATTTGATTTTTATATGTAGACAATAGGGTTCTCATCTGAAGTTCTCCCATAAATATATTTACCAAGAAATTAGTTGTATTTCTTATAATAATGTCACATAAATAAAACTCATAAAGCAGATCTTGCCTGTCAAGAGTACTATTTATGAATGCTGCCATGAAGTCATCACTGGTGTTTATCTCATGTGGTAAATCACAATATATCTACAACAATTTCCATCTGAAGAACTATTCATGTAAAATAGGTTATATGCAGAAGAAGGAACTCTCCAGGATAACAACTTTTCACTTAACTGATAGGCGAACTGGAGAGTTTATTTAACATGTTCTTAATTTTGTTTGGATTAAGTTAGTTCTTATTATATTTGTTATTTCTCTTACTTAAGAATATGATTTTCCTTCTTAAGTAGATGATTTTATATCTTCATTTCTTCCATTTTTGAGCAAACTTGGTCCCATTGGTTTTTCCCTTTTGAAATAGATAAAGTAGTTTGACAGTCTTGTTTTATCATGACTCTAAGAGGAACACTAGAAGAGATAGAATCTATTTAGGTTCTCAACCTAGAATTTTCCATTTCAATTTTTAGAATATTTCTCCTCAAAGAAATGTTTTCTTATTCAAGTGATCTAGTATGACTCCATTCATCAATAATTTCATCTTCTACCTCATCCACTTTCTTCAGGGACTGTATTTCTAAATTTTCAATTTTCTTAATTAAATGAGCAATCACAAAATCCTTATTTTGAGTTGCAGTAATTAGTTTAGCTATATCCTCTACATTTTGTTTAATAGTGGCTTCTAATTGGGACAAATCTAGAGCATGTTGGAGTTCTACATCATATACTTCTCTTGAAGGTTATCCATCCTCTTCATTCATCGGGGATTTTCCTTTATCCTTCATATGTTGTGTAGGAGGAATAAGAATCTATTCAGGAATAGTATTAGTAAAGTCATTAGCCAAATCTTCATGTGGGAAAAAGGATTCTTCATTTTCTCTATTGTGAGCTTCACTAGTAGTGGTTGTAGGGTTTTGTCTCAAATTATCTAATGTCTCAGTAGCAATGGTCTCATCACTATCAACTTCAAGGATCAATATTATTCTTCTTTTAAGAGGGGGTTAAGCTTCTATAGGTAGGGTTTCTCAAGTTTTTGGCTAGGAATTAGGGTCTATAGAAGACTCTTCTTCAACAATTTTAATGGGTTATTAAACTTGAGCAGCTTGGGGAACATACTATTGGCTTTTCATAGAGGATCAAAGCCTTACTTTATTACTTGTTGGCTCAAAAGGAGAGACTATAGGATGAAGATCTAGGGTTTTCAATAGAATAGTCTTGGTTGTGGATCTGGTGTTATGGATGAATTTAGAGGCAATTTCTTTAAAAGAGATTTTTGGTGGAGTTTTTAAACTAGAGGCATGCATTTATGCAGACGTTTGTTTAACAAGTTTATGGGTTTTCTTTCTCTTTAATTCATGGAAGGCAACCCAAGATTCCATTCCATTTTCTTGTTATAAGAAGTGGTGTTGAAGAATGAGTTGAATCAACCCATGATGATGTATGGTAGAAGGGTTTTTGGCATACATCATAACTACAACCTGAATGGATCTTAGGAGGAATGAGGGAAAATTTATCTTGTGTTAAGGTTGTTGAACACCATATCTTAAATGAATTAACATTCTTAACACCATAAAAATCAGAACACTAGACTATCCCTCACATATCAAATATTTAATGAGCCAAAAGGAAACTAACCTCCAAGGTTTAGGTAGAGACTCTCTACTTTCCCCTTTAATTCTGCCTTTCACATCTTACATGAAAACTAGTGTGGATTCTCCTTCACTGCTAAATTTTTTGATAAGAATATGAAATGAGGATCTTCCTACTATTCAAGCTCCTTCATCTGGAATCCCTAATAATTCACTAAGGATTTATGTGGAGAAGGGTATTTGAACACCTCTGACTATGGAGAAGTCAAGTTTCAGGTGAAGAAAAAATTATGTCACCAATGCTTAATCAAAACCCTAGAACTTGAGAAATAAGTCAAGCCATCTAGCTATAGCCAATATCTCCTTTACCGATTCAATCTCCAAGAGTTCACTTGCATCCTCAAGTTATGATTTCTTCTTTAACCCCATTTTTGAATGCTTCACCCTCAAGTTAGGTTAGCACAGTCGATTCTTTACCCTGATTTCAAAAAGAAACTAAATTGTGTTTGTAAAATGATTTTGATGGTAATAATATCCCTTGAGGGTTAGAGTGTGTCATATTTTTTATTTTATTTTGTTTTAAATTATTTCACCATCAATTTATTTTAACCCTCTACTTAATGTTTTTCTATAAATGACACATTATTACAATGATGTGTCATTATGAAACCTTTTTATAATTGGAAGGGGTATTATCTATATCTCTTGCATTGATATTTCAAAATATGACCTTTTGAAATGACTTTTGTTAACTTCATAAATTCCAACCTCCTTATATCATCATATGAGAATATTTTATATCAATGGTTTTGAGCACATGTATGCAACCCTAATATCTAAAACTAACACTTAGCATAAAAATAGATACTTACCTTAAAAATCTCAGTATTGTCCTTATCAGTCTTCATTATATGTTCTTTACACAAAACAAATTACACGAGTTAGTTTTTGAAAAAGAGTACAATAGATAATAGCATTTATTGCTTTGGAACCAACTAATTTTTTGAACTGATTTTTCTAATTTTATTTTATTTTTAGTATTTTACCCTTGATCAACCAATTTTGGTTTTCTAGTCAAGGCTCTTTATTTAGTGCATGAACAACCAACAAGTTGGTTTTTTGATGATGATTGTCAATAATGTCCTGAAAGATTTTCATTGTTGATTTTTTTTTCATTTTTTTTAATTTTTTTAACATTTTAGGGAAGAGAAAGATTATCTTCCTTTATTCAGTCCAATCTTGTCTTCAAAGATCAATTACCATGGAAGACTTGAGTTCTTCCATGGCACCAAACTCATTCTGTACTAAATGAATAAATTATTCCTTACTAGTAGGCTTATGATATAGTTTCATATGATGTCCATTTACAAGAAGTATTTTTTGATTTCTATCTATAGGTAGAAACTGTATAAAACCATTATCAAAAATATTTGCTATCTAAAATGGTTCTAACCATCTAGTTCAGAGCTTACCTTTGAAATGTTGATATTTGCAATCATATAAGAGTGCCCAATCTCCTTCTCTAAATTATCTTTCTTTAATATGCAAGTCATTCCATTGTTTTCTCTGGTGTTATGTCATTTCTATCTATTATAAGGCTTATGTCCTCATCTTATCCAATTCATTCAACTGAAACATTTTTTCTTTTTTAGCTTCATCCAAATCAATTCCTACCTCTAATGCAGTCCTCAAAGTTTGCATTTCAAATTCAATTTAAAGAAAAGGTTTCTTACCATAGACCAACTCATATGGTGAAAAACTAGTAGTGGTCTTCCACATAGTGGTGTATGTGCAAATAGATTTTGAGAGTTTGGCTACCCAATTCTTTTGGTTGTTACTGACTATCTTGGTAAGAATGTTCTCTAACCTCTACTAGTGACTTCTACTTGTCTATTTGCTTGAGGATGGTATGGTGAATATTTTTGGTGGTTGACTGGGTAGATCTCTATAAATGCTTGAATCATATTAGACATGAATTGTGGTCCTTGATCTTATATTATTTCCATCGATGGTCCAAAACATTGCATGATTTTGAAATAGAGAAAATATACTACTGCTTCTTTTGTAGAAGAAAGAACTTGAACTTTAGCCCATTTGGTTAAGTAGTTTGTGCATACCAACAAGTATTCTTTACCTTATGAAAGTGGATCTATGGGCTAAAAAATGTCCATACCCCACTTCTCAAAAGGTTCTAAAATTACCTATGGATGAAGAGGCATCTCAGAGGATAATGTAGGTTTCCCCATTCTTTGACATGCATCACATTGCCAAACATAGGTATTTACCTATTTGTGGAGAGTTGGGGAGAAATATCTAGCTCCAAGGATTTTATGTACCATTCTTTTCACTAACTAGTGTCCACCTCCAAGTTCATCATGACATACATGAATGATATCATACATCTCATTCTCCTTCACACACCTGCAGAAAACATGATCGGGTCCAAGTTTAAATATTATACCATTAATCCATTTATAATAATAACTTATTCTAATTAAATGTTTCTTTTCCTTTTTAGTACATTAAAAAAAAAACTTCCCTATAGCTATGAAATTTGTTATATCTACAAACCAAGGTGTTTTTACTGAAACAACAAATAATTGTTCATCTAGAAAGTTGTCTTCTATAGGTTCTTCATCTTCATTATGCAATCTATAAATAAAATCAACAACCACATTGAAATTTCTTAGTTTATCAACCATTGTTATGTCAAATTCCTATAGTAACAACAACCATTTGATAACTCTTCCTCATACTATTAGCTTATTCATCAAATACTAAATAGCTACATGTTCAATATATACAAAGATTTTATAACCAATAGAATATTGTCTAAATTTGTTTATCATAAATCATAGTAAGAAATTGTTTTTTAGTGGTTGTATAATTTTTTTCAATTGAAGTTAAGTTCTTGATTATGTAATATATGGCATACATATATCCATTTTCATCTTTCTAACCCAAAATAGCTCCTATAACATGATTAGATGCATCAGTATAAATATGAAAAGATTTTGACCAGTTAGGTCCTCTTAAGACTGGTGTAGTACTGATATTTTTTTTAATAGTTTTAAATGCTTGTTGACAGGTTAGACTCTATATAAATTCACTTTCTTTTTTAATCAGAGCAAACATTGGAGCAACAATTTTTCTAAAATCTTCTATGAATATTATGTAACACCTTGTATGTCCTAAAAAACTCTTAATGTCAATCTAATTTTAAGGAATAGGCAAGTTTGAAATGACTTCAATTTTCTTTGGATCTACCTGAATCCCTTTTGTAGAAATATAATGTCCTAAAACTATGCCTTCTTCTACCATAATCAAAAATTTCTCATGACTTAGAGACAAATGGTGGTCTTCACATATTTTTAATACTTTTGAAAGATTACTTAAAATTTTATCAATAGATTTTACATAAACAATAAAATCATCCATAGAAACTTCTACACAGTCATTGGTCAAGTTTGAAAATATGGCTAGGATAGCTCATTGGAAAGTGGTAGGTGTATTACATAAAAAAAAAGGTAAGAATATATATAAGAAAATGTTCCCCATGGATAGGTGAAGGTTTTTTTGTCTTGATCCTAAAGTTCCACTTGTATTTGGTTATATCCACTAAAACTATTTAGAAATGAAAAGTATCTTTTTCCAGTCAGACTGTCAAGTACTTAATCAATGAAGGGTAAAGGGAAGTAATCTCTCATTGTTTCTTTATTTATCTCTATGTAGTCCACATATACTCTCAATTTACCATTTTTATTTATAATAATGACCAAGGGAAAGACCCATTAGATATCATAAATGGGATAAATAAATCCTACTTCTAGCAGCTTCTCAATTTCAATTTTCACAATGTCTCTCAAGGCAGGATTGATTCTTCTTTATGACTAGCCTTACTAGCTTAATGTTCTCTATGTAAATATGGTGTGTAAATATGCTTGGATTAATTTATTTCATATCTTGATATTACCATGCAAAATCTTGAGTGTGATCCCTAAGTATATCAAAAACTTTCATATCCTGATCATTTGTCAACTAATTATTTATGTTGAGTGTCTTCTCTAGTGCTACTATAATTTGCTTAGTTCATAGATGGGAAGACTCTATTTGTTTGAATTCACTCATAAATGAGTTGAGAGGAAAAGGATGTGGAAGTAATGTATAAAATGTAATAGCATATTTAACCAAAAAAAATTCTATAGGAATGACTCTAGCTAATGGACAATGAAAGGTTGTAAGAAATAAGACTTGGCCTTCATATGCCCATTGCATCACACTATTTTGAATGTGTTTATGATCATATAATGTATTTGAATAGGTTAAATAGGATGAATTATTATAATAATAATAAGTTATACCTTTAAAATATCTTTTATTTAAATCTATAGCTTGTCTGTTGCAATTTGTAGCTAGTATGTTGCAATCTATAGCTAGTCTATTGTAATCTATTGTAGGACTATCAAAATATATAGCTGGACTATCAAGATCTATAGCTATATTTTCATGATCCATAGTTGGACTATCAAGATCTATATAAACTCCAATACTACTTAATAACTCATCATCTACTTCCTCTACATGTTCAGTGATTGTAACCATAGGTAAAGAAGAGATGCTATCATGTTTTTCATCAAGTTGGTCAACCCACAACTATTTGATAGTATTTATTGATGGTTGAATAGGTGGATATAGAGAAATATATTTTGTTTTAAGACCATTTGAGATGTTCATATGTCCTAATCTATAATCAATCAATGCTACTATAGTTGTTAACCAAGGTCTTCTTAGAATCATTGGGTATCTAATTTATTTGTTTTTAGGTTGGAGGATAATAAAGTTATCAAGATATTTCCATGATTCTATATTCAACATTATGTCTTCAATGACACCTTCTAATTTGGTAGTTCAATGATCTACCATTTTTAGGATTGTGGTGGTTGGTTGCATGCCTTTTAAAGATATATTTTGCATGGTGTTTGTAGTCATCATGTTAATAAAAGACCATAACTCTACCAATACATTTGGTATCTCCTATTGTCCAATTTTTATAGAAATTATAGGACTTCCTAGGTCTCCATATTTATGCAAGAGCAATGTTCTTGCTAATAAATCAGCAAGTTTACCATCAACTTGTATGGTCTTAGGATATTATCTTTTTCTACCTAGTATCTTGATACACATACTTTTGATTACCCAATTTACTTCTAGAATGTCTCTGATGGCTTGTAAAAATGGAATATATATGTTTAGCCTTCTTAGTTTTTGTATTAATTTAGATTCCTTGTTTTTTTCTACTTCTTTTAATCTTTATGAAAAAGGCACAGAAGGAGGTGTTATGATAACTTCCTCTATTTTTCTAGTTTTCTCTTTAGACTCTTTTTCTTCTGTTGGTTGAATTTTTGGACTTGTTTTTTCTTATGGTACTTATTTAATGATGATCTGAGATTATTACACTATTATTCTTGATCTAAGATGAATTTTTTCACATTTAATAGCTCTTGCCCCTATTGTTTCACGTTGTTCATTTATAAAAACCTATATTTTTTTTGATTTGCTATTAGCTAACCAGGTAGTTGAGGTTGGTTTGCTTGTTCCATAGGGGTGGCTTAATTTATTTGGGGAGTCATTAATGCTTGTTGTTTTTTTTGTTGTTATTTTATATACCTTATTTGGTTTTTTTTATTATAGTTTGGACCAAAATTCTAGTGTTGATTTGTCCATGGTTGTTGATGGCCTTGTGGCATCCATGTTTGTTGAAAAGGCTAAGGCATCACCCACTATTATGGCATCCTTCCTGGGTGCCCCATGGTGATACAACATACATTTATGGAGGTGCATACCATTTTTGATAAGGAAATTTTGAGCCAAACTATTAATTTTGTTGAAAGGTATTTCTTTGTCTTTAAACATAATTGATTTCTTCTATGGCTTATGAATTTTGTTTAAATTGATTCTTGAGACTAGGGAGGTGACTATAATTCTTTGTGTCATGATCTTTAGCATCAATATTCCACAAATTTTAGTTTTATCCAAAGGAAAATCTCTAAGTGCATGTTTCAATCTGCATTTTGAGCAATAAATCTCCAATGGCTCATTATTGGATTTGGCCTTAGCCTACAATCCATCCAATGTTGAATTCAACTAGACCAATATGTCTATTTTAAATTTTTATAACTCTTTCATTAGCTAGATTACTTCACTAGATTTTCTCATTTTACCTCTTCTACTACTAAGTTTTGTTCTAGAGTAGTTTGTGCATAACCATGTGTTTTTTTAGAAATCTAGTTCATTAATGTCTCATTTTCCTATAAGATTCAAAGAATCCTTGAAAGAGTCATCCAATCCTTAAAGAAAACATTTTTGATCACTTCTTTAGGTAACTCATAACCACATCTGTTGAGATCAAAGGTAAACCTATTTAGGTAATTCTCAAGGTATTCATCTTCATTTTGTCTAATTTTGAAAAAATCTCCTTTCCTATCCTTGACCCTGCAATAGTCTTGATATTTATCCAAAAATGTTGTTTCCATTTCTCTCCAAGTATGAATAGAGTTCCCTCCTAACCCCATGAACCACCTCATTTCTCCTTCTTTCAAATTCGAATGAAAAAATTTCAGATTTTGGCTATCTGAGGTGTAATCATAAGTCTAACAGAGAACCTTAAACTCAAAAAGAAATTGATTTGGGTCTTTGGTGGATAGACCTCTAAGGGTTATCAAATTGGCTAGAGAAATATTTTTCATTATTCATTCATCATATTAAAATACAATAGGATAAGAGAAGGTCCTCTCAGGATCATTCATATAAGGGTTCTCCACTTGGCCTATGTTTTCTCCCATGTCAATTAAAGTTATATTGAGTGGAGGGGATTTTGGTTATTCAATATCTACAATTTTAGCTATTGCAAAAGAGGATTCTTTTGGTCCATTAAAGATATTTCTAAATGATTCTCTAATATCTTTTTACAAGCTGTCCATTTTGTCTATGACTATCTTGATTCTTTCCTGTAAAGGATCAAAATCTTTTGGAACAAATTTTCCCTGTGAATCCCATGGCCTACTCATATATTTGATTTTGACAAAAGAGTGATTTTATTCTATTTTTATATTTTATGGATTGTTATCTTGAGTTTTACCTTACTAGTACCTAAAAGTCCCCAATGATGGTGCCAAAAATGATGGGTGTCATTATTACCTCTTCATTTAACCAATGTATGTTGGTGTCTGTTCTTACCAAGGTAGTGCCTAAAGATGTTTGTACTGAGATATTTATTGATTTTAGGTTAATAGTACTTGTTTTTGGGGGTTTTTGGATATTATTATAATCTACTTCTAACTTCTAAGCTACTATTTGGAAATAAACACTCTTTTATAGAAAACATAAACAATCTAATCTAATCTAATTTGTAGAATCTAGAAATGCTTCACACAACTATAAAATAAACCGATTCAAATCATTCTTTTAGAATTAAAATAATATCAAATCTTCACTAACTGATTAAAATAAATCATAAATCTATATTTTTAAAATTTGAAAGAATGAAATCAATGCATATGTTGAAAATGATAGATTAATTATTCAATCTTCCATGTAGGTTTCAATATAAATTATATAAACATATATCTATATCAATCTTTAATTGAAATAAATAAAAAACCAATTTATAAATACCAAATAGATCTCTTGTTTCTTCAGGGAGTGGGCACTTGCTTCCCTCAGATCCAGGTCTAGATTAACTCAACTCTAAAATATTTCTTCAACACATAGATTGAGAAAGGAATATGCTTTCAGTAATTTATATTTTAGAAAATTATCAAAATTACAATATCTTTGTATTTAGGCATAAAATTCATAGATCCAATCATGGATATATCTATTTATTCTATAGCAAGAAACTATTTATCCCTATATTCTAGGAAATAATTTAACTAATTTCAAAATAGAAGATATTTTGGATAGATTGAGTGATATAGTTAGAATAAAAAGTCATTGCAATGAGATATTTTAGGAGTTATAGAATCCATAGATAACATTTTCTATGCTTAACTATATCAACCAAATATTTACATATATTGGTACTCATATCTTCTATCTTCATCATTGCAAGCTAGAGTAGAAACTCCCAAAATAGAAGACTAGCCAAAAATAGACATCTATTTATATACATGTTTAGAAATAGAAATGTTGAAAAACATTCTCCAAATTGTTATGAAGAGGTTGGATAAACTATCTAAACCCTTTGGAAAGCCCTAGGATTAATTCTAGAGCAAACTGGATCAATCTATAGCAAAATTAATGCAATCTTTAGCTTGCCTATCGAAATTTGTAGCTCATCTATCAAAATCCACAACTGAATATTGAAATCCATAGTTGACTATCGAAATCCATAGCAAACTTTAGAATCTATATCTAGGTCTTAGATGGTTCATTCTTTATCTTGGATCCTCCTTGCCTTCATAATCTTGTCAAAACTCATATTAATACTACTATTTACCTATACAAGTTAAAATGTGGAGCCTAAAACATGAAAATGTTATAAAAAAGTGTAAAGAAGATAGACTTAGACTTTACATGAGTTTATATAGGAAAAATCATCTATTTCCTACCTTATTCAAGTTCTAAACATCAATATTACATATAATGTTCAACCATTTGACATATTTAAGGCCATAAACTATAGTAATAATGATTCATTTTATGAACTCATCATGGTGGAGATTCACCATTGTTCCCATCATCATTATCTTCATCTGAGGGAGAACCCTCTTCTACTTTCACTATGGGATTAATTTGTTCACTAGGTGAACTTGTTGAAGGAAACTCTGCTTATTTTTTCAACATCCTTACTAGTGTATGTTTTTTTGGTCTTTAGATCCATTAGTCAAATATTGAGTGCTTATTCACTATAAGTAAATACACTTTTCTAATTTCATATCAATTTTAGTTCTCTAATTTTTGGGAACATGCATACATGCTTTACATCTAACAACTCTAAGATGTGTAATAAATGGATTTCACCCTGATCATACTTCCTATGGTGTTACCCTATCAATAACTATAGTTATAACTCTATTGAGCATATATACTTTAGTTTTGACTACCTCTACCCAAACCATCTTTATGTTACCTAAATCATTGATCATACATTGCAAAATTTCCATGATAGTACAATTTCTCTATTTAACAACACCATTTTATTATGGCATGAGTGGAGGTGTCATCTACCAGTGAATTGTATTTTAATCCAAAAATGCTTTGAACTTATTATTGGTTTATTCCCACCCTCAATCTAAGTGAACTATTTTTATCTTACGACTAGTCTCTATTTCAATATCTACTTTGAATTTATTAACATTTTCAAAGGCTTGACTCTTAATTTTAAGATAGTATACCCACATTTTCCATGAGTAATCATCAACATATAACATGAAGTATTTAAAGCTATCATGACTAGGGTTCATGGGTCTGCATAGATTAGTATTCACTAGATCAAGTTTTATAGAGGCTCAATGTTCTTTTCCAACTAAATAATTTGGACATTTATCTATACCCTTTTTGAGAGATGGAAATAATCTCACCATATCAAAATGTCAAAAGTGTGTCAAGATATCCAAAAATCATGTGACCAAATATTTTATGCCACAATTATGTAGAGTCTATATCCTTTGCAACAAGTGCCTGATTATTTATCTAAACAAAGTCAAGTTGAAACATTTGGCCCATATTAGAAGCTCATGCAAAAAAATTAGAGATTTTGAATTTTTCTCAAATAAAACACTTTTTTATTCCAATTTTATAGTCAAAATCAATCCTTAGATTGTGGTCCAATTTTTTACTAACTGATAATATATATATTTTTTCTAATAAAAAGGGTAAAAATATATTAATAAAAGAGCAAGAGCATTACAAGAAGAATGGGGGACTGAAATCCCCAAAGGAAAACAACAAGTGCAGAAAAACTAGGGACGAACCCACCTATATGTTGATATGAGCCTTCCTATCTTCCTCCAAAATACGTTCTAGATTAAAGCGAAGCTCCAGGGAGAGAGACTCCTAATTCTCAGAATTAACACCATCTAAATGCTCAGATGCCCATTTTGCCAAACAATCTGCTGCTCTATTCCATTCACGGGGAATATGAATAAACCTAATTGTATCCATGAGTGAGCTAATCCTCAAAATTTGTTGCACAATCTTAGCCAATTGGTAATTGACATCCAGCACTTTCCTCTTAACAAGCAAGTTGATCACGACTTGAGAATCTAATTCACAAATGATCCTATGCCAACTCAACGCTTGAGCCTTCTCAAGAGCATAGAGAATAGCCTGGCCTTCCATCATGTTGTTGGTTTGTGTCCCCTCATGGACTGCAAAGAGAAAAATCACCGTACCTTCAAAGTCTCTACCTATCCCACTAGTACCTACAAGGTCGGGATTGCACCTGGAAGAGCCATCCATATTGATCTTGAGAAACCCATTGGGAGGGTACTACAACTGACCATCCCTATGAATCTTCTCTTTGCCCTGTCGACCTCTCTTGACGCAAGTTGAATTACCTACAAATTGTTGGAATCCTAGGCGCACCACCACCTCAACATCCTATTTGGATAAAGGGAGACAAACCTCACTCTTGTCCTGCACAGTCTCCTAAATCATCCCTATAACTTTCTGCCATACTTGTTGCACCATAATCCTCTCATTTCAAAATATCCACCTATTTCTCTCCAACTAGAGCTGCCACAGCAAAAAGATGGGGCCCCCTAACCAAACATTCTATAGAAAAGTCATCCTTGAGGGGGGTTCTCCCATGCCACTCCAAAAATCAACCAAGGATGAAACATGGAGATAGGGGCGCTACCATACGTCCCACTAATAATGCCAAAGTTGCAAAGCAAAGGAGCAATGAAAAAATAGGAGAGCAGAATCCTCCTCAGCCGCTCTGCACATAACACAAATAGACGGGCCTTGGAAGCCTCTTTTTCAGAGATTGTCCCAGGTCAAGCACATGTTCCAAGCCAACAACCAAACAAAGCAGTTGCATTTTGGCCATGAGAATTTATTCCAGACCTGTCTCCAGCATTGCACTTCTCCCCTGTCCAATCTCTGAGATAATAAAGCCTGATATCCAAAAGCAACTGTGTAATTTCCTTTAGAATTGGGACACCAAGCAAGCTCATCTTCCTCCTGGAGGGAGCTACATCAGCATCTAGAAAGGAGGTTCAGTAGCTCATCATGCTCCTCCTATGTTCCAACAACTAGCCAAACCTTAAGCGCTTTCCATTTTGCCACCTCCAACTGTCTGTAGGAAATGTATGATTTAAATTCACTCACTCGAGACCAACCAGCATCAAGGAATCTCTGGCAAAGGTTTGATAGATTAGGGAATTGAGAAATAATGGGAGGGTTACCATCCCAAGAATCAATCCAAAAGAGAGCCTTAGATCCCTGCTTACAAATCTAGAATAAGCCTTCCTTAATAAGAGCAGCCCCTTTTTTGAGAGTCCTCCATATCGCTGAGCCTTTCCCAATGAGTGGATAATGAGGAATATCACTCTGAGTGGCCCTTGAATAGTACTTATGAGAGAGAATTCTGGCCTAAGCCTTGTCTTGTTCATTGCACCAGTGCCAATAAAGCTTAGCCACCAAAGCAACTCCATTTAAGTTCATCTACCTTAGGCCAAGCCCCCCATGTTGTTTAGGGCTACAGACCATCTCCCATCTAAATAAGCTCCATTTTGAGGTCATCAAAGTACCAGCCCATAAAAATTGCCTTGTAACTGAGTCAAATTCCTTAACAATTCCCACCGAGGCAACCTAAAACATACATCTGTAAATGGGTAAAGCCTGCACCACAGATTGAATTAATTAAACACAGCCTACAAAATAAAGCCACCTATGAGTCCAATGATTCACCTTCACCTAAAATTTATCCAAAATATTCTACCAGGATTCTTTGTGTATACGGCCAGCTGTAATAGGAATACCTAGATAAATCAAGGGGAGAGTCCCAATCTAGAAATGCATAGTCCGAGCAATTCACTACTATATGGGAGCTGGTGTATTAAATAAGAAGATAGATGACTTATCTTCATTGACCTTTTGCCTTGAGGCCGTTAGATAAACATCCAACACCCTGCGCAAATTAGCAACTTCACTCATTATGGCCATGCCCATCAGAACAGTGTCATTAGCAAATTGCAAGTGAGATTCTGCCAACAGTTTACCCCCCATTGCCAGCCTTAAATATGCCCATCCTCTCTGTTCCTTCTGATCATCCTCCCCAAGCCTTTAGCAAGAAGAAGAAAGAGATATGGAGACAAGGGATCTCCTTGTCGTAGCCCCCTAGAGACACCAAATAACTCTGTATGTTCCCCATTGATAAGCACCGAAAAGGAAACTGAGGAAATGCAACTCATGACCCATTAGGTCCATTCATCCACAAAACCAAAAGCTTTGAGAACCTTCCATAGGAATGACCATCTGGCCCTATCAAAAGCCTTGGCCATATCCAGCTTAATAAACATTGCCTTATCCTTAAAGTTGGCCATGGAGTGAATGGACTCAACCGCTATGACAATACCATCAAGAATTTGCCTGCCTTCCACAAAACCACTCTATTTTTTAGAAATCACATCCCTGAGCCTAGTTTTTAACCTTTTTCAAATGATTTTAGATATGATTTTATAAACAACATTACAAAGAGATATAGGGTGAAACTGACTTAGCCTATCAGCTCCTTCACATTTCGGTATGAGGGCAAGATAAGTCACATTTGAAGCCTTAAGCATTTGCTTATTCTACTGAGATTCTTGAACAATAGCTAAAATATCCAATTTGATAATATACCAAAATTCTTGATATAATTTATCCAAAAATCCGTCAGGACCAACCACTTTTCCCTTTTTCATCTGGGAAATAGTCACCTCAAGCTCCCCCAGTGTGATATCCTTCATTAAATTCTCATTCATTTCACATGTCACTAGGGGTAGAATGCAGTAGAGAACATGTGCTTCTTCTGGTAATTCCTCATTCACATCTTCCCTAAAAAGAGTAGAGAAATACTGCACCACCTCCTTTGACATTGCAGGAAAGGAATTAAGATGCTCACCTCTTTCATTGACCAGGACCGAGATAGAGTTGTCGTGCCTCCTGGCTTTGGATGATTGAAAGAAAAAAGAATTATTTCTATCACCTTCTTGGAGCCATTCTATCCAAGCTTTCTAATTCTAAAACACTTCCTCCTATAGCTCGCATTCCTCCATGTCTTTCACAGCCTGAGCTTCATCTTGAAGTAAGATTTCAGTCAATCCTTCTTTCTTAATTATTCTCGTGATACCATCAATCTTAGCCTGTGCATTAGCCTTAGCATGAAAAATATTCCCAAAGCTTTGATGATTCCACTATTTAATCTTATACTTCATAAACTATAGTGATTTAGCAAAAATATACATCGATGTCCCATGGGCAGGCCTGCCCCACCTCCACCAGTTGGCCACACATTTGAATAATGACTAATCTCACAGCCACATGAGTTAGAATTTGAAGGAAGGAAAGCGAGGCTGGTACTTTGAAACACTGGTCAACTTAATAGGCCAATGATTTGATCCTCTCTAGTCCAAAATTTTAGACCCTATAGACCACATACCCTCGACCCAGAAGCTAGAAACCAAAAAATGATCTAGTCTCTCAGCAATGCAATGTTGGCCAATCCTTTGATTGTTCCAAGTAAACTATCTGTTGTTGGGCTGAATGTCAACTAAATTCAAAAATTTGATGTAATTTCGCATAAGCAAAGCAGAGGGGTCAAGCATTGTCATACCACCACATTTTTTAGTCAAATCCAAAATAGCATTAAAATCTCTAGCCATAATCCAAGGTTGGAGGGGAGCCAAGCTGTGGACAAAACTAATGTGGCCCCATAGGGATTGTTTACCCCACTAGTCAGTAGGGGCATAAACATTGGATAGAAGAATGACTTCCCCCATCTCAAAGCTAGAAGCCATCATAGTCAAGGAAAACTTAGAGGACAACCATCTTATGAGGCTAATCTTGTGGGGGTTCCAAAGGCAAGCTAATCCTCCTGAAGATCCGGTAGCCCTAATGCATTGACAGTCCCCTTGTCTCCACAACTTAGGTGTTAATCTGGACATAGCATCTACTGAAATCTTAGTCTCCTATAAAGAAAGGACATCAAGTCTTTGACTTTTAATCAAGTTGTGAACATCATTTTGTCTAGGGTTGTTGTTCAAACCCCTTACATTCTAGGATAGTACAATCATTTCAAAGGATTTAGAAAGTAAGCATCTAGAGTCTTCACTGACCCCGACCCCACCAAAGTCTCTCCCATTAGTTTCATCTTTTCCAAGTCTTTTTTCCTACCAAGCTTGACTGATTTCTCCCCCCCCACCCTTCTTAAGGTCTTTTTGCAAAAGTCCCAAGTGAGGAGAAGATTTACTACTCCTTGCTGGTCCTAATTCTCTGGATTTCCCTGTTAAAGATAAATTCCCATCTTCTTTAGAGGAAATAGCTGAGGAAGTAAAAACATCTGATATTAACATCTATTGGTCCATATCTATGTGCCCATCCCCAACATCCTATGATTTAGTTAAATCAATTGAAACATTGTTCTCCTGGGCTGGGCCCTCAATCTACTGATCCAAAATCATCAACCCTGGGTTCACCTCCTATTGGTTAAGGTCATCTAGAATTTCAAATCTATTAAGCGAGTCATCTGCCTATCTTTCATTTAAAGACCATTTTTGACCCCTACTTCTATATTTCCCTTTAACTAGGATAAAATGATCAGTTTCTGGCACCTCACCTGGAATTGGGCCCTTCCCTTTGTCAATTCCAGGCAGATTACGAGTAGGTTGAGCAGGCTGAGATTCAAAGGTTTTAGATTTGGGACACCATCATTGCAAGTGACCATAAGCATGGTAGAGATGACAGCGAAAGGGAAGAGTTTCATAATCCAATTGTTGTACCCAAGAAAAGGGTCCCACACTCATTTCAACATCATCAAGTATTGGCTTACTAAGATCAATTTCAACACAAATGTGGGCATAAGTCATTACCTTTTTCCCAAGGATTGGCATTGATGAACTGACTGGCCTTCCTAAGAGGGATGCAAGTAGTTATAGGGTATCTTCACGATAGCATTCCACCATAAAGTGAAGCATCCACACCCACACCAGAACACGGTTTGGCAATTCCTCTTAAGGTATCAAACCAGCATGCCACGACTTGATAAATAGCCCCACCTAATTGTGAAAGTATGGACCTCTAGCCAAGACTCTACTACAGTCAGTCAAGTAGGTAAAATTGACCATAAAATAACTATTGGCTAACATTGTGATATCCATTTCTCCTTTTGGAGCCCATGTCCTATGAGTCCACACTTCCAAGAACTGGAGCGAAGTCTTGAGCCCCAAAAACTTTCAATACAGAGAATGATTTGTATAATATTCAATATCCTCAGCAATCATGTCCATAGGTATAACCAACTTGGGCCTCTCCTTACATCTTTCTAGGCATCCATTGACCTTGGGAAGTCTCATGCTAGTTGGCTCTTCAACATCACATGGACCTAGAAACAGTGGGGGGAAAACCATTCCAGTACTCCTCAGGCTCTGGGTTGACTACTGCACTCCCTGGGCTGACTGATGCACTCCCAATGCCACCCTGTAACTGTGACCTATGCTCTCCCCCTTCATGCCCTCCTTCCCCTGTGTGCCTTCTTTCTCTCTTTCTGCCATTTTCATCACAGTCCAAGATAGCATTTCATTCTTCTCCACCACGACTAACTAATAATATATTATTGGCTAAACTAGGAACATATAATTTATCAATAATTTTATAGGTTTGTGTTCCAATAGGTAATGAAATGTTGCCAATCCTTTAGACATTATATGAGGTATCATGACCCAAATAAACATGATTTTTTTTGGGTGTGTCCTACAAAGTGAAGAACCAATAATTATGTTCAGGCATGTGTCAGGTGGCACCTGAATTAACATACTAGATAGCACTTTGTGAATTTGATTCATCAAGGAAGTCAATAGAATATACGAAGTCCAAATCTTAAGATTTATCTTCTTGATCAACAATGTTTCCTTATTACCTTTTTTATTCCACCAATTTTCATTTTTTGTCCCTTTGGTTTACTTTCATTTGTTGGGGATGATGTTAGTTTTTGGGATTCTAATCACTAGAAGATTTGTTTTGAAATGTATTATACCAACAATATTTCATTTCATGTCCCTTATGACCATAAATGAGACATTATTTTTTTTATTTATTTCATTTTTGACTCTATCAATTACTCTATTTTGGTGATTATTTAGAATACTCTAGGGGTTTCTTCCCTTTCTGTTGATTAGAAGAAAAATCATGTTCTTAGTCTTCTTCATTAGTGGTTATAGACTCTTCTGTTGTAACATGTTGACCTTGTCTTTAAATGATGGTTTTTTTGTGACATTCAAGGTGGTCACAAAACTTATATAGGAGGGTGGTCATGCTATCAATATAATTGGTACTGGAGAGGCATCTATTCATATCTCGCATAATGCTTGGAGTGATGCCCTTATGGTTATAACACATCTTAGAAAAGTCTCTACTTTTTCATCTATATTCAATTTTAGATAGTGAAATTAACTCTAGATGCATGATTATGATTTCATTCTTCACCTCATACACTATTTGTAGCTTGTCCCAGGCTTCCTTAGTTATTGTAGCCTCACAAATATGTGGTTATAACTCATCTGATACCCTGAACATGATGATTAATTTTTCCTTCTTATTTTCTTTATCAAACTTACATTGTATATTAATGTAAATGGCATGTTGGGTGTATGTATCACTAACAACAAACCAAATTTCCTCATATTATAGTTGTGTTTTTGTTTTTGTTTTCCAAGTAGAATAATTGTCACCTTTGAGTTGAGAATCCAACATAATGGTTTTGGAGCATTTACAGCCATGATCAATATTTTGGGTGATGGAAAGGTTCATATTCAATCTAGGTATAAAGGTCTCCATTTTAATATACCACCAAACTGATATAATAAGCCTTTTTATAACTATGCCCTTCCTATATACACGTCGATATATGGAGGAAGCTCACCCTTTATATATACCCAGAGGTACATGAAAGAGGCATTAATGTACATGAAAGAGAATAATATGTGGTACCTAGACAATATTAAAATGGATTCATCTAATCATTAGTACCTACTTAAATGGAATTCCACATACGTGGGCATAATTTCCCTATATAGTTATAATTTCTATCTATCAGAATTTACACCTTTAAATTGGGGAAAATGGGTGATGGAAGGATGGAAATGATTGCAAGTGTCCTTATTTATCCCCAAATATTTAAAAATATGATGCCCAAATGTCATTGTCACATCTATATTATGCTATGTGTGTTGTAGCTCAAAGCCCAATGGTATAACCTATAAACATGAGTTAGAAGCATCACTTTCACCAAATGTTTCAATTGAGTTTACAAAACTCATATTTGTGTAACATAAATTTTTTTGAGTAATTTTACAATTGTATAATATTTGGAAAGTAAAATTTTGTTTAATAAGGAAAAGAGAATATTCCCTTGTTATAATGAAAAAATCCCCCACAATTTGCTTTTAAAAATAATTTTTCAACCTTTTTTGAAAATAATACCCCATGTTTTATCTTTTTCCTATTTTATCTTTTTGTAAAAGGACCAAATTGACTTTAAAAAAACTTATAGACCTCCCACTTGTCTAGGTTTTATAAAACATATTTGTTTCCAACTCCCCTATGCATCACATCAAGTTTTCTAAAGATAAAAATTGATAGTTAAAGGTTATAAATCAACAAAACCATACCTTTTCTCAATACCACAAGTTGAAACAAAAATAATTTTGAGCTTAAGTTGTAGAAAAGAAACTTATGTGAGGTGGTTTTAAAAGGTGGTTTGGGGTAACAAACATGGTTTTGGAACCTTTATTCAAGCTTGCATGCTGATTTTAAATTAGAATCACATCCTCATGTTGATCTAACCTTGTTGAAGGCTGATTTGAGTGCCAAGATGATGAAAAAGTGGTTTATGCTAATCAAACATGGTATTGAATAAAAAATGACACCAAATATTATTCTTTAATTTTCAGTCTTGAAATATGGCATCCATGCATGAAACTCTAATGCCAAGGGAAGGTGTGACAGTGTTTGAATGCATTTTGATTTGAGAATAAAAGTAAAAAAGTTTCTCTTATTCACAATGACCATGTAAGGTCAATGCAATATTCAAATGCATTTCATATCAAATACCAAATGAATGCAACCAATGTGTCATAGTTAGAACATTTGGCTTTGAAATAATCAAATAGTAGTTGAGATTCTATCCTAGATTAAGAAATTTGTTCAATTCTAAGACCAATGCTCTCCAACCACATAGACTAATGGCAAACCCAAATCGATTTAATTATGAATTGAATCAATGCATATATAAATAGTAGTTGTATGGCTTGATTTGATATAACAAAATGAAGGTTTGGAGAGTGAGGGTGTAGATGTAGGGGTAAGGGCTATGAAGAGGAATGGGATATCTATGGCTCCTGTCTTACTTAGGCATCATAAAAACTCACCAAACTCACCTGAATGATTCCTACACCACTCATAGGTTTAGAGTAACAAGGCTATGATGCCAAATATTCATAGAAAAATAAAATGTAATAGTTTATTCATGGAATTATGAACATTACAAAATTAAACTAAGGAAACATTTTTTATAGGAATTGCACTACCTTATCACATCCACATAAGGTGGATGGCCAATCTTCTAGGTTGATGGAAAATATGCATAAATAACATATTTACCCTAAACTACCTTTATGAGAATCATCTGGGAGTATTATTCCAATAATAGAACAACAACCCATAAATAGTGGGATAAAGGCAACTAAGCTAGGAAATTTAAAATTACATTTTTATTATTAATCCACATATGGTGAATTAAACATTTAGGCTAGTCTTAACTTCCCCCTTGACAGGAATATTGTGGCTTATGTAATGTTATTGGAATTGATGTGTATAGTCACCTATGTTGATAAATTATTAAATACCTTAATATATCTACTAAATATGGTCATCACACATTCAACATATAACCCTCACAATCTAATAGTAAGTGTAAGTACTTCTTGTTTAGGCACAACTCCTCATGATTGAGAAAACCACTATTTTTTTTTTGTTAAATCAATTAATTAGAATGGATTAACATCGCTCCATGTATATTTTTGTAATGCCAATCCAATTCCCATATATTTTTTCTAATCATCCATCAAATTAAAAATGGTTTAATGGATTTCCATCTTGTATTTTACTCACTCCCCCTTCTGTGAGATGTTCTTTGAAAATTTCTAAACAATCTTATCACTAACTCATAAAGTTATTATTGAATATCAATAAAAAAAAATCTCATTAAATTTATTTTACAAAGTATGAGTTACATTTATATCTCATCTTTTATCAAAAACCAACAAAATCCTACCCCTACTTGTGCTTATTTGCATATCTATCTTTCGCACCCCACATGTTTGTCTTAAATTCAAATTGTCATTTTTATTTAAGCCATGGATATTTTGTGATATTTGATTTAAAATATGTGACATGCCATCATTTTTTTTACAATACCTTCCTCTTTTGATCATTAACTAATTTAAAAAAAAATCTACCCTTTTTGGGAATGCCATGATATTATTTTTGTCTAGTCATTAACTACCTTGTTTGTTTGATAGTTATTTATGCTTCATCACTTCTAATTTGGTTTTTCTCATCTCATTCCTAAACTTATATATTTTGGAAAGCAAGCATACATCCCTTTAATGAACCTGATCTTGCATCGCTTTTAACAATGGTATCAAAAACTTCATTGTGTTATATCATGATATCTCCTACAATTGAAATCATTTTACATTCTCTTGATTACATCTTCTATTGTTCCCAAACCTATAAAAAGAAAAAAATCATAAAAGTAAAATCCTAATCTACTTTGTTTTGTATAACACTTATTTTTTGAGTGTATATTATCTAGTTATCATTGGCAGTAGGGCTTCTTCATATAGACATTTATATTTCCTTGAAAAATATTTCCTTAGAGATCTCATATTATTATAGTGCCTCATTCTGACACTTGATGAATTATATAAGGTCTTTTTCATCTTATGCACAAATTGCCAAGATGTGTCTTAATTTTTATTTCATATACTGATACCATTTGTTCAAGTTGGAACTCTTTGGATCATAGATTACAATCATGCTATGCATTTTTTAATTCTCTTATGAACCTCTAGATTCCAATTCGCTAATTTCCTTGTTTCTTCCATGTGATTTAGTTCTAGCAACCACTATTGTAGATATTCTTTGTCACCTAACCACATTATCATTGTAATTCAAAAATTGGATACTATATATTTCATTGGCATCATAGCTTATGTTCCACACATAATTTAGAATGGAGCATACCTGTTTTCATGTTTATAATTTGTTTTATAGGTCCATAAGATCACTAGTATGCAAGCTTCCTACTCATCCCTCTAAATAATATTTATCTTAGTAAACATCTTATCCAAAACTTTATTGAATTATTTTACCTAGCCATTTTCCTTAGGATGATATGTTGTACTCTTATGATGCAAAATCATAAACTCTTTTGTTAAAGTTTTGATAGTACTATTTAAAAAATGTGTACCATGATCACTTTATCAACTTTTGTGGGCATCCAAACCTTTTTATGATTTTTTCATAGCAAAAATTCATAGCATCCTTTGCACTACAACTTGGAATTGTAATTACCTCAACCCATTTAGTGAAATAGTATATCACAATTATAATGTATTATCTTTAGATCAGTTAGATGTAGGATAAATTAGCCCTACAAAGTAAATGACCCATTTCTCAAATGTTTTTATAGACTTAACAAGGTTCAAATGTATCTTATCCCTCTGGTTAGATTTTATTATATGTTGACAGACATCATAATGTTTTCAAACCATGTGTGCATCCTAAAATAATATCATCCACATAAGCCCATTTTACATTAATTTTCTCTTAGTTAATTCACCTATGAAATTTCCTCATGTTATCCCCTAATTTACTTCTTTCAATACCTGTGATCTCTCATGTTCTAGGGCTACTATGTGTAAATTGTCATCCTTTCCTAGCTTATAGAGAAATTCATGGATAATATTAAAAGGTAAAGCTCTTATGACCAAATGTTTATTATCACATTTTATTTAATGTTGAGGAAATGTACCATGCTTTAGAATGGTTGAGATATCCTTCATTTTCTCTAGGATCATAGTCACTTTGCATAGGTATGCATTTGGATATTACTCTTGAAACTCTTTATGTTTCTCCCTTATTTGAATATGGCCAAGGTGGTATGGTCCAACATTTTCCTTACCTAGTTTAACATTGATTTTAAATTGAAATTATTGAAACAACATTAACCACCTAAAAATCATTCCTCCCAATATTGGTTTGTTAACCAAGTATCACATTATTTGGTGATTAATGAAAAATTGAAATAAGTTAGACAACAAGTGATTTTAAAACCTTCAAAGTGTAAAGACCATTGCCAGAGCTTCTCACTCTATTATGGTATAATTTTTATAAGGCATAGATAGCTTGAAATTTACAAAGTGAATAAATTAATCTAGACCTCCATCACATGGTTGTGATAGCATAGCTTCCACTGTTATTCCCTATGTGTCAACATGAACGTGGAACAATTTGTTCTACTCTAGGAAAACTAAAATCAGTGTTGTAACTAACTTCTGACTCAAATTTGTAAAATTTGTTTTACATTCAAGATTCCATCAAATTTAATTTATTTGTACAATAAATGTTCTAGAAGTGATGATATGACTGCATAACCATGAAAAAAATTATGATAATAATTAGTGTGACCTAGAAATGATCTCACTTCTAACAGGGTGATTGGTGGTTTGAGTCCTACTATGGCTGTAATTTACTTTCATGGCACTAAAACTATGTAAGTAAAACAAACAAGTAGACAAACATTGTGAAAGAAAGTAAACACATAATATGTAAAAATAAGTAAATCAAGTAATTATACAAACAAGTAAACGAATGTCTTGTTTGGATGTGCATGGCTAGAGAAGAACCCTTTGGCATTTGAGATCTTTGCCAAGGTTAATCATCTGATGAGTATGCCTTGATAGGTCATATAACTAAGGACAAAGTTTTTTTATTGCTTTTATTTATTTTATTTTTTTTGGGTATTTTTTAATGTTGTTGGATTTTGTTATATTTTCTATACAAGGACCATTAGTAATCAGAAAACCTATTCTAGCACCATGGAATGAAGTAGTAGTGCATGGAATGGATATATCATGGATGGAGTAGGGATGAAGGAATGGATAGAATTTAAGACATTAACTCTAAGGAATATTTTACCTAAGAACCAAATTTCTAGACATCAAATTAGCATTGTAAAGATACACCAAGATGTTTATAAGAACATGTCTCAAGATGTTTCCACTTATTTATCAAGGCCAAACTAGGAAGAAGGATGGTGTTATAATGGCAAAAAGTGGATTGATAAGGATGGGTTTTGGATTAAATGGATAAGTATGGGTTGGATATGTAAGGATAGTTAAGGATGGTTTAGGATGGTTAGAAACACATTGGAATGAAATGGAATGGGTTTACCCCCAAGTGTAGGGTACTTGTAGACAACTGATTATTTTACACATGATGTTAGAAACCAGTTTTCATCATGGTAATTATCCAAGGTGCATATAAATGGTTTTCATCTTTGGATACATTTATCTCTCCCTATTTCCTTTTTTTCTTATATATATATATATATATATATATATATATATATATATATATATATATATATATATATATATATATATAAACTTTTTTTTAATTTTTGCAATCTCAATTATGGAATTATTTGAGATGTATGATTCTAACCTTTATTAATATTTCATGTATGTGCTCTATAGATGTCTTTAGTAACTTTGTTGACTTTTAAGTTGGATTCTTCATAATTTACCAAGATACCATCATAGCCCCTATGATATAGGGTGCTACCAAATAGGGTGAAATAGAAGGTGTTTTGGATGAAGGATATGTGTTGAGTGCATAAAGTATTTAGAGGGATGGTGTGATTATGATGCAAAGGGGGATTAAGACCAACAATCTCACATCTTAAAAAATTAAAATTAGTCACAAGTTAGATGATTTGGATATTATTTTTTTTGATGGTGTGTTCAAAAAATAAAGGAGAGTTGTCTTGTGTCTATGCTAACATAAGATGGAGATTGATTTATTTATTCACTAATGCCTTAGAAATTTTTTCACCAAGGGACTCTTCTTGATTTTTTTAATGTGATTTGGATGTCGATTATCCAATAACACCTCCAAGGGGTTTGATTTTATGTATTTGGATGTGAATTTGAATTAACAATTTTATTTTTATTATCCAATAGTGCCTCAAATAGGTTTTTAGTATGGGAAAATAATTTCATATTTGGATTATAAGATTAATTTTGATTGAGTAACATGTGGTGTTCTTCAGAATATGTTGATATTTCTTTATGCTCTTTTGGATGGATGTTAGTTAATAATTTTGTAATTATTTGATTATCATGGAAGGAAGCTAACATTAAGTAATATCTTTGGCCCCAATAAATGGGTGTGGGATATTGACTTGAAATATTGGAGGAAGGATTGGTAGTGTTTTTGAAAGGAGTGGTGGCACCATGGTCCTCGTAGGGACCATTAATGGATCCAAATTCAATTATGAATGAAGTTCATTAGAAACTGTAAAAGTTCACTAACATTTTAAATGGACATTCAAATGGTTTGTAATTGATTTCATGGGGTCCATTATTTAATTCAAAATGGATGGGTTCTAGAATTTCTTGCTCATGGATTTTATTTTCTACAAGTACATCTATCACTTAGGGTGTATGTTGTGGGATGATGTGGGATTTAGCATGTGATAAGAGGTTGGGTGATTGGTAAATGGGTGATAGGTTTTTTTGTTGGTTGGAGGAGGATTGGTCCAAAATGGGATTGTAGATGAAATTTTGATCAAAATGGATTTTATTTTTTAATTATATCAAAATACCCAAAATGTCAATCCACTAATTGATATCTAGAGCCATCAGGATAAAAATGCAAACATAAATTAACATTAATAGCAACACTCAAAATCCTAAAGCTAATTATTCTAAACCAAGATTAAATAATAAAAGGTAGAAATATTTGGATTGAGACTTGCTTACAATAAACTCAAATTTATAGCATTATGATATCTAGATTCATTGACTTGAATGATCAACTAGTTGATCATGTTGACATGAAGATTTTGTGAATTCATTAGTTGGTTGGAATGGAGGATCGGAGGTGTTTAAATAGAATAGAGAAGAAGGATTAAAAAGGAATTAAAAATTCCTTGGAAGCCTCTAGAATAGAATCTTATAAAGAAGAAGGGCTAAGTTATAGAGAATTCTAGAATTGGAGAATGCTAGAATCCATCTAGGGGCTAAGTAAGATTAGTAGGGGATTAGGATGGGTGATTAGATAGGTGATTAGGGACTAGGGATGTAGGAGAGCCTAGGAATAGGCCAGGGTAGGTGGGTAAGTAGGACATGATAATTTAAAATTCTCAAATAATGGATAAGTGGGATTAGGATAGGATAAAACATGATTTAGGAGAATTAATAGATTGGTGGGGATGATATAAGGTTAGTGAATAAGGAATAATGAAGGGCGATATTAGATAAATGACTAGAAGGGGTGATATTAGGATGGAATTAAAGGAGATAAATGAGATTAGTGGAACTCATGTTGACTAATAATAATATTAGTGATGATAAATGGAGAGAGTGAATATAGGTGTATATATTTTGCTCCCTCTTTGAAAGAGCATTATGAGTAGACAAAGTGGAAGGAGTAATGGTCTTTCAAAAAAAACATTTCATAGATGAATGTTATTAGATGATGATATTGAAAATGATGTTAGTGAAAATGATGCAGGGAAGAATGATACAGATGGCCACTTAAAAGAGAAAATAAGGGGTGGGATGTGATGGATAAACAAGGGGATGGGATGCTATATGTGAGATAGATGAGGAAGAAATAAAAACCCAAAAACACAAATAACATCAAAGGAAGGGATAAAGGAATAGTTATAAAATTAAAATCGAATTCTTACCATCCCTTTGTCTCTTACAACTCTCCAAGATCTTAAAATGAATTGGAAAGCCAAAATAGTTGAATATAGATTGCTTGCCTTGAGCTTCAAAATGATTCCAATGGCTTCTTTAGCTTGTTGAATTGCTTGACAAGTGTGAGAATGCTTGACAATGGTTGATTGTGAGAGTATAATAGAGGCTAAGTGATTTCCAGTCTTTCCAAGCTTGTTTTGGCCATATCCATGCATGGCATATATAGGATGGTGGAGGAGAATTTAGCAAATTTTAAATTATTTAGAAGCCTCTAGTTTAGAGACTTCAAGAAATTTGGAGGAGCTTCCCTAGTTATAGAGGTTTCTTGATTAGTTTAGGGAATAATGGAGGTTTAGGTGAGATTTAATGAGGTTTAGGATTCATATCGGTGTAGGAAAAGCTAGGGTGGTAGGGTCGCTAGGGGATAGGTGAATAAAAAAGAATTTTAAATTGGCAAGTGGGCTAGTGGGTAGATTAGTGGCTAAATAAGCTAGTTGGTAGGTTAATGGGGTGATTAATTAGTTATAAGGGTGTGTTAAGGTTCATGGGATGTAAGGAATATTATGTAAGAATAATGATATTAGTTAATTATCTAGGGTTATATTTAAGGGTTAAATTAACAAGTTTAATTAGATTATTAAGGTGAGAAGATTTAGGTGCATACATTTTTCCCCTCTTTGAAAGGGTATTGTGAGTGGAGTGAAGTAGAAGGAGTAATGGATTTTCAAAGAAAAACCATTTTATGGATGAAAATGTTATTATTAGGTATGATGCCCCCTTTAGGGAGTATGTAGGGAGGAATGATATGGATGGTCACTCAAAGAGAAATCCCCAAGGTGGGATAGGATTAAGATGATTATAAGGGGTTTGGATGCCCCAAGTGTTGATGTAGCTATGATTGAGATGTCCCAATCATAAATGTCATGGGATAGAGTAGCATAGCCTTAAAGGATGAGTTCTAGATAAATGACTGATGTATAAAAGGGAGTCAAGTTGATTAAGATGATAAGACATGAATTCTTGAGACATAGACATTATCCAAGAAATAAATTGATGGGATAGGCCACAAGATAATGATAATTCCCATAGCAAAGACACATGCCAAGGATAGTGGGAATACTATAGAGGACATTGGATGGGTGATTATGGATAATAAGCCACTTTATATTGTGTTTATATATTAAAATGATGTAATAATATTAAGTTAATTATTATCCATGGAATGAGATTGGAGGTTAATAGTGGTCAAGTTATCTCTAGGCATAGGAACATGGATAGGTGTTGCCTACATAGTCTTTGTAGACATCAAGCCGATGTAGTTTTGCTGTGGGATTTAAGACTTATAATAGAGAATGGAATACAATTCCTGAGGAGACCTAGGGGTGTTATATGATGATTAAATGGGATAATGGATTATGAAATGGGATTTAGAGATGAAAATTAGTAGATATGGTAGAATAATGGGTTTAGCTCAGGTCAAAATGGGGTACAAGGGGTAAAAGAGGGGGTAAAATATAAAAATGGGGGTAAAAAAAGCTCATTTTGTCTTTTACCCTTATTGATTTTTTTTCTCTAGAACTCTAGCCATGGACCATATCCCACACTCATCACATCATGAAGAGAGGGTCAAATAGCACTAAAGGCCAGCTGACGTGGAACCATTAGTGATTAGTCAAACCTTAGCATGTTAGTTTTTGAATTTTTAAATTTATTACTTCATTTATGGCATGTAAATTCCATGGGTATAATAAAAAAACTTAGGATAATGCCCTCAGTGGTAATATTGTCCCTACAAGTTACGATATCATAGTTATAAACTATTGTATTCCAATATTACTACAAATGACTTGCAATATTGCAATATTGTACTGAGATATTTATGATATCACAATATCACTTAAGGAGAATCATGGTTTTTTAAAACTATGAGGTTACATTAGTGGTTATATAAAACTGTAAAATGCAAAATAGTGATATTATCAATATCGCATGTTAGGGCTAGGTCATGATTTATAGTATTGTGGTAGTTAGTATAAAGGGTAGGGGAATGGGTTAGGGACTTAGGGTGGATAGTTAGAGGGATAATTTAGGTTAGGTTAGAAGAATAAGTCAGGTTAGGGTAAGTAGGTACTTAAGGAAATGGATAGATGAATGGGTTTTAGGGGATTAGGGTGGATAAGATTAGGTTAGGTAGGTTAGGCTAGGGACTTAGAGTAATTAGGTGATGGACAGGACTGGGCTATGTGAGTGAGGGAGAGTGAGAGGGATTAGGTCTGGGAAGGTTAGTATGGATAAGTTTAAGTTAGGGTAAGTGAGGAGATGTATGGTTAGTGGGTTGAGTGTGATTAGGGTAGGGTGAGTTAGTTTTTATAGCCTAGAGATAACTTGACCACTATTAACCTCCAATGGTCCAATGGTCTGATGAAGCCAACTCCCAATAGTTTTTATAGCTCCTTCACTAAAATAACAATGCATGGGTGCATTTTTCTCAATTTTTTCTTGATTGGATTTTCATCTAGATGTACAACAAGGAGATGTATGACCAAGTTAAGGTCCAAGCCTAGCATTTCTAAATAAGCCCATGTCAAGATATCAATAAAATGCCTCTATATAGTGATAATATAGTCATGCTCTTTATTGGTGAGGGACGCTCTAAGATAAAAAATTATTGGATCTTCATAATTTCCTAGGTTTACTTTAGTGGTATTTTATACAAGGAGTGTAAAACCATTCTCTAAAATAGTGGGTAGTGTTTGATCTCAATCTTTTTCTTCTACTTTAGCTTCTAGTTGTGAGCCCCAAATCTCAAGATAATGAGATGAATTTGAGTTTGTTGGTTCAGGTAATGGCCAATTAGAAAATATCTTAGTAAAGTTGAGAGTAAAACACTCAAATACTTTATGTTATTCAGAGGTGATACTAACACTAACTATAGAACTTGGACATAGTGGACTCTATGCTTCTTATGGAGGTAAGCAAACTTTCCTATCCAAGAATACCTAAAATAGGTTTTCACTCAATGGATTATATTTTTATTTAATTTTTCCTTGACCAAAAATCACCTCAAAGAGGTTTCACTTAAATATCTCAATGTTTTATCTATTTTGTGACCAAGAAAGTTTTCCCACTCTCTAAAGTAGACAGCATGGTCCAAGGAGAAGTCAAAGCTTTATTTGTGAACACCAATTGGAAATCCATCTCTGAGGCCCATGTACTCAAAAATAAACTCCTCATTCTAAAATTATTTAAGGGTATAACAAAATTTTGTTGGTCCCAATCTATAAGGTCAAGATGGCAAAGGCAAGTAGATAATAGGATGTGATAGTCATTATAGAATTGGAATCAAATAAGTTAGTGTCATTTAGCTCATATTAAGTGTTATAATGGGACATTGTGTCACTTTTAGGAGTTTCTTCATCAGTCGATAAAGAGGAATCACTATCAAAATACATGAGGTCACCCTAGGTAGTATAAATCTGAGACCTTGACTCATATTAGGTTTACTAGCTGATAAAGGATCCAGAATACCTTGTTCTCATGGCCCGAGGACTTTTCCTACAAAATCAAAACTATCCACGATTAAATTATGAATAGGGTATTTGGGATTCTAAAAATAATTTGCAAGGCCATCAATGTATAACCCATCTCCATCAATAAAGGCTTTCTGATCTTGATTTGGTGAAGTCACTAGTACAAATACCACTAGTGGTTTCTACATCATCTTCTAACAAATCATGTTGGGATTTTAAGGTCTCTAAGAAGGTTTACATTTTCCATAATACTTAAGATATTTTGGATACTTTGTAACATGAAAGTCATATTGAAAATGGTATGTTGAAATGCCTACATCCTCAATAATGAGTTGGTTTACAAATGCTATAGGAAATAAATTGGCTAAAGTGGAAACAAGATCAATAGGGTCGATATTATTAGATTTGGGTGGATTAAAAACTATTGCTTTGTTATTTTTGGCTAAAAATTTAGAGCCAGGACAATAGTTATAATTTAAATGTTCATCCTTTAGATGTTTGCAATATTGGTAGGGCTGAAGGTTAGCATAGATGGTGACCTTAATTCTTGCATAGGGTAACTTGAGGCATTGGTGCAAGTTAGATGGGATAGCTCATACTTCATGGATCTAAAGAAAACCAAGAAGTATATTATATGGCAATCCAATGTCTATGGCATGGTACAAGGTATCATGTGATACAAACCCAATAATGATTGAAAAACAAATAGTCTTAGAAGACTTTATTTTGGCATTGTCATATGCTTTGAACTTGATTATCTCAGGATGTATGTCTTTAGTGGTATATCCTAACCACTGTATCAACTTTAGAAACACTATGTTCATCCCTGAACCACTATCTATAAGAACCTACTTTAATTTATGATGTTCCATAATGTAGGGGGTTATTATGGCTAGGACCAAGGGAAGAAATATCTCTCTAATCAAATGTAAGTTATTGGCTCTGGTATAGATGTCCCGTGAGTGTCTGAAATTGATCAAGGTTGATATCTTTGGAAATAGTGGACTTTTAAACAAAGTCATTTAGTATATCTATGTGTATTTTTTATGTACTCAAGAGATATAGGATAGAAACTTGTGTAGATATTTTTCTTAAATGGTCTTAAATACTATATGGATTCTCAATGAAAGAACAAGAGGGTTTGGATTTGGCTAGTATAGTGTTCATCTTTAGATCAAAAGGCACAATGTTCATATTTGGTTCAGTGTTGGAAGAAGGCAAATGGCCTTGGAGGGTGACTCGCAAGCATCTAATTGTGATTGACAAATTTTAGTTTGCAAAGAGTAATTATAATTAGAAGAAGGGGTTAAGGTCCAGAAATAGTAACCCATAAAAACCGAGTCACAATGAAATTACTTGAACCTAGTGTGGCATTACTTCAAGAAGAGGGTGTTATCCCTAAAATAGGGGGACCAACATTTTGAGAAACATTAGACAATTCACAAGTTTTGATTGTAATGATGGCAATGTGATTGGTAGAAACCCATCCCACAATGTTATTATAATCATACAACATATTATTGTAACCCAAGTTATTAGCTTGGGTATTATGATCCTGACTATGAATAAGTTGATTAGGCTTCTGACCTTGTCCTTGTTAACATTGGCCCTAACATTGATTCTAATTATTCCTCTGCTAATGTTGATTCTGTTTGGGAAATATCTCTTTGTAGATGCCCATGTCCTAATTAGTGTTTTGCATTGTTTGTTTCACTTCAATTTTTCCACATTCAATCAAGTCCTCAATAAGATGCCTTAATTGTATGCATCGATAGATAGCATGGTCAATATCAAGATGGAAATTACAAAACTCATCTTCTTGGTATTAGTTAGGTTTAGGTTGATCTTCTATAAATAGATATGGTACATGCTATAAAATCAAATTGGATACCACTATCTTCTAGAAAACTACTTCAACAGGGTCTCCCAATTTGTTGAATGTTCTATACTTGTTGAAACCTCTACATGGAGGTATTCGGAAGATTGGGTTGTACATTTGGAGTTGGTGGAGCCTGCACCATTTACACATGCTTTGATTTTATCACTCCATTTCCCACCATGTTCTTGTTCTTATTCCAATTAAAAACCTTAAGTTTTTCTATAGTAGTATCCTAAATAGTTGGTTGTGTCTAAGTATATGTTTGACCTTATGAATATATTTTCATAAGGCCTCTAGTTATAAGTGTTTTTTCAATATGCACTCCCTTCTCAATAATTTCCTTGAATGTGTTTACACAAGTGAGTCTTAAATTGTGAGCTACTTTAGGGTGGAGATTATGTGCAAAAATATCAACCCAATTAATGATCTGGTAAATTATGTTGAAAGTGACCAACTAATGCTCTATATTGTCATAATTATTTTGCAAAGCTTTTTCCATCTCTTTTTCTTGCCTTGCATAAGTCAACTTTTATTAACTCATGCTCAATGTTATAAGATAAATGGTTGAAAAATTTCTCTGATAAACCATTCCAATCTATCATTGATCCCTTATCCAATTTGAGGATACAATCTAGAGCTTGTCCAACTAAACTACATGGAAACAAGTGGAGAAAATAAACATAGTTGTAGGCTACCTCTTGGCATAATATAAAAAAGGCTTGAATGTGTTCTAAAGGGCCCCCCTTTCTTTTTTATTTATCAAAATTGGGTGCTTCAAAATGAGGTAGAAAGGGGACTTGAATAATGCTTAAGTCAAAAATATAAGGGCATATCTCATCAAACTTATATTACTTAATTTGGTTGCTTGTCTCAACCCTTAAGAATATTTATTTCATTGAATTCCACTCCTGTATGGTTGATGCATTTGTTAATGGAATATAATTTTATTGGGGAGGAATATATCCCCTGCATAGTCTTATTAGCGATGTGAAACCTTTGGCCAATATTATTGGTTTTGGTTTACTCTTTGATTTGAGTAGGTATATCATTGACACCTAGGTGCTTGATATAAAGTGCCCATAATCTGTCACAATGAGCTATAGGAATGCTACTAGTTTTGGGGTATTTGTTGTCAATTCACCAAAGGGTATTGCTGTTGAGATGAAATTGCTAAAGTGTTTTGTCAAACACCCCCAATATTTAATGATTTCTTCATTCCTTGCTATTATGAAGGGGAAAGAGTCTCTTATGGTTGAAAAAAGTATGCTCTATATCAATAAAAATGTGTTACAAAGCATATATAAGTTTTTTATGTTTAGGAGAAACTCTAGGTTCTACCATAGATGTAGGATCAACTAAGGCATGTTGTGTTTGATCTATTTTATATTCTTGATCCATAGAGGTGGTATTTTTGATTGAAGCCACATCTAAATATGCTATTAGGTCTGTGACAAGTTGATTTGCATATCGTTGACTAATTTTATGCATATTGGTAAAAAGATCTTGATCAATCGGGGAGGACTCTACAAGTTGTTCTTTTCCCTTACTATTAGAATCAATGTTGGATTTTGTAACATGAGTGAAAGGTTTCTCTCGATATTTCTCCTCTACTTGAATAAGCATGTGCAATAGTTCAATTTGAAAATCTAACAACAATCAAGCTCTTGATTCAACTAACCTAAGGAGAGATTCATCTTTATCATCTATAGGTTATTATTCATAATAACCATGTTCATATCCTACCATCGTTGGGATATCATCAAACATGATGGAGTTTTCTTATCCATCATAATAATGCTCTTCCTCGTAATTAGGGCCATAAGAGACCACACTATGAGTATACCTTTCCATGTTTGAATATGAGCTTCTACATTTGTGAAATGTTTAGATTTTAGTTTTACAAACATTTAAAAGGTGTTTTTTGACACTTCAATCAAATCAATACAAGGTAAAATGAGACTATAATAAAAAATGAAATGGCATGATGCCACACAATTAGAAAAAAGAGGTTACAAGATTACTTAATCTTGGTTGGTTGAAATCATCAATTTAGAAGAGGATAAAAAAATCTTAGAACTTAGCGTGCAGGATAACACATGAAACCCTAAGCTAAAAGTATGTCAATACCATTAAAAAATCTAAGAATAATTATGTTGGGTCATGGTTAGAAAATTATAAGACTTTTTGAATCAATAAGTTTAAAATATGAACAAACAAACTTAGGATGTGAATTAACACAGTAAATCCAAAGTATAAGACCCAAAACAAATGGGCATCATAATGGTGTACCATGGAAAACAAATTTGAGTGGCCTAAGAACTTAGAGTGTGCATGAATGCAAGATGACCTAAGTTCAAAATAAGAATATAATAGGCAAGTGTCTAGATAAATAGCCTTCAAACCAAATGGAAATTTTCACCCACGTTACTCAAACCAAGCATGAAAGGTGAACCACCCAAGCCCAAGTTGTAGGTAAGACTCTGGTATAGACCAATCACATTTTGGATTAGAACTTAGAAAGGTGAAATTTTGAATTTGTGTTAGAATGACTTTAAATTTTTTCAAGTGGTATATAGCCTATACTCAAATGAACAGAGTAATGATGATGTTTTGGAAACACAAACACAAATGATTTGATTGAATTTTGAAAAGGCTAAAAGTGTTTTGAATTTGACCAGTGTAATGCCTCTTTGTTCAAAATAAATGGTGTATAACAAGTTCTTGGTTTTGACACATTTTGGTTCATACACAAATAATTTTTAGACTCAAAAGATAATGTAAGTAAACAAGAACAAGCAAAACACCAAAGTGTAAATCCTATACTAAAAACTAACAAGGTGCATTATTACACTTGGATTCCATTAATATACTCCTCATTAAGAGGAAATAAGTTGTAAATGTAATAAATTTATATGCACATGAAAAGTAAGGTTTTTAGTCCCACTCTTCTCTCAAGAGATCATATGGTGACAAGGAACTTCAGGTTACTCACTCTAAACCAAATGGTACTCTATGATAAATGTGGTTTATCTAAAAATTATAAGTATCACATGATCTAAATGGTCCCATATGTGTGATTAACATTAGGGCACAACACATCATTTGGATATGAGTTAACCAACTTGTTGTAAAAAGGTCTTAACCTTTTTACAACCACTGCATCTATCAATTACTCAGTGTAGTGCAATGTCTAATTTAAGCCATCATTCTAAGGTAGGTTTTAAGAACAAATATTGTTTAATTGATAAAATAAGTGTCCCAACAAGTTGACCTCAATTTTCATACCCCATTATGGATTGGGGTTGAAACCATGCTAGGAGATGAATTCTTGAGTCAACAATTCCCTAGAGAACTTATGGGGAGATGTTGAAATCTTGCCCATAAGCCAAGATGCAAAAAATAAAAATGTAGGACTTTAAGGTTTTTTGGGGATCACCCGAATCACTCAAATTTTGGGGAGTGCCTTTGCAACATTCCTTATGTGCTTGGACTAAGTGACAAAATTAATAAGTGAAGCACTTTTGTATCACCTAAGTCCTCTAAAGGGGGTGAGGGGAGAGCATATGCACTAAACTTATTTTGAAAAAACTACATTCAAGTCAAAAAAATTTGAAACTATTTTAACTAAAAAATAAAATGACAAAAATATAAAAAAATTAATATTCCTAAGCTATGATGATTGTTCATTTTTAATCCCAAACTCAAATGTGATTGAAAATTGCCTTGTAAAATGAAATTAGTGAAGTGTCTTAAACCTGTAAAATAAAATGTTAGAATTATAGCAAGGATTTTAGGATGCCAAAATAAATTTAAACTTGTTATTTTAACTATTTTTTTCAACACAGGTTGATTTCATTTTTTTTTTGAGCAAGTTTTCCATTTAGCAAGATGATTCTACCATTCCTCCACATAATTTCATTGGTACATAGAGACACAAATAGATTGTGTCGTGATCCCATTGATTAGTAGGGTGATATCATCGATAAATAGGGTGATCTCACTAATAAACAAGGAAAACTCACTAAAATGATAAAAATGAAAACTAGGTAATTACCTACAAAGTTGGTCCAAGATGATTTTACTAATCTTTAGATGACCCTATCATTCCACAGGTCAATTTTAATAATTTTTAGGTCAATTTAACCATTATGTAAAAACACATAGATAGAGATATAAAAACACAATATCTAATCATGCCATTTGCATGAGATATCTCATTGTTACTCAAGGCAATCTCATCATTCCATAAGGTAATTTCACTGATGTTTAGGATGAATTCACTAATTATAGGTTGATTCTGTCATTTTGTCCAAAAGTCATAAAACATGAAAAAGAGAAGAAAAAGAGAGAGAAAATAGCCTCAAAAGAGGGTCTAAGTGATAAATTAGAAAGATAAACTGATGCGTGAGATGTGTTGGTCCCATCGAGCATGTCAAAATGTAGAATAGGATTATAAAACAAATTAGCTCATGCATTAGTCAAAAAATCTCAAAATAAGCATAAATAAATAATGTGTTAAGCCTAATCCCTCAAGGGGAAATGCTAAGGAAATCAAGGAGCTAATTATGAAATTAAGACCATGTAATACCTTCCAATTAGTCACTCTCCTTAAAAATTGGTTAATAAACATATTTATGCCCAGGTTTGGTGCTCTGAGTCTTCATCAATGCGATGTAGCATGTGCCTCCATCATCTCTTAGCTCACCAATGGATCTTGGTTCCTATATTTGTCGATTTGGGGATGAGTGAAGCTTATCTAACAATATATTTACATAATAATGTTTATATAAAAATAACTTTTATATGTATTTAAGCATAATAACTTTACACCAAGAGAACTTGAAAGTTATGGCTTTGGCTCACTTATTTATAGTTTTTATGAAATGTTCAGTATCAACCATGACCATCCATATTGATATCAAGATGTCTAGCCATGGATTGATTCAATCTTGGAGGGACAAGCAATAAATATTATCATCAATATTTGAAAGAATTGAGTATAATAATGCATGGCTATTAATCTAGATATTTTCTCCCATTAATGCCTTGTAGATGACACCCATGTGATGATGTCATGGAGTGATGCATATTTTCATAATGAATTTATAGTAAATAGATATTCAACAAATTTCATGGAATTTCCACTTAAGGTCCTAATTTGATTTTGATTTACTTAAATGCATTTAATTAGTTTTCTATAATTCTTTGGAAATTTATTACACATTTAATCAACTTGGTCAGAAATTTCATTTTACTAAGTCATAATTTGACTAGAGTATAATTAGAAGAATATTTTAGTTGAGTATGGGGTAATACCCCAATTAGGGTATTATAGATGTGAGTTGACACATGCACATGATGTGTGTGACCAAATTAGAAGATTTCAGTGGTCAAGGACATCATTTTGCATGGTTACAATTTGACTCAAAGTGAATTAGGAAAATATAATGATTCGATAAAAATACCTTTCCCCAATCAGGGATCAATAGATAAGAATCAGTACTTGCACATAATGTGTGTAGACAAATTTAAGAATTTTAGTAGTTTTGGTTCAGATTGTGCATTGTTATAGAATATACTTCTGATTTGCAATTTTAGCACAATAGTGATAGGAATCAGATGTCTACAGTAACTCTAGGAGATATAATTCTATAATATGTAACTCTTTATAACTTGAGTTTATATGATTTGTTATTTGGGAAGATAGTTAGGTGACACCTCATGTAATTGTTGATGTTGTATAGGGAACATATAAGGTGTGTCATAAAATGACCAAATTAGAAGATTTCAGTGGTCAAGGACATCATTTTGCATGGTTACAATTTGACTCAAAGTGAATTAGGAAAATATAATGATTCGATAAAAATACCTTTCCTCAATCAGGGATCAATAGATAAGAATCAGTACTTGCACGTAATGTGTGTAGACATATTTAAGCATTTTAGTAATTTTGGTTCAGATTGTGCATTGTTGTAGAATATAATTCTGATTTGCAATTTTAGCACAATAGTGATAGGAATTGGATGTCTACAGTAACTCTAGGACATATAATTCTAGAATATGTAGCTCTTTATAACTTGAGTTTATATGATTTGTTATTTGGGAAGATAGTTAGGTAACACCTCATGTAATTGTTGATGTTGTATAGGGAACATATAAGGTGTGTCATAAATAGTAATCAATTTGTTATTATGAGCATTTTTAATAAAATGGTGTAATGTGGATGGGATAACTCTCATTTGATCTTACCACGGTCATCCAAGTAATAGATCATATGTCTTGTTATCTAACAATACATGAAACCATACTAAAAAGGTATTGGGGTCTATGGTGATAGGTAATGTGATACCCCCAAGAGGTACCTATGTGAGACTATAATAACTTTAAAGAACCATGGTTGTACTGATAATTATTTTTTACTATACTATCAATTATCATGAATTTTTTATACCCTAGTGAAAAACTTAAAAATTTTAAATCTATTGCAAAACATTTGTTATACCGCATTGAATTCATTATACATGGTAGGGGCTAAATTGATTTACAATGCTTATTTTATCATTGAACGTATTTTATTGTATGTTTATTGTCTTGCTTGATTAATTTCTAACATGATTATCAATGAGCATCATATCCTTTATTAATTCAATATTGTTAACAAATAATTTTTTCTTTAACAAATGGTTTTTAGATGGAAATGTGTGTGTGTGTCTATATATATATATATATATATATATATATATATATATATATAAAATAAATATATATATATATATAGTTAAAATTAACTCCATGTAATGTTTAGATCATTTTGACTTTCTATGCTTAGTTATCTGAACAATGATAAGGCATAAGTGACAATTCTAGTGATATAAACTTTGAGAAATAGCTTACACAAATGTCACATTCCGTAAGAATCAAGATAATATTTTGGGAAATGACAAATATTATTTGCATATGAGTTTGTATATTTTATTTTTGAAACATTTTTTCATATTGTCACAACTTACAAGATCAAGTACCTTCAGCATTGACGTATCTCTATGTCTTAATTGCCTTTGAATGCATTATGTAATCATAAATCCTTGCATCATACATTTTACTCTTATTTTTTATTTATAACCATTAAAGTTCTAAAATGATTTTAAAAGGTTGTCTTAAAACTTATTTAATTTATTAAAAACCCTATCCTAAGTTTTTAATTTTTAAGATCTATTTGAGTCTTAAAATCACATGGTCTTAGATTATATAAAATTTCAACACACATTGTCTCTCAACTAAGGTATACATGGGCATGTTTTATTTATACATTTTTTCTTTTCATAGTTTTCGAACCATGATTATCATTGGCATATATTCAAACATAAATAAATGCTTGCTTTGAATTTATTGTTTGGTCTTAAAAATATATTACTTTCTTTTTAATTAGATACGCATGCCCATATGGTTGATGTTTTGGAAGCAACCGATATTGTTAGAAAAGGGAGATGGGTGTAGACACTAGAAAATCACACCAACAGTTCTAGATGTTGCAATACACCTTTCCAACCCCTTATCCCCCTTGGGTTAGAACATTTATTAACCCCCTTAAAACACCCATTTACCCCTCACACACACATTAACTAAATTAATTAATTAATTAAGCTAATAAAATATTATTTACACCCCACCCTAACTAAGCCCATGGCTTACTTAGTGACACCTTATCTTAAGACCATTTCCTACCTTAGCATTTAAAGTTCTAACTTCCTAGATTATTTCTACCTGCATGACTATGTTTCCTTAAATGAGCTCAAACCATTTATAATGGTCTTAACTGCCAAAATTGAGTGTAAAACACTATTTTTGGTAAGTTAGACCATTTCCACCTTGATTTATGTCGGTCATCCCTTAATTGATGCTAGTTGACCTAGACCAACGACAGTTATTTAAGGATACTCCATGACCCTTACTTAAGAGGTTGAACCATTTTAGCAAGAACCAAACTCTTATGCAAATTAGAGCTTTCTAATGAACCAAAGAACTAGTCCACAGATTAAGAAGTGTTTCATAACCTCAAGATGGAGGATTCAAACATCATTACTCTACCCATTTTATTCTAGGATTCCAATCACCTCGCACTCAACTTCAAGTCATCTTTAGGGAAACAACTCCACAATAGCTAAGTATTATGTGTTTTTTATAAGTTTAGTATTTGGTTTTGGTAGTTTATTGCTTTCACCCCTTTATATCTCTCCCCACACTCTCTTTTGTGTTGGAGTTTTGCAACTCCAACACCTCCTTTTTCTACTAAATCCCCACTAACCATTCCCAGCATTTAGAGTGTTAAACCTCTATGTTTGATATCCGTGAGGCTTCATTCTATATTTACGACCATCAACTAACCTCCAAATATCCCACTAAACCCCTCTACAACTAATCTAAAACCCATTTTTTCCCAAAACCAGAACTGTGACAAACACACAGTGATCGACATCGATCATCCTTGAATAACATCAATTACCCTTAACCAGCATCGATCTCTATGTAATTCTATTTTCCTAAAATAATAAGTTAAAAATACCAATTAGACCCAACCCAAAACCTTGTTTTCTAACCCCTATCACAACACAAGATCAGAAATAATTATCTGAATCACATTTTATCAATTTAGCATTTATTTTGTTAAAGCAATCATTTTTATTAAAAAGCATTTTATTACATTATGTTAAATTACTTTTCATTCCTTTATGTAAGCATTTCTTATCAACATTTTTTAGAACTTGATTTGTTAAAATGATTGGATTAATAGCCTTCCAGTGAAGTCTTATACTTCTTGGATCTAGCACTTTCTAGCCAATCTGCCCTCTAATCTTACCAATCAATCCCATTTTTAGTCTTATTCTTATTGCAGGTCACTCTTCACAATATAAAGAGTAATTCACATTGTCTGGATCATGGAGCATGCAACCACATCTAGGTTCATCTATACCTTTTCCCTTTCTTTAAGTTTTACTTGTTTTTAAAATAAAAAACAAAATAATACAAAAACATAGTGAAACATTCTGGCACCCCTGGTGGGACCTATTACAACTTTAACTTGCACCCTTGGTAGAATTTCTTTGGGCTTCCCCTAGTTGAGCCATAAAATGGGTACAATCCCAAGCCGTGGGTTGCCTATATCAGGATTGAACCTCTGGAGTAAGCCAATTTCCTATTTGATGCTCACCTAAACTAAATTTAAGCCTAGTACTTCATGGGAAAAGGGTTAGAAGGAGATAAGGGCTCCTGATAAAGTTAACAAGGTGATGCACTAAAATATAGGTCAATCCTCCTTTCTTGACTCGAAGAACACTAATGAAATAAGTAAATGATTGGATCCAGACTTCAACTATCTATTCACATATCTATGTGTAGGTTCACCAAATGGTTTAGGCTGAGGGAAATGAAGGAGAGGTCTAAAGTAAGACACTAACCAGTCATAGTATCCACATGCAAGCTTTAATCAAAAGATGCAGAACACTAAACACTACATGCATGAACATATGAACTAGTAACTAGGTGTTATCATAATTTGACAAGGGAGAAGATGTCTACCACATGCATGAATTGGACATATACACACTATACTAAAATAGTGAAATCAAAACATAGCTTTCTATTGCTTTAAGATATTACAAATTCCATCTTGGTAGAGTCTAGTCTAACCAAGAGAGGGAACTGAGAGAGATACAGAGAGAGATGTAATAGTTTATCTAAAGTGTAAGAGATATTTTTTTCTATCCCCAAAGCCTCTATTTATATCAAAAGAGAGAGAGAAGTTGGTAAGTTTGCTTTTTTTTATAACCAATGAGTTGTCAGCTTTCGTGATGTTCTATCATGCTTTTGGTCGAATCAAAAAAAGTCATTATGAATGAGATCTTCATAATTTACTTAGATAACCTCCAGATCATTCTATTTTTAGCAAGTTTCACTAAAATACAAGAGTTTTACAAAGGTGACAAGCCATGATCCGGCTTGAAGTGAATTCTCCAACCACTTTCTAAATTCCCAAGCTTTGATCCTTTGATCTTTCATTAGATCCCATTATGAGGGCAAGATCTTTAGGTCTTTGAACTATCAAGGACACATCATGTTTGTTCTAAATGGTGGCTTGTCAAGGCATGAATTGAAGTAATCTTTTCGCACCTACTTCATGCCTTGGATCTTTAATTGAATTAACTATAGAGGAAAACCATTCTAAGGATACTGGTTTTCTTATAAATATAGCACTTTTCCCAATAATTGGTCCCATCTGAGTTTGTATCAAGCTTTATTTCTTATCTTTTGGTTTAGGCTCAAGCTTGAGCTCTTCTACTTGTTGAATTGGTCTTGTCCTATGTGATCACCCTTTGTTGAATTATCTTGTCTCGCTCCTTTGTTAGTTGTTAATGATCTGGCTTGATTCTTTTGACACTTTGACCATCACATGTCATCATATCTTGAGATTCAATTAAATGTGGTATGTGGATCTTTGGGACCCATCACCTTGAGCTCTAATTCTTATTGTTCTTTGAGATTTGCTGACCATTTGACTTGATCCAAGTTCTCATGGCCATGACACTTTTCAACCACAGACTCCTCCTTGGGTCTTCACCAAGTATTTTTTAAACCCCAATGGCTAGTTCATGAAGTTTAAACTTGACATTCATATGAACATCATTTGAGGCATGTGAGAACATTTTTTTATTTCCTACAAACCATCAAATTTAAACTCATATAGATTTTGTCTGGGCATAAAGTTGACACTTACATGGACATCTTTCATATTTTGGACAACTTTGAAAAATTGTAACTCGAAGTGTAAAACTTTTGAAGGCACTAAACTTTCAAGAGATGGTTTTAATGCCACAAGGAACAAACCCATTTGATCCATTAGCCTAGAAGGCTTCCTGAGTGAATATATCAAATGTGTAAGTTGATTGGTCCACTCAATCCTAGTCACAAAATCCAATAGTATTGAAATGGCCATTTTTCTTTTCCTACAACTAGGACCAAATGTTTGGATAAAATCTAGATGAAATGAGCAGAGTTTATGAGTTCCACATGATCCCCAATTTATCATAAGGTTAATGTTGTAATGTTTTAAAGCCTTGTGAGCTCCATGACCTCTTCACTCCACCCACACCATCTAGAGCTTGTCTAAATGATCTAAATTAATTGCTCATTTAGGAACATTGCATCAAGATTATTTAGAAAGTGGGCATGGTTTGGTATGTGGGTAAAATTTGGCCAACATTCTTGGTAACTCACAAGGAAACATGCATGTTATGCTTGAGAACCTAGTCCATTTTCTAGTCTGATCTATTAGGCATGGAGTCATCTCTCTGAGTTGGTCTGGAACCTCTTTTGAAATATATGGATAGAAGGAAAAAATCAAATAACCTACTAAACAAATGTTCACCAAGGCACTTAGAGAAAATCATAAAATTAACCTATCGTAAACTAACCAAATAGAATGAAACTATACAAAACCATTAATTGGTTGTACATAGTAGCTACCTTTTCTCAATAGAACATGATGATTTACATGCTTTAGGGTTACTAAAAAAATATGGAGAAGTACTATATTTTCAAAAAAATTATGGTATACTTCCTCTAGAAAAATAACAAAAATGAACTCACCCTTCCAATCGGATTATTTAGACGTGCAAGCCTCACAGAGTGAATGAGCAAGCTGATCTTGTTCTTATTGAAGCTCGAATTTGTGCTCTGAATTGAGCACAACCTATGATGGCTCCTCATTGGCATCTTCCAACCATGTTAGGTGTTTGATAGGGCATCCCCTTTTCAACACAAACACTTAGCAATCATATTTTACCTCACTTTTATGTTTTGTCATTTCATCATCACGCTCTCCGAGCACAAACAGATCATAATATTCTTGAAGTACATGCCTATGTGGAACTTTTTGCTTTTCCTCCTTCTCATAAAGTGATGGTCCTTCTATATTTATCTCTTGAGTGCTCAATATGTCTTCCTCATCAAATTCACTTAGAATTTCAACTTGATGATTTCCTTCATCAAGATCCAGCTTGTCAATGTTAAAGCCATGCCAAGAAGGTTGGTCTAAACTTGATTCTTCCTCTTCTAAAAGAAGTGAGATGCCTATTATGATCTCCTCATCATAGACACTTTAATTATCTTCTTTAATTTTACCTATGACTATAATCCTCTGCTCTGTATTTTGTACAATAGGTTTCTAGCCCAAAAGGGAGATGGTGGGAGGGTGAAGAAGTCCTCCTTGATCATAGCTTATGAGATTGTCCTTCCAGTCTAGGGATTTGAAAGATCCTTTTGGTGGCCCTTGAGGGAAATAAAGAGAGTATATAAACTCTTGAATACCAATCTCATTAATTTGGGTTATAGTTTCTCAATTCACCTCTTGTGTGATTAACTCTTCTTCTATCAAAACTGGTTCGATTTATGGTGAAGATGAGATTTGACAAGGCTATTTCAAGATATTCAAAAGTTGGGCCTGAGGATCTACATAAGAATGATTCAATTGGGATTATTATATTTTTAAGGATATTAATATAGTTCCTATATCTTGAATCAAACTCCCTATTATTACCACATCTTTATTCACATAGGCCATCCATTATTCACCTTCGAGGGCAAACCACTCGTACTCAACTGACTAGAAAGCACTCCTTGATTTTTATAGAAAATGGGTAGGGATGATTGGATAAAACTCTAAACCCCTAAAAATCTCCCTTATCAACCCCATATAGGTTGATAATTCTTGTTTGACTCTTAATAGGGATGTAATAGGCGAAGCCTGGTTTTGACAAGGGGTAGGAAGTGGGTGAAGGTCATGATAAGGCTGGTAGGAATTATGAGGCCACTTGGAGGGAATATATAAATGTTTTATATTTTAAAATATGGATATTGAGGCATATAATAATCATACTAATCATAATATGGTTGATTATACATGCCATATTATGATGAGTAAGAACTTGGACTGCTCAAACTGGATGAGAGATGCTCAGAGTCACCATTGGTGTTTTTTGAATGCCTCCAAAGGCTAGTATTCAGAAGAAAAACAAAAAAATATTTATGTTTCTTTAGTCTTTAGTCCCATCGAGCATGCCATAAAATATTACAACTTCAACTTGCACCCTTGGGAGAATTTCTTCAAGCTTCCCCTGATTAAACCATAAAATGGGGATAATCCCAGGCCTTGGGCTGCCTATAACAGGATTAAACCTCCAGAGTATGATTATTTCCTCTTTTATGCTCACCTAAATTAAATTTAATGCTAATAACTCATGAGAAAATGGTTAGAGAGAGATAAGGCCTCCTAAGAAAGTTAATAGGGTGATACACCAAAATACAGGTCGATCCTCCCTGCTTGACTCAAAGAACACTAATGAAATAAGTAAGCGATTGGATCTAGACTTCAAATATCTATTCACATATCTGTGTGGAATCTCACCAAATGATCTAGGCTAAGGGAAATGAAGGAAATTTCTAAAGTAAGACACTAACTAGTCATAGTATTCACATGCAGGCTTTGATCAAAAGATGTAGAACACTAAACACTACATGCATGAATAGATGAACTAGTAACTGGGTGAAATCATAATTTGATGAGGTAAAATAATTATACCACATATGTGAATTAGACATATACACACTATACCAGAATAGTGAAATAAAAACACAACCTTTTATTACTTTAAGAGGTTACAAACTCTGTCTTGGCAGAGTCTGGTTTAGCCAAGAGAGGGAACCGAGAGAGTCATAGATAGAGTAATAATGTTCTATCTAAAGAGTGAGAGATTTTTTTTTTTTTTCCAATGCCTCTATTTATAGCATAAGAGAGAAAGAGAGAGAGAATTTGGGAAGCTTGTTGTTTTTTATAACCAATGAGTTGTCAGCTTTCTATATCTTCTATTATGCTTTTGGTCCAATCAAAACAAGTCATTATGAATGAGATATTCATAATTTTCTCAGATAGCCTCTGAATCATTATATTTATAGAAAGTTTCACTACAAGACAAGAATTTTCCAAAGGTGGAAATCCATGATCCAGCTAGAAGTGAATTCTCTAACTACTTTCCAAATTCCCAAGCTCTGATCCATTGATCTTTCACTAGATCCCATTATGAGGGCAAAATATTTAGGTCTTTGAACAGCCAGGGACACGTCATGTCTATTTTGAATGGTAGTTTTTTGAGGCATGACTTGAAGTAACTTTTCAAACCTGCTTTGTGCCTTAGATCTTGAACCAAATTAACTATAGAGGAAAACCAATCTAAGGCTATTGGTTTTCCTATAGATACATCACTTTGCCTAATAATCAGTCCCATCTAAGTTTGTATCAAGCTCTATTTATTTTATATTTTAGGTCAGCCTCAAGATCAAGATTTTCTACTTACCAATTTAGGCTTGTCCTGCATGATCACCCTTTATTGAATTATCCTAGCTCACTCCTTTGTTAGCTATTGGTGATATACTTGATTCTTTTGACACCTTGACCATCGCATGTCATCAGATACTAAGATTTGGTTAAATGTGATATTTGGATCTTTGGGACTCATCACCTTGAAATTTGCTTCTTATTGGTCTTCAGGATCTGCTAACCATCTAACTTTCTCCAAGTTCCCATGGCCTTGACACTTGTCAGCCACGTACTCTTCCTTGAGTCTCTACCAAGGATTTTTTGAACCCCAATGGATAGTTTAAGGACTTTAAACTTGACGTTTAGATGAATTTCATTTGAGATATATGAGAACATATTTTGATGTCCCACATACCATCAATTTTAAACTCATATGGATTTTTTCCTGGGTATAATTTGACACTTGATCAGACATCTTTCATATTTTAGCCAACTTTAAAAAATTGTAACTTAAAGCATAGAACTCATGAAAACACCAAAATTTTAGGAGATGGTTTTAATACCATAAGTATCAAACCCATATTATCTACTAGCTTGGAAGATTTATTGAGTGAAGATATCAAATGCACAATTTGACTGGTCCACTTGATCCTGGTGTTAGGTTGTGGAGCTAAAAGCTTCAACCTTTGCAAACTAGGAACAATGGTTGCTGAGTTCTACAGGAACCGGCGTCGGCAGCATGACCGACGTCGACAGAGTCCAGTGCAGAATGCAACCGGCGACGGCAGGAAGTCGACCGACGTCGGCAGAACCAGACCAGCAGGGACCGGCGTCAGTCGCCTGTGTGTTCCCGAAGTGTTCGTTTCACGGACAGTTAGTTAAGTGAACGATGAGTTTGCATGTCAAGACCAGCCAGAGTCTTGGGCTGCGAGGATAATTGTCTAAATTAAGAGTCTATGTTAGTGTTTGAGTTAGGGATCTATTTATAGACCCATTGGCATGTATTGTTTAAGGCATGAGATAGAAAGGAAGAGTTCCTTCTAGTTGTAAGATCTATGAGTTGCAGGTTGTTGCAAGCTCATTGGAGATCTACATGTAAGTTTGGTCTTTGAATTGCAGGTTGCAGGTTCATGAGAGATCAGCTTGAAGTGCTATAGAGTGCTTGGTGTACCGGCAGGGTTATTACTGACTGGTTGGTGAGGTGAACACCAATTCTGTGTGTGAGTTGGTTGTTGGGACCATTTTTTTTGTGTAGGAGAGTGTGTGTGAGAAGAATTACTGTACACTTGAGGTGTGGCGAATCTCTGTAAGGTGAAAGAGTGTGGCGGCTCTTTGATGTATTCTTTTCTGTATATTGTTAATACAAGATAGTGTATTTTCTCTCATATTCTGTGCTATTGGTGAATTCTAGTTACTTGTGTTTCTGGTTATTTCCGCATATTCAATTGCTTATATATTTGGTAATCATACTGTGCTCTATCTGAGGAGCAAGATCCTAACGAGTGGTGTCAGAGCATGTTTGTTGTTCTAGATTCCTAACAAGTGGTATCAGAGCCTTGGTTGTAGGTTCTTGAGCTTGATACCAACAAGTGGTATCAGAGCTTTTGGTTGGGATACTAACAGATTGGTGTAGATCTGGGTAGTGTGTTTTGATTACAGGTTACTCACAGGGTTTCTATTTGAGTGGGAGTTGAGCAATGGCAGAAAGCAATCAACTACGAATGGAAAAGTTTAATGGCAAGAACTACCAATTATGGAGGATGCAGATTGAGGACTATCTGTATCAGAAAGATTTGTACTTACCGTTGGGTGGGGTTGCTAGCAAACCCTTGGATATGAAAGATGAAGAATGGGAGGTTCTTGATCGGAAGGCTCTGGGATCTGTTAGATTGAGTCTTGATTCATCTGTGATTTCCAGCTTATCACAGTGTAAGACAACGGTGGAGTTGATGAAATCTTTGGCAAATTTGTATGAAAAACCCTCGGCTTCAAACAAGGTATTTCTTATGAAGCGTTTATTTAATTTGCAAATGTTGGAAGGTGGATCTATTCATAGCCATCTTAGTGATTTCCATGGTTTGGTAAACCAGTTAAGTTCAGTGAATATTGTATTTGATGATGAACTTAGAGCTCTCTTAATCTTGTGTTCATTACCTGAAAGTTGGGAAGGTTTGGTAATGGCAGTTTCTAATACTGTGTCTCCTTCAAAAGTCTTAAAAGTGGATGATGTTGTGAGTGTGATCTTGAATGAAGAGATACGCAGGAAAAGCACAGGTGAATTATCTGGAAATGCTTTGAGTGTTGAAGGAAGAGGAAGGCCAAGAGAGAGGACAGAGCGTGGGAGATCAAGGTCGAAGACAGGCAAGAGATCCAAGTCCAGGTATGGCAGAATAACCTGCTGGAAATGTGGAAAGCAAGGGCACTTAAAGAGAGATTGCAGATCGGGTGAAGATCATCATGAAGAACATGAAGAAGAAGCAGATGTTGCAGGCTACGTTGCACAGGATGCTCTGGTATGTTCTTTAGATAAAGTAGAATCTTGGGTATTAGATTCTGGTGCCTCTTTTCATGCATCTCCACATAGAGAATTTTTTCATGAGTATGTCCAGGGAGACTTTGGAGAAATTTGTGTAGGGGATGGTAAGTCTTGTCAGATTGTTGGCAAAGGCAAAGTGAAGCTGAAATTGCAGACAGGTGACACATGGGTGTTAAAGGAGGTCATGCATGTCCCAGTTCTAAAGCGGAATCTGATTTCTGTTAGAAGTTTGGGTGAAGAGGGTTGCACAGTAACTCTCACAGCGGACTCTTGGAAGGTTACCAAGGGCACACTTGTTATAGCTAGAGGTAAGAAAGTAGGTACGCTTTATCTATCTACTTGTTTTACTGATTCTCTTTCCGGGTTATCTACCTCAGCTGTAGATTCAGAGATGTGGCCTGATAGGCTTGGTCACATAGATAAGAAGGAGATGCTGGTTCTTGAGTCAAAGAATATGCTTTCGGATTTGGAAGGCATGGATCGTGGTTTCTGTATGCAGAAGAAGAAGGTAAGGTTTCTTGAGGAATCCGATGTTAGTGACAAGAACGGGAAAGCCTTGGTTTTCAAGGAGAAAGTGACGGACAGAGTTCAGCACAAGGTGCAGAGGAATTCTGAGCAGAGCAAGGGTGATTTGGACAAGGTTTTGATCCAAAAAGAGCTCACGGGAAAAAGTCAGGTCTCACAAGAAAAACACAGAGACCGACGTCGGCAGGAAAACCGGCGTCGGCGTCCAGACAGGGACCGACGTCAGCTATGTGTAGCCCGACGTCGGTGACTCAGGGTAGACAGAGACCGGCATCGGCCAGGGAAACCGACGTCGGCAGGGAGACAGTCGCAGGGAACCGACATCGGTCGGCTGTATACTGAGATGTGACCGGCATCGGTTACTGAGACGAATTTTGGGTGGACAGCGAGTTGTCATGGAGTCTCAAGCGCCCATATGGAGGACTGAAGGTGTAAGTAAGTTCTTAAATTCGTCATTTCCCTTCTTTACACTACTTGTTGCTCACTTATGGCATAGGACCAGGAAGTTATTGAAGAAGCAGAATAGGTAGATCCAGGAAACAGTGGGAGCTTGGCATAGATGAGGATGTGATTCCTTGGTGGAGAACCAAACAGGTGTTTTGGGTAGTGTTGCCAGCTGGAAGTAAGCACTGAGAGACGAATGGATGTTGAGGATGAAGAAGAGCGGAAATGGATACGTGAGATGGAAGATCAGGGTATATGATCTTGTATTAGCTGCAGGGCAATGGAGGTTTGATCATTGTGTTTCTCTTTACCAGGTTGGATAGTATTAGCTACACTATTCTATTTTCTGTATGATGTGCTTGTTGCAAGGTTACATATACAGGTATTTTTGAACTAAAGGTAAAGCTAGTTCAGGTGTTTGTCATGGAGAATCTGGGAGCAGCAAGATTCTTTGGCATGAGTGTGTTCTAGAGACATGGAGGTCTTGTTGACTTTGTTTCAGGATGATTGTGTGAAGCCGGTTAGCACGCCGATGGTAAGACAGTTCATAGAACAGGTGTCTTGATTCACATAGTGAGGTTGAGTGCATGGTATGTACTAAACCTGAGTTTTCCCAAGCAGTGGGAGTTGTCACAAGTTTGGAGTCAATCCGGAAGAGTAATACTGAAGGGCAGTTCAGTTGGACCAGCAGCAGGTGCACATGCTATGCAGGGTCAAGTTCTTCTTCTACATGGTTGTAGATGCGGATGTGGCAGGTAATTTGGATGACATATTTTGCACCACGGATTTTGTGGTGGTTGGTCTTCAAGAGTGATCTTGAGGAGGGATACAAAGCCAAGGAAACAAACTAGACGGTGTACAGGTACAGGTACAGGTTGCAGCTATTTATCTCCAAGTGGGAGATTGTTAGGTTGTGGAGCTAAAAGCTTCAACCTTTGCAAACTAGGAACAATGGTTGCTGAGTTCTACAGGAACCGGCGTCGGCAGCATGACCGACGTCGGCAGAGTCCAGTGCAGAATGCAACTGGCGACGGCAGGAAGTCGGCCGACGTCGGCAGAACCAGACCAGCAGGGACCGGCGTCGGTCGCCTGTGTGTTCCCGAAGTGTTCGTTTCACGGACAGTTAGTTAAGTGAACGATGAGTTTGCATGTCAAGACCAGCCAGAGTCTTGGGTTGCGAGGATAATTGTCTAAATTAAGAGTCTATGTTAGTGTTTGAGTTAGGGATCTATTTATAGACCCATTGGCATGTATTGTTTAAGGCATGAGATAGAAAGGAAGAGTTCCTTCTAGTTGTAAGATCTATGAGTTGCAGGTTGTTGCAAGCTCATTGGAGATCTACATGTAAGTTTGGTCTTTGAATTGCAGGTTGCAGGTTCATGAGAGATCAGCTTGAAGTGCTATAGAGTGCTTGGTGTACCGGCAGGGTTATTACTGACTGGTTGGTGAGGTGAACACCAATTCTGTGTGTGAGTTGGTTGTTGGGACCATTTTTTTGTGTAGGAGAGTGTGTGTGAGAAGAATTACTGTACACTTGAGGTGTGGCGAATCTCTGTAAGGTGAAAGAGTGTGGCGGCTCTTTGATGTATTCTTTTCTGTATATTGTTAATACAAGATAGTGTATTGTCTCTCATATTCTGTGCTATTGGTGAATTCTAGTTACTTGTGTTTCTGGTTATTTCCGCATATTCAATTGCTTATATATTTGGTAATCATACTGTGCTCTATTTGAGGAGCAAGATCCTAACGAGTGGTGTCATAGCATGTTTGTTGTTCTAGATTCCTAACACCTGGTTATGAAATCCAATAGTATTGAAATAGCCATTTATCTTTTCCTACTGCTGGGACCAAATGTTTGGACAAAATCTAGATGTAGTGAGTGGATTAGATGAGTTACACGTGCCCCCTAGTTTATCATAAGGTTAATTTTGTATTTTTTTAAAGGCTTGTGATCTCCATGACCCCTTTAGTCCACCCACACCATCCATAGCTTGTCCAAATGATCTAAATTAATTTCTCATTTAGGAATGTTGCATCAGGAAGATTTACCAAGTGAGCATGGCTTGGTATGTGGGATAAATGTGGGCAATAGGACCCTAGATTTTTCTTGGGTTCATATTTTTTTAAGGACATTCTAGTTGCATTAGTGAAAAATAATTCATTGCACTTCTTTGTTTCTAAAACTAAAATGTTATTTTCTTAATTTTTAAATTCTTCATTTCAAAATCAAAATCAAGTACTTATTTTCTTTACTTTCTTTGAAAAGGCAAAATCATTTAATTTTATTTATTTCTAGAAAGTGAAAAGGGCATTCATCCTAGGATAGGACTCGCATTCTCATTTTGCATTTAGGTGAATTCTAGTTGTTTTGTACGCATTCAAAGAAATTAAAATTTCCTTTTGGGTTTAAAATCAACCTTTATTAATTGATTTCTTGCATGATTAAGTCACATAGCTTAATTAATCAGTAAATCAATCACATCAATCACTTCTTCTCCACACACATACCAAAACACTTACATAATTAATTATCAAACATTGACATAAGGGAACTGACTAGGATTTCATCACCTAGTAGCAACCTTCATCCCATCTATCCTACTTGGATTTCACCACCAAGGGGAGAATGGACTCGGTACATTGACTAAGTATAAACTTTGGTAATCTAGTATATACTATCAAAGCACCCAATACCCTTATTCTATAGTATTTGAAGTCAGGGGATAGGCCCCAATACCAAGCCAAATACCTATTCTAGTATAGAGATATTTTGAGCCTAAACAATCCTAAAACCATCCATAGACTACTTATTCTATTACCTATTTCAAAAACCAAGTGGATTCTCAAAAATTCTAAAATTAAGGCATAAGCCTAAAGTGAGATAAAAGGAAATCAAGGATCTATAGTACTTGTAGTGTGTGTGTGTGTGTGTGTGTGTGTGTGTGTGTGTGTGTGATGATTTATGGGGATGATACCATCAATATCATCTCATCCCATGCCTACGATCAACTTAAACTTCTTGAGAACATCATGTCTAAAACAATTACTTTACTATGATCTTTTAATGACATAATGGCAACTACCTTGGGAATGGTTATCCTTCATATATGTTTAGGCCCTCAAACTCTCCCCAAGATTTTCTATGTTGTAGAAAGGGAGCTTCAATAAAACTCATTTATTGGACTCCCTTGGATCCAAACCATGGGTTGTGAACCATCAAATTTGTATAGTGCCTCAAATTTGAACATGAGGGTCAAGTTCATGTCATTCCAGCTGACCCTAATCCATTTAAGTCATGTAACATGACCTATCACCCAAATTATGTTCTCATTCCATTAAAATACACATCCCCTTCATCTTCTATCAATAAATATTCTACAATACTGACCATACCTTCTTCAAAAATCCCTATGAAAGACCCCTTGGAATCCACATTTCAATGTCTTTAACTCGGAGAGTATCACCTATTGACTCTAGATACCCTTCCTACTCTTCAATAGTATAAAAATCTTGATCAACATCCTAGATATGATTCTAACATTAGAACCATCATCCCTTTTTATTCTCCCAACTACCAAACTAACTTTATCTATGGGGGACTCGATCAACCACCTTCATCTTCTAATGTCTCATCTTCTATCAAAACATTCACCTCTGATTTTTCTTTCTTGGATAAACCAAATTTTGCCCAAACATACCTTCATTAGTGTGCTTGAAAAGGATTTAATTAGTTCATTATGAACATGAACCACATGATCCTCTCCCATGTAAAACTCAAAAACCTCATGAATGACATGGCCTTGGATTTATCCAACCAGAACAACCAACTGACCCACCTTCCATTGCAATAATTGAGGAAGAAACCCCATCCTCACCAACCTCTTCTTCAAAATATGATGATCTTGATTCCATCCCTCCTAAATTTTTTTATCAAAATGATTATTTTGGGACCCGTGACCAATCAAATTCATGTGGAAATCATAACCATTGCTCTAAATCATCTTGAGATGGTTGAAGATGATTCTCCTACCATTAATACCATATAGTGTCAGGATGATGATTCCCTTCTCACTTATCTTGGTGTTGAATATTCTTCCCTTTACAAATCCATTCCTCCTAAGACATCGACCATGTTCAAAGAAGCTACTATTGATATCAACTTGGGCACTCAAAATAACCCTCATATAATCAAAATTGGCCAATCTTTAGATTCCTCAAAGCATCAAGATTTATTTTCTTTTCTACATGATCGTAGCATAGCATTTGCTTGGTATTATAATGATATGCCTAGAATTTACCCTTCCATATTCATCCAAAACATTATCACCATCCTCTATGCCAAGCCTATTTGGTAAAATATTTGAAGGATGCACCCTCGCACTACCCTTTTTGTTAAAAAAGAGATTTAGCATCTCTTATCTATCAACATCATCCAACCCATTGACTATCCAAAATGGGTCTCAAATGTCATTCCTATCACTAAATCAATAAGGGGACTTCATATTTGTATATATTTTCATGACCTCAACCTTGATTGTCCAAAATATGACTTTCCTTTGCTAGACATTGACCAATTTGTTGATCTAACTACTAGCCATGAGATGATATCTCTTATGGATAGATTATTGGGCTATAACCAAATTTTAATAACCCCCAAAGATCAACACAAAACTACCTTCATTTCCCCATGGGGAAGCTTTTACTATAGGGTCATGCCTTTTAGATTGAAGAATGCTGGTGTAACTTATCAGCATACCATGACCTACATATTTCATGACCTCATCTAGAAAATCATGGAAGACTATGTAGATGACCTCTTTGGTAAGTCCAAATGTCATAAATACTATTTGGAAATCCTTAAAGTCATCTTCGAATGCCTTATCCAATTCCATGTTCACCTTAACCCAAAGAAATGTGTCTTTGCGGTCATGTCAGGTAAACTCCTCAGCTTTATCATTTCCCTTCATGGAATAGAAGTTGATCCCGCTAAATTCAACGCAATCCTATCCATTCCTCTTCTAACTAACTGTAAGCAACTCTGTAATTTATAAGGTAAGCTTCAGTCCATTTATCATTTCATCTTTCAATTATTTGCTAGATGTCAGCCCTTTCATCACCTCCTTAATAAGGACATATCCTTTTATTGGAACTAAGATTTTCAAAAGGCTTTTGAATCACTCAAAGGATACCTTATTTCTCCACCTATCCTTGTCCCTCCAAAGGAGGACCAACCCTTCTATCTTAACATCTCTACAATAGACCATTCCTTCGGTGTCATATTCTCACATCATGATGATCAACATAAAGAATAGGTAGTATACTATATAATTCAAACACTTATAGAGTATGAGACTCATTATACCCATACCAAGAAGTTATGTCTCACCTTAGTCTTCATGGATTTTAAACTTCATCACTACCTCTTCAACCACAAAGCCTTTATCATCATAAACACTAACCTCCTCAAGTACATGCATTATAATCCATATCAAAATTAGTGTATAGCTAGATGGCTCATGCTTTTAGCTGAGTTAGATCTTGAATTACTTTGACAAATGTCGGTCAAAGGTCAAATCATTTCCAGTAATTAGCTGAAGCCCCTTTAACTAACAACCAACCTTCTAACTTTGAGTTTCCCAATGAGTCCATCATAACTCTCTCTCAAGAAGACTTTGCTTATCAAATGACCATATTATTTGATGGATCAAAATTTCAACATGGTGGGATGTGAGAATCATCTTATACCCCTTAAACGTAAGCCTTTTTCTTTATCCTTCAAACTTGACTTTGATTTCACCAACAACATGGCTAAATACGAATTCTAGTTTTATGTCTCCAAACAACTTTGTCCTTGTGAGTAAAATTGATCAACATTTTTGGAAACTCTTAACTTGTGGTCAAAAAAATCAATGGTTCTTACCAATGTAAAAATGATGTTCTCTAGAAATATAAATAACTGGTAGATATACTATTGACATCATTTGATCACTACCTTATCCAAGCCACTTCGCATTTGATGAACAAGTTCACCATAACCATGGCTTATCTTGGTTGTCAAATTCCATCTTCACCTTCAGAATCCAAAATCTTTGTCACCATTCATATACTTAACCAACCCTATTACACCAAAATGGACCTCCCTTATATCTACATTATGGAGGAAATCCAATCAAATATTTGGTATAAGTAACTTTTTGACTACCTTAACTTAGCCATCATCCCTTCTAATCTCTCTAGAAATGGTAGATGATCTTTTATATAGAGTAATTCTCACTATACCATACTAGCGGGAATTATCTACAAGTGAGGCTTTGATGATCTCATTTTTAGATGCTTATGTAGTCAAGAAATCCCTCACACAATCAAATAAACTCATGATGGTGTTTGTGGAGGACACTTTAGTGGTTTACCTATCACTAAGTGCATCTTTTTCCTTGGCTACTATTGGCTTAACTTTAACCAATATTTTTTTGATTATGTTAAGAAGTGTGTCAAGTGTCAATAACTTGCCAACTTGCATCATGTTCCTAGTCATGCCTTTCAAGTTGTTAAGGACTTATAACCCTTCTTTCAATGGGGATTAGATCTCATTAGTGAAATCAACCCTCATTCTTCATAAAGACATCACTCTATCATAACCATGATAGAGTACTTCACCAAATGGGTGGAGGTTATTCCCCTCATCTCAAGCAAATCCAATAAAATTTTTGACTTTATCAATCATCATATCATATGTTGCTTCGGTGTACCTCATAAAATCATCACCGACAATGGTAAATCATTCAAAAATAAGAAAGTATGAAATATTTGTGACACCTTCATCATTAAGTTAAGTTTCTCATCTCCATATTGCCCACAATCTAATGGATAGGCTAAAGCCTCTTATAAACACTTAATAAAATGCTCACCAAAGTGGTCAATGAATCTGGTAGGGATTATCACTTGTGCATTCCTTTCACCTTATGGACATATCAAACCAGCATTCAAACCCCTATGGGTGCCACCCTTTTCTCACTTATTTATGGATCAAAGGTTTTCTTGCCTTTCAAAGTGAAAATTCCCTCCCTTCATATATCCCTAAAGTATATCATCTTGGAATAAGACTATCATCAAGAACATCTATCCTAACTTGAAATACTTGATGACCATCATTTGGTCATGATTAACAATCTTTATGTCTATCAAGAGTGCATCAAATGCACATATAATAAACACCTAAGAGAGCTAGAATGCAATATTGGTGACCTTATCTTAAAGTAAAATAAACATGTAACTAACATGGAAAGAAGTAAGTACGGCAAGTTTGCTCCTAATTGGCTTGGACCATGTATCATCATGCATAAGTATGGGTCAAGAGCTTACTGGTTATAATCCCTTGAGGGAAAACCAAAACCTGAGCCACTCAATGCTTTGCATTTATGTATGTTATTTTATTAAAATAAGTTCTAAATACCTTGTGTCTAACTTAAGCTCCCCCCTTGTTTACACAATGATCACCTTCATCTCCTTACTTCAAGGACAACTAATTTAATCAAAAAATCATGTGATTATCCATCACAGTTTTAGCTAAAATCCTAAACATGGGTACTATGGATATACCCATTGCATGATTCTCATGGATACTCTCCATCCCTTATAGGATGGATCCCCATTGTCATTGTCTCTTAAACACTCTATCACCCATCATTTAACCTTCTTGTGTTATGGTTTTGCCCTCATAAAGGAAAACCATAAGCTTATATAAGCAAGTCCATGTCTACAATATATATATATATATATATATATATATATATATATATATATATATATATATATATATATATATATATATATATATATATATTATGGGTCATATCTAAACTTGCAGACTACTCCCTTGAAGGACAACTACCAACACAATCTAGAATTGCTCAAAAAGATAGATTGTTCCCTTGAAGGACAGATATCAAAATCAAACAAATCCAAAACTTAGACCACTCCCTTGAAGGATGGCTAAGTCAAAAATTTGTCAAAAAATAATCACATGGAAGCTTCTAGTATTGATTAGCTTCCCCAACCTATCAAACCACATAAAAGCATCAAAAAGACCCATAGTCAAAATTCAAAATATCAACAAAAAAATATATGTATCCCAAAGAAATTTTCAATCATATTTTTCAAAAGTAATAGTAGACTTCCTGCATTGATCATTATACACCCAAATAAGACATGGACTTGTCTATAATGGTTCCTAGGTCACCTACATAAGGGGCAGGCCAATCCCACAAGAAAGTTCCACTATCATCCATCCTCCTATTTGATACATCCCCCTTTTTACCCTCTAAAAATTAAAGGATTTTCAGCTTACTTGACACTACGTGATCAAGACACTTCTTAAACAAAAGAATAAACTCTAATGCAAATCATGAAAGGGGCTTATGTTCACAAGCCAACCCATCTTTATATTTTGGTCCTTCCCAATGAAAGATCATCATGTCTCCTTTTTCTTCATCATAACCACTTGTTGAACATTCATTAAGTCATTTGTCTTGTGATAGATTAAATATTATTCTCTCATTTATTTACTCTTTTTACATATAGCATGTTCACCAAATTAATCTATATGTTAAGGTGGTTTTAAACATTTCAAACCATCTCTCATTTAGTCTATTACCAATAAATAAAATCATAATTCACTTACGTGTGTTATATACATTTTCTTTTACCATTATAAATAGAACAAATATTCTATTACACTTATGTGTTTTATTATGTCACATTCTATTTTATTACTCATCCACATCATTCATTTAAGTGTTTTTATTATCATGAAAACATTTTTTTCCCACATCATAGTCATTAACATCAACATAACTAAACTACATCAATCATCTCATAAACAATCCCAAGTCAACAACATTATCCATCACATAAAGATCATCAAAATTATTCGAGGTGAGTGGATCAAACCAGCATCTCATGTAAGTTTATAAATCACATCTATATGGTAGAAATCAATCCATCTTGCTTAGAATTAAGTATAGGTCAAATTAATTTATCACAAAAAAATCATAACCAGTTTTTTATCATGTATAAGCCAAACCACATTTAATCATTTTTTATAAACTAGATAAATGATTCAACAAACTATGTTATCCTAGTCACATATGCATCTAATTATGGATTCATTAACTCATATCATAGCTATCAACATCTAATAAATTCCATAAAGTATACACCTACTAAAATTAAAATGCCAAACTATAACCATAACCCAAACATATCATCATGTATACATGTGTCATCATAAAGCATCATAAACATAAATCATCACATAAGCATAACATAAAAAATCATAAATAACACCATAACATCATATGCCATCATCAATAACCATCATAATTTAAACTAAGTGTTGAATGTGTGTGTGTGTGTGTGTGTGTGTGTGTGTGTGTGTGTGTGTGTGTGTGTGTGTGTGTGTGTGTGTGTGTGTGTGTGTGTGTGTGTGTGTGCGTGTGTGTGTGTCCATGTCACTCTCAAAATGATATGTATATCTCACTACATTATCTCATAGAACAAAATCAAAATCATAATATAAGCATAGTACCTAATAATATATGGTGCATGAGCATTATTGTCTTTTAGACCCTTTTCATCTTTGTGACTTATTTTTGCACTTGTAGATGCTATACCACCACTAGGTGTAGCACTGTAAAAGCTCCTTGACATAACCCGCTCTGATAGATACTCTATGTATCAAGGCACATCTAGAAGCCTACTTGTGACATGTACCTTGTGGTATCTCAACTATTCCAATGTAGTAGTATATCACATCAATGGAATGGTCTAAGGTGGTCCCATGACAACTCCAATCCCATTTGAAGATGATTCACTCTATGATGGTCATCCTCTTGCCTACCTAAGATCATCCCTCTTAGTTGTAACCAAAGTCAATCATGTATGTATACCATCCCTCTCATGCATAACAATGGTCAATTATCCCTATGTAGTGTCTCTCTACTAAGTGATGATGGATAGTTATACCTATAAGCTATCCCTCTCCTATGTCATCATTACTATTTATCCTCATGTTGTGTTTCTCTCTTGTGTCATAGAAGTGATGTCTATAAGGAATCTTATGTTACTCTCATAATATCCCTCTCTATAATGATTATCTATAGATTAGGTGCATCCTCCTCCATATATGTATCCTTTCCCTCCTCTTCACCTTGCTCCTAAACTAACTCCTTACCCTATCCAACATCCCCTCCAACATCAGGACCTTGTCCTCCATATCCATTGATAATTATGATGTGTCATCTCTACCACCAAATAATATGCTTTGGACTCACCCCAGCATCATCAATAGTTGTATGGGCTAGTAGCTCCTCATAAATTAGATCCTCCTCTGATGGTTATGGTAGTGGAACTGGTGCCTTTGCATCCTCTTGTTTGTATCTTTGGAACACTCTCAGATCACTTGAAACTAATCTATACTGACACTTCACATGGTCAAATGCTCTTAACTCCATCTCATGTTCTATCCTCCCATGTATCCCTATAAAACTCTATAAGGAAAATGTTTGTGCACATAACCCCCTCCATGATGGGAAATGCACATATGATCTCCAAATTACCTTATTGTCTACCAAAGTATCAAGATGTTGTCTAAACCATGTAATATATTGTACCACCCCATCTACCCATGGTGATTCCATATCTGATCTCCACCTCATGAAAACAATTTTGAATCATACCTAGTGCTATGTCACCCATGACAATACAACTAGCCACAAAATGGTGATATGCTCATAAGACCAGTAATGGAGTAAGAATCACACACTCATCCCATACCTCCTATGCACCTATATCCCCAAATATGCCAATATACATGTGCTATAAGTGTTGGTGCCCATGTATATAATGTCATATCCTCGTACATCTCAACTAGTACACCAGTCAAAGCCCATGAATACCTCCCACCACTAGAATTTCATAATCCATATCAAGTGACTACTAACATCAACATCATGATCAATATCCTCTTCTCTATGTCCAATCGATACATATCTTCAAAGTAAAATCCCCCACCATGGTTTCCCATTGTAATCATGTGTTATGTGTTTGATCTTGTGTATTATTTGAATGTATGAGTTTTATTATTTATGTTACTTGATCAAGTTGATTTATGATATTTGATTAAGAGTTTGAAAGGATCTAAATTGAAGATTGAAATGTTTGCATCATTGACTCACCCCCTTTCTCAATGATTATACCTCCAACATCTAGGTGGTATGTAACACTATCATCATGTGCACTGAGATATAGGTATGTTGGTGTCCCTCATCAAGAGATGGGATCAAAACACCAACACTTTTTGGCTATTGACAGGAGATCTGACCATCACCTTGGAGGATGTGGACAAGATTTTGAGGCTACCAATATAGGGTCCAATGGTGGAGCTAATTCATGGTGATGAGTTGGACTCATAGATGGACCGGTTATATGGTGAAGATATAGTAGAGGCTTGGTACCTACAAACACATGGACTACTTATCTTATAAGATGATCACAAACAAGATACCCTTTTAGTGAAGCACGCACTTTACAAGGAGCACCCATGCCTAAGTATGAACAAGCACCCACTTGCTCTAAATGTTGAGCACCCACACAACACCTATAAAATAAATAGCTCTAAAATTTTGATTACACTTCAATCTAATGTATAAATAATGCATAACACCTTTATTTTACCCTTCACACTTTCTCAACCTTGCTCACACAAGCAATGCATCCAAAGCACCCTTTTGGATCACCCTAAGCTTCTTCACTCATCCTCAGCCATAAACCTACAAAAACTCCATAATCATAATAGAGACATGACCAAAAGGTCATATACATAATCCTCACTCTACCTTGCCTCTTTCCTCTATCTTCTGCACTCTCAATACATGCTCTACTCACACATGTCTCTACTAGTCTCTCAACACATATTCCATGAGTATAAAAACCATCATATTTGGTTTCACCTTTTATATATTATTCATGAATATAATGTTCACAACCTTCCTTCTTGGCCAAAACACATGCCTTCACTCTTAAGCCATCTACATGGGTCACCTTTAAGCAGTACCCTCTTTCAAATAGGCCTAAGTGTCCTTTTAGGTCCTATGGAGACCCATTCACCTCTTTGACACTTCTTAGAGAAAAATTAGAACACAATAACACTTTAAAAATACATATACCCATGACACACAATCTATATGTCCAAATTAAGTGATAACATCCATCACAACACCCTTCTACTATAGCACAATTAGCCCAAACATCATTTTGTATATATGATCACCAAGAACGAACACACAGTCAACTTCTAAGCTTTTGATCATATAGAATATAGATTGGATAAATTTATATAATCCACATATATGGTCCTTATGAATTCTAAAACATTCTCCAATATTTAGTTCATCTTAAAACATCAAAATACCATCAAGAACAACTCAATTACCCTTCTCGGGTTACTTGCAGAGCATGAACACATACACATTCAAATTTGGATCTCAATAAATTTTATTTTACAAAAATTTATACCTTAAAATAAATATTTTGGATGTGACTTGAATTCCTCTACAACTTTTCTTTTTACATCATGGTCAAATTCTACATATATCAAAAGTTATAACACAAAAACTATAGACTGGTCTTCACTCACAAATTAAAATATTTAAATTCCAATGATCACTGAGCAACTGTTAAGCTTTGAATATGTTGACCTCATCTCATTTACCCTTGAAATATTGACCAAATACACACCATCAATCTCTTCAGATTTGCCATGTCTTTATCTTGTAACTCTCACCGTTAGATTTTGATCAAAATTCCCATGATTAAGACACTTGGCACCCTCGCATGCCTTCTAAACACTTTGTTATCAATACATGAACTTGTGCCACTTGGCATCCCCACATGGTTTTCTGACTCTTTGACTTGCCATGCACCATTGATATTCATAAGTATACACTTTCACTCACCATTGATCTTATGTCAGATTAGCAAGTATGTGACACTTATCACCAGCACGTGCAACCTTTAACATGTTAAATTAATACGCACCATTGATCTCAATATGTATGATTAAGTTCTCACCATTGGATCTTCTATACCAATGACCTCAAACTTCGACTTGATTAAATTTGATGATCTCTGGCCCATCACAATTTGCTAGAGCAACTTTGAAGCTTTATAAGATGAGGTAGAAATCACTTCAAGACTTCAAATTTTTCAGGTAGTTTCCTGGCACTATAGACAACATCTCTATGTAAAAAATTTATTGTTATTTAATTTCTTTGTACCTAAAATAAATGTGTATACATATAATATTTTCAAACTTTTATTGAATACTAACACTTTGTATCTTACAGGAAATTGTTGAATCTCAATCTCTCTAAGTGCATGCTTTAAGGGGTGTACTAGGAAAGGGGTAGGTAGTCCATAAATGCTTCATAAGATTATTTTTATTTTTTCCACTTGTTCTCTACACACTAGCTCCCTAAAACCAAGAACTTTAAGCTTGTTCTTCTCTTTCCTATCCATTCTAGTCATTATCATGCTTTATTCCTTAATTTCTTGCCTTATTGCCCTTTTTACTTATTTAGTACACTAGGTTGACCTAGTTGACCTAGTGTATTATGGGGACACTTTATCTATCTTAACTTATTTTCATCCTAGCCAACCTAACATAGACTTTAGGCATTAGCCTGAGAATGTACTAGGTCGACCCGATCGACCTAGTATAACCAACATGTCCACATGATTTTTAGGCAAGATAATACTATATATACAAGGTCATTTACCACCATTTCAAAAGAATCAAAGAAGAACATAAGATTCAAGTGAATAAGTATGAACCAACATCTGCTTATTGACCATTCTACTTGAGGAATAAAGCTTTAGGGTTCAATACTTTCTTTGGAGCTCCAATCTTGTCTTGTGGAGAAGTTTTTTGGATGCTTAGGTAGGTCATGTATCCTAGAGTTGATTTATCTTGGTTATCCTTACAAGCCACAACAATCTCTTCCAAAGCACCTTGGCCAAGGGAGAGGTTGAGACTCGGTAGGTTCATCTTCAAAGGTAAGTATTCCTAACTTTAATTCTCCTTTGTAAGAGTAGATAGATAATGTAGTATGTATTCTTCTCTTCCATGTATTAGGATTCCATATACATTGATGTGAGTATATATCTCCTATGCATTTTAGTTTAGTTGTTTATTTTTTTTTTCTAACCCCTAATTTGTGCCACAAGATTTGGTATGCACTAGATTAGTTTACTTTTCTTGTTATGAGAATAGTTTACTTTCTTATTTATTAGCATAAGTGAATATCAAATCATAGGTCTCCTTTAGGATTGTTGTGTGATTGTGTTATACTGTAGGCTTTGAAACCCTTCTTATGATGATATGTTGTGACAAGTGATACAAGTGATCCCCTAATCAGGTCTATCAAATCACCATATTGGTCATGCTCCTGCTTATCAATTGTATACCCAATTGTAAGTGTAGGTGTGCTCTATCTTATCCGATCTAGGATTAATTCATTATGCATCATGATATTCTAATTGCATACATTTTGGTAAACCTGACATGAATACAACCCTTGTTGGATTTTTTCACTTTTATTTCATTATTTTGTCATCATTTATATCATATATTTTGACATATTGGTTCAATTATGCCAACCTAATTTTCTTTTTCTTTATGCACAAGAACAAGCAACTAGATCGAGCAACTTGACCTAGTACAAGTTTTTAGCGCTTTTTAGAATACCAGTTCAGCCTATTAGGTCAAACTAATTAACATAGTGTATTTTTAGTCACTTTTTAGTAGTTTATGTATATCCTGATCGATCAGCTCAACCCAATACAGATTCTAATTTCTAGACTTTCAGATCATCCTACTAGGTCAACCAACTAGACCTAGAACATATTCAAACTTCCAGTCCAACCAACTAGGTCAACCTAGTGCATTTTTTATCACTTTTTCAATATATTTCTATATTGCTTAGTCATTTAGCTTGACCCAGTTTGTAGGTTTTGGATCAATAATTTCTATCTCTAAACCATCAAGGTGAGTTTATATTCTTTTGTATCTCTCTATTTTTGTACTTTATTTTCAAGTCTGTAACCTTCAAAATTGCCTCTACACAGCCAACTAGATCAACCTAATCAACCTAGTTATGTGTCTTGTTTGCTATCTAAAATAACTAGGTTGACTTGGTTAACTTAGTAGATTTTCCAGACCCTATTTTCAATAGTACTAGCTTTACACTCTCAACCTAGTTCTATTTGTTTTACATATAATGTTTTCATTATACCTTATTTCAAAGTTGTAATTCACCTTATATGTTAATCACATATTTCATTTTAGTTGTTTTCATGCTTAGAATAGTTCACATAGTCTAATTATGAGGTTTTTAATTAATCACTTAGTTTCACTATTTCTATTTTATGCACACACAACCAAATCACTTAACATCAAAAAGCATTTTAAAATTTGACTACCTAGGCCAACCTACTTAGATTTCATCACCAAGGGGGAAGCTAAATTAACACTTTGGTCAAGTATAAAGTGTGGTTAATGGTATATTTTGGCTAAGCACCTGACACTCTTATCATTGTGGTGTGTGAAGTGAGTGGGTAGGCCCCAATACCAAGCCTGTATCATTTACACTATAGTCCCTTTCATTTTAAACTCACCTAAAACCATCCATAAATTGTTATTTAGTACCTAATTTATAGCCAATCTATCATTTAAAATCATTTTTAATAATCTAACATTCTAGGTTGACTAATTAGCTAGCTTTACTTTCCAAGTTGTTTGCTTGTTCTTTGCTTAATTATGTGTGCAAGAAATTGTACTACCTCATATTGGTGAAAAAAATTTGCTTTAGGTGCATCAATTAGATTGACAAACATCAATTCAATTGATTATTTGCATACTTTCAGCATTTACTTTCTTAGATTAACTAAAAATTAACTCATTTTACTCTCACAAATTGATTATCAGCTCTTTCTTTTTCCTATTTACTATGCTAGGTCGACTGGGTTGACCTAGCATATTTTCTAGCCCCTGTACACTTCACTAGGTTGACCTGGTCAACCTAGTACTATTTTTAGACTTTTCCCCCTTTTCTACTAGTCTTTGTTCTCTATTTTGGGTCAATCTTGTGGACCTAGTTCAATTTCACAGACCCAATTTTTGCACTAGGTCGACCTGGTTCAGTTACAGTCACTTTCTGATTCTTTATTTATCTCATCTTGACTTTCCTCTTTTCATCATGGACTATCTATTCGGTGATAACACTAAAAATCAATCAGCATATATGATGGAACTTACCAATCCTAATAGGGTCTCCTAGAGACAAAGTAGGGTTCCTTTCAAGAATGATAGTAGTGTCCATATTGTAACCCGTACAATGAATTATAAGAATCCTCATAATACCTCTTTACAGCATAACCCTCTCTTCTTAGAAGATCAATCTCAGTTAGAATATACTATGGAAATGCTTTCTTTATGATGAAATACACTCAACATAGAGGAAAAGACCCTTCTGCCATCTATAACCTTATGATTAGCCATCAAGTTGAAGAACCTCATTCTTCTACTTCCACTTTATCAACTAGATTTGGGGGTAATGATTTCTTTAATTCTCAACCTCTCCCTTCAATCTTGACTCCTTATGCTATGACATCTTCTTCTTTAACTTCTTCTACCTCCATGACTAATATCTCGACTAATATGGTTGGTTCTACATCTAGTGGGCCATGATCCACTATCTGTAATCCATCCACTATATCATTGTTTACTACTCAAGCTAATCATGCTTGTAGTGCTTCTTCATCTCAACCATTTACTAGTCCATCTTTTACTTCCCAAGCAAATTTTACCACTAGTGCTTCAAATTTTACCACTAGAGCTCTTCTCAAACTCATGTCAACACTAATAGTGGTACCCAAGCCACTAATACTAACTCAAACAAAACCACTACTTCTAATAACACTAATCAAATTTATCAACTATTATTACAAACTCTCAATCAAATGAACACATTTGAAGCTCATAACATGAATCAAATGATGAGAATGCAAAACTACCTTCTTAATCTTCAAACACAACTGTAATTAATGGCTTGGGGCACACATAAACAAAGTGTTCCTCCTCCCCTTCTTTGAGATTCTCAAGATAATTTCATTCCTCAACCTCCATTAATCAACAAATTTATCAAGTATTTACAAAATGAACCTCTTACTATTCAAATTGCTAACATTGATATCAGAGGTATAACACCTACCATCTCTTATAATGGATCAACTAATCCTACCTTTCATCTTAAAACATTTATAAATCTTTATAAATATTGGGTCAAATTAAACACCTTTGTTTCTACCAAACTCCTAACCAAAACCCTCACAAGTGATGCCTTAGATTGGTATAATCAACTTATATCTCATTCCATCACTAGTTTGGAGGATTTAGTAAATGATTTATTAAAAAAATTCCAAACTAGTGATCTTCCTAAAAACATTTTGGCCCACTTCATCAATTTCAAATAAAATGAAAATGAAACCGTTCAAGCCTTTGTTAAATGATGGAATATTTTGTCAAACAAGTGTGAACATAAAATGGCATTTGACAATCTCTTTAATCTCTTTATAAATGCTTTATTTCCTAAATTACAATATCAAGTCCATACCTTATCTCTAAGTACCTTGGAAGAGGCCATTGACCAAGCTAAATGACAAGATTTCCTTATGCTTCAATTTGAGCCACCCCAACCTTCCATAGGTCCTCATTATTTACTTAAAAATAGAAACTGAAATATTACCAATGGTGTTACCGATTCATATGATACCATTCACAATGTTTAAGTTATCATTCCTACCTCTTCTTCAAAACTAGCTCATTCTCAACAATATACTAATCCTCATTTCTCATCACCAAACATCATTAATGTCCATAAACCTCTTTCCTTAGCTAAATTTATTAAGTGTCTACATAGGCCTCTCCCTCGAAAGATTGACCCTACTCATCCTATGAAAACTTGGTATGATCCTAGAAAGTTTTGTTGGTTTCATGCTAGTTACGGTCACTCTCATGAGACCTATAGACAAATTTGTAATTTAGCCATGGATTTTCTTCTTAGTCCTAATTTTGATCACGATGATATCACTCACAAGTGTCAACAAGCTTATGAAGTTACTTTTAAAGACTACAAAACTCATGATAAAACCCAAGCTTTGAATTAAGAAAATGTTCATATAGCTATTTACAATGATCCTTTACCTATTCAAGAAAACCAAGACAAGCCCACCTCTTCCACCAATAATGTAGAAAGTCTTGTTGAGCCCACTTCTGAAGAAAATGTTGTTAGTATGACTAATATGCGAAGCATGGTGGCTTTCATCAATTCCTAACCTATCTACACCCCACCTCCTTTTAAGAAATTATGTGTTATCCAAGATTCTTCTCTAACTCATTTGAATGAGTTGGGAAAAGAAGATCTTATTACCTTTTTTGATGATCCAATTTATGATTCTCCCTTAGATAACACATCTCATTCTATTTATAGTTTTCTTCCATCATCTTCTAGTAACAATGATAATCAATCTTCCAATGATAATCAACATTATATTAACACTTCTTATACTTCTCAAGATCAATCTAAAACAAATACTTATTAATCACCAAATGATTTAAAACCTTCTTCTAAACCTTCTCATTCATCAACACAAATTTCAATGTTCTTCGATTCCTCCTTAACCATTACGCACTTATATATAATAATCTTCTCATGGGTTATGATGAGTGGGATCCCATTGCGGAATTCACTAATCTCCCATCTCAAATTCCAATTCTTGAGCTTATGAGGACATCTTCCCATCATTAAAACCATCTTATGCAACTATTATTTGAGATAAATGTCCCTCATCCTCCTTTAGTAGGATGGGAGGTAGCCTTATATGGTTTCAAGTATAGTATCTTATAACAATGTGAAGAGATGTCCATCAATGTTGATGAAACTATTGACACTTCTCTTTTTTTGAAATTTCCCATTGCATCTATGATTCTCAATGAGATCCTACTTCATGCAGATGATCTCTTATTTATTAGTATCCATATAGGTGATATCCAAGTCAAACAAGCATTGACTGATGAGGGTTATGGCACTTGTGTTGCTTCTCTTGATTTCACTAAAACCCCTGGATATTCATAATGCAATCTTAAGTCTACACATATAACCTACCAAGGGTATGATAGAAGGCAAAAGCCTCCTTTTAGGTATGTATGGCTTCCCATTACTATCCCACCTATTACCATTCCTATAAAGGTGATGATCTTTAATTTCCCTCTTTCTTATAGCATCTTGCTTGGTAGGTCGTAGACTCATTATATATGAGCTATCACTTCTTTTTCTTACTAATGTGTAAAATTCCATTATAATGGAGTCATTTACAGGATTAAAGGAGATACTAACCCTTGAAATTTTGAGGAATTCTAAGATCATGGTGTTTTTAAGATTCCTACTCTTGAGTCTTTACCTAGTATTCCATTCCATGAATCACAGTGTTTCAACTTTCCTATCAACTCAACCAGAGGTTACAATGGGCATCTCGAGCTCATTGGTAACATTCCTCCTAACCTTTTAGAGTTTGATGATGATGAGCCTGATGAGATTAACTTAAATATCAAAACTTTTGATCTCACAACTCATCTCATCTCACAACTTCCAACCTCATTACAACCTCATTCTTGTAAACCACTTTATGATGGTATTCCCATACTCTTATTGAAGACTAGGCATTCTATTCACCATGCTTCTTCTAATGATAAAGTTATTCCAACTTGTGTCATGTATCTTCATATTCCAAATTATGATGATGGTTATTCTTTAGATGTTCCTTTATTATGTGGCCTTATCCAAGCCCATGATGTCAAGATTGTGCATTATCATTCTTCTTTATTTAAGTCTTTCCATGCATCTTCTCATGTTCCAACACTTATAGTTCTTGATTATTTCATTTTTCCTCTTTATCATAGAGTAGAGATGGCACCAACACCTCTAGTATCTACGGAGCCCTTTAGGACTATGCTCATAGATCATGCTATGACCAGACCTTACCATTTTTCTAGGTTTCCTAAATCCCATAATTGGTTCACTCCTAAGGTTAGTGTAACCCTCCTTAGACATTCTATTGATCCCACCCCTCCCACAGTGGAATCTATCTCAAAACTAGTTATTATTGCTTTTTCAACTATTGATGAGCCTACTTTTACTTCATCTTACTTCCATTCCTTCTCCCCCACCACCTTCTCTTGGTGATGGCTTGCTTCCTTTTCCCAAGATGGATCCTTCACCCATCAAATGGGTTGATTATCCATCTCCTTCTTCATCCACACCTATTACACCTTATCTCATGAGTGTTTCTCTTAAAAATACTCACAATTGTATCTATTGCTTCCATGGGACAGATAATCACTTTTTCACCCATTGTCATAAATTATGGAAATATATTGATACCTTGTGTCATTCTTCCCCATAAATAGACACTACCATACCTCCTCCAAATATTCTTCCTAAACATATACCTAAGTATGGTGAGAGGTATTTTCTAGGGCACTAATCTGGCTCACATCACACTGATCATTTTTGTATCCTTCAGCAAAATCTTAAGGATCATCTTATAGTTATTCCTAAAACTTATACCATTCTTCCTACAGGTCTTTATTGTAAGAAAGCTTCTCCTTCACCCATAACTACACCTCTTTTGGTCCACTCACCAACTTCTGTGCCTCCACCTATTGTTCATTCTCCACCTGTGACCATCCTTCACCTGTGGATTCTTCTCCATCGATGATTCCAAAATTTCCCATAAATCTCATTCCCACACATTCCCCTAACCATCCTTCACCTAATTCCACTCCTCAACATAATCCAATGAGCATTCCTACTTTTTTAGTTGAGGAGATTAGAAAATAAGTATTTTATCAATATTCAACAAAGATTGATGAGACATTAGCAACAGTTCGTATCCAGCTTCATAGAGATTTATTTGATGTCTTGCATAATATGTGTGGATAGACTTACCAATATTTATGAGCACATGCATGGTGATTTCTCATTTACATTTGGATTGGACATGTGTTTCAATCTTATTTTCATTTATTTTTTATTATATCATTTGACATTATGTCAAATTATTTCTTATCTTATATCATGTTGTCCCTTCTTGTTCTATTATAACTAGTTTTGATTATTTATATTTCACATATACTTGTCTTTTCCTTATCATTGATATTTTTTTCTCTATCATCACTTTGTTTTCCTTTAGATTTTTTCTCAAAATTCTTCCCTTCTATCTTCATGATTTTTTGCTCTCTTATCTTTATTTTTCATAGATAGTTGTCATGGTGACTTGGTCATATCTACCTTGTCCATTTCTGGTTATTGTCTCCTTTTACCATATGATTAGTTAGCAAATAATCTTTCTCATTACTATTTCCTTTCACCAATCCTACTTTGGATCTCTTTTTTCTTTCTTCCTTTTTTGCAAACTAAGCATATACATGGTTGAAACTTGAGATCACATAGTTTTTCATTGTCAAGCCTAAGTGTCCTAGTCAGTCTTTTGTCTTGGGTTACTTAACTTCCTTTAGCCTTAGCCTACAACTCATTCATGTGTATCATTATCTCTCTCATGTTTGGTTTTCAAAATTCGTATGAAGGAGGAATCTTAAAAATCTTTCCAAAGAAATTTAAAATCCAAATAATTTAAACAAAAGGTAATGATATCAAAAGGCAAAAATATTCCCAAAAGTCAAATCACACTAAAAGATGTGATTCAAAGCACATCCCCTTCTTCTATTTGAAGCTCAAACTCCACAGTTGGCCTCATGATAGACTCGAGGTCCATTTGGGTGTGATATGCCAATAGATTAGAAGAGGAGAATTTTTTTTTAAAAAAAACTCTTAGTGTTACCTACTTTCTCATGCAAGTACCCAATCTTCATAGTAGACTGACAGCTTTGTAAGGGGTCCTGAGGAGTAGGGAACACATCATGGGGAGGTAGGTCCATTTTATTTTTATTTTTAATAATCTACCTTCATGAGTTGATCTTAGTAGCACACTTATCTTCCTACAAAGCTTTGTGTCTATAGGGAATAGGTTTATTTTTTACATAGACAACCACTAGTCACTTAATGTTTCTCTTGAGTTTGATACAACATATACAACCATATATAAATCCTCAACGCTAGGGTTGAGCCCCATCATGTCTATCTCATGGCCTAGCCACATTGCCTACTAGGGCCTTAGTTTGACTCCTCTAAATGGTACATTGTAATGATGCAGTCTAATATCTCAATCCCTCTACCTGTCCCTACAAACGTGCTATCTACACCTATGCTTGTACCAACTTGGTTTGGGTCATTGCATGTACCTATGTCATCTTGGTCTACATCACCATATATGCCTACATCATATGTGTCACTATATCTTGATACGAATCTCTCTCATTGACTAAGGCCTACCAGGCCTACCTCTCCCCTACACCCATCTTTGTTGGTAGTTGTACCCTCTCTCTCTACATATGTATCTACATCATGGCCTCTCCCACTAGTCTAAACCAAATCATTTGATATAGGGTATATGGTACACTCATATCCTCTAGTGTTATGGTGTTGTATGGATATAGAGTCTCATCTAGGACATCATGGAGTGATCCCCTAATCAAAGACGCCCATTTCTTCTCCTCATCCTTAGGTATGCTGACAACATCACACCAAATGGATACTAGATCATTGTCATATCTCATAATATATATCTATCTACCAAATAACAAATTAAGAAATAAATTAATCATACATTTTCTTACCTATTTGTGTCTCAGCTCTTATAGTCTCACCATCCGCATGACCACCTAGTATAGTCTCCCTATTTGTGTGACCTCTTAGTACCTCCTCTGTAGGTTACTTCCTCAACTCAAACCTAGTTGACATGGCTCCTATTTGTCTCAACCTTCATCTAAGTGGTCTATATATCCTCTCCTTTAGCTCCTCTACTAAATCACCAAGGATGATGATGGTCTATATTCTCTCCTCCTACCTTTGTCCTTGCCATGTCCTCAGTGGTCATAGCTCATCTCTCTATGGAGTTAGTGGAGGTATATCTATTATCTTCACCCCTGACTCCACCTCTTCCTAATCTTCCCCTTGTCATACCCAACTAGTCTATGGTCACTCCTGGTGTGGCCTCAATGTCAATATCACTATCAGTGGTCTGAGTCCCCTCTTCCCTTGTGGCTCTCTCACATGTTGAGTCCACTACTCAGGCATGAGTATCGATGTCACTAGATGAGCTAGAGCCATCTTCCCCAGCACCTATGCCATTGGATGTGGCTCTCTCCACCATGTATAGTGCCTTATCACCTCTCTCCTCTTTAGCATTGGTTCAATTGTGTGTCAGCTCTCCTAGGTAGTTGTTAGTTATTCATACGATCACCCCACTATGTTAGTGTGTTTCACCATTTTTAGTGTTGGAACATGGGGCATGGCTTGTGCTACCTGGTCCTCCCTCTATCTCCTCACCTGAGGTGACCTATTATCAACTGCATAGGGCAACCCATCTAGCTAATACATAGGAAATCTTCCATATATCCATGCTATCATTAGTATGATCATCCCATGGTCTTATGTCCTCTAACCTACATCTCAAATAGATCATGAACAAGCTAGACCCAAACAACAAAGCCTATATTAGATAACACTCCCTCCTCTAGCATCATCCTACTCAAGGCTATCATGTATAGTGGTATCTTACCATCTGACTTATGACAGAGTACTTGCAATGTCACAAGGCCTATCCCCATCTTCCAAAGATCCAAAATCTATGATATATACACATCATCCATACTCACTCTCCACCTTGGCAATATCATCTTTGATCCTATAGCCCACATGGCTAAGGCTCCCCTCTCTTATACATTATCTAGTATCCCTATGATCACTGGTGATCCTATTGTGGGTAGTATGAGGATGGAATGGATATCCTCTAGTGTGATATCCACCTCTATCACATCCCCATCCACCTCTTATTTGAAGGTGTTAGTCAACCATTATCAAAAAACAAGGAACATGACCAACACATCTGCACTCAAGGGGATCCTTCACATATCTGCTATACCTCCTAGACCTATGGATACCAATCTAGCTATGTCTCCATCTGTCAACCTCTCTAACAAATCTGATAACCATGACATGTCTAGCAATCTCTAGAACTATGGCAATCTCTGTAATCAAGAAACAACAAAGGATGTATTGGTTCCTCCATGTCATGTATAATCATAATACATTATTTATAAATTTTATCTTTAATCACAAAACAAGCATACTCTATTCATTTTTATCCTATTTTGGTCCCTCTTGCCCTTCTTTGGTCATTTTGGGCCATTCTAGCCCTCTTTTAACTTTTTGCACACTCTTTTATGCTTATTTTGGCTCCTTGGTCAACCTGATTTGACCAAAATTTCTTATTTTTTGTCTTATTTTATCATAAATTTATTAATTTTCCTCTTATCTTCTTCTCCCCAGTGTTTTGGTTCCATTTTGGCCCTTACAAACTAACTAGACACCTTTTCACTTAGTTTCAGCTGGTAAAATACACTAGGTTGACCTACACCTACTAGGTCGATTTGATCCCACTTTTTAGGATCTTGTTCCTTAGAAAGAGCACAATATGATTACAAAATACAAGTAATTAAACATGTGAAAATATATAGAAGTAACAAGTAACTAGAATTCACAAATAGCACAGAATATGAGAGACAATACACTATCTTGTATTAATACTCATACAGAAAAGAATACAATAAAGAGATGCCACACTCTTCCACCTTACAGAGGCTTGCCACACCTCAAGTGTATAGTAATTCTTCTTCAAAAGTTCACTCTCCTACCAAAAATGGTCCCAACACACAACTCACAGACAGAATTGGTGTTTACCTCTCCAACTAGTCAATAATAACCCTGCCAGTACCCAAGCACTCTAAAGTACTTCAAGTAGATCTCCCATGAACCTGCAACGTGCAATTCAATAGACCATACTTACACATGTAGATCTCCTATGAGCTTGAAACAACCTGCAACTTAATGATCTTACAATGGAAGGATCTTCCTTGCCTTCCTTTTCAGCTCATAATTACAATACATGCCAATGGGTCTATAAATAGATCCCAGACTTAAACAATAACTTAGACTCTTAGTTTACTATAATTATCCACGCAGCTCAAGACTCAAAATAGCCTTTACATGCAAACACTCAGTTCAACAAACTAACTGTTCGTGCAACGAATAGTTTTGGAACACACAGGCGATCGACGTTGGTCCCTGTCTAACTGGTGCTGACCGACGTCGATCTGACTCCCTACCGATGCCGGTTGCCTTTTGCATTGATCATGACCGACGTCAGTCATACTGCCAACGTCGATACTTCTAGAACTTCAGCATCCTCCTCTTCATCTGCATAGTTGAAGCTTTTAGCTCCACAACCTAACAATCTCCCACTTGGAGATAAAAAGCTGCAACTGTACCTGTACCTGTACATCATCTAGTTTGTTCCCTTGGCTTTGTATCCCTCTTCAAGATCACTCTTGAAGACCAACCACCACAAATCTTGTGGTGCAACACCTGTCATCCAAATCACCTACCACATCCACATCTACAAACCCATGTAGAAAATAACTTGACCCTGCATAGCATGTGCACCTGTTGATGGTCCCTCTAAGAATCCACTGAACTGCCCTCCAATGCTTCTTTCCTGGATTGGCTCCAAACTTGTGACAACTCCCACTACTTGGAAAACTCAGGTCTAGTACATACCATGCACTTAACCTCATTATGTGAATCAAGACACTGTTTTGTGAACTGTCCAACCATCGGCGTGTTAACCGGTCTCACACAATCATCCTGAAACAAAGTCAACATGTGACCTTCCATGTCCCTAGAACACACTCATGCCAAAGAACCTTGTTGCTCCCAGATTCCTCATGACATACTTCTGAACTAGCTTTACCTTTAGTTTAGCAACTCCCTATATATGTAACCCTGCAACAAGCACATCATACAGTAATAGGATAATGTAGCTAATATTATCCAATCTGGTAAAGAGAAACACAATGATCAAACCTCCATTGTCCTGCAGCTTATACAAGACCATATACCCTGGCCTTCTGTCTCACGTATCCATTTCCACTCTTCTTCATCCTGAACATCCATTCATCTCTCAGTGCTTTCTTCCAGCTGGCAACTCCACCCAAAACTCCTATTTGGTTCTCCTCCAAGGAATCACATCCTTCATCCATGCCAAGCTCCCACTGTTTCCTGGATCTACCTGCTTTGCTTCTTTAACAACTTCTTGGTTCTTTACCATCAGTGAGCAACAAGTAGTGTAAAGAAGGGAAATGATGAATTTGAGGCTTACTTACCATTTAAGTCCTCCATATGGGCGCTTGAGACTCCTTGACAACTTGTTGTCCACCCAAAATCCATCTCAGTGACCGATGCCGATCACATCTCAATCTGCACCCGACCGATGTCAGTTCCTTGTGACTTCCTCATCACCGACATTAGTTCCCCTTGCTGATGCCAGTGTTTATCTACCCCTGAGTCATCGATGTCAGGCTTCACATAGCTGACATCAGTCCCTGTCTGGATGCCGACGTTGGTTTTCTAGCCGACGTCGGTCTCTATGTTTTTCTTGTGAGAATTGACTTCTACCTGCGAGTTCCTTTTGGATCAAACCCTTGTCCAAATCACCCTTGCTCTACTTAGAATTCTTCAGCCCCTTATGCTAAACTCTGTCCGTCACCTTCTCCTTGAAAACCAAGGCTTTCCTGCTCTTGTCACTAACATCATATTCCTCAAGAAACGTTACCTTCTTCTTCTGCATACAGAAATATCGATTCATGCTTTTCAAATCTGAAAGCATACCCTTTGACTCAAGAACATGCATCTCCTTCTTATTCATGTGACCAAGCCTATTAAACCACATCTTCGAATCTACAGCTGAAGTAGATAACTCAAAAAGAGAATCAGTAATACAAGTAGATAGATAAAGCGTACCTACTTTCTTACCTCTTGCTACAACAAGTGCACCCTTGGTAACCTTCCAAGAGTCCACTGTGAGAGTTACTGTGCAACCTTCATCACCCAAACTTCTTATAGAAATCAAATTCTACTCCAGAACTGGGACATGCATGACCTCCTTCAACACCCATGTGTTACCTGTCTACAATTTCAGCTTCACTTTCCCTTTGCCAACCATCTGACAAGGCTTACCATCCCCTAAACAAATTTCTCCAAAGTCTCCCTGGACATACTCATGAAAAAATTCCCTATTTGGAGATGCATGAAAAGAGGCACCAGAATCTAAAACCCAAGATTTTACTTTATCTAAGGAACATACCAGAGCATCCTGTGCAACGAAATCCACAACATCTGCTTCTTCTTCATGTCCTTCATGCTGATCTTCACCTGATCTGTAATCTCTCTTTAAGTGCCCTTGCTTTCCACATTTCTAGCAAGTTATTCTGCCATACCTGGACTTGGATCTCCTGCCTATCTTTGACCTTGATCTCCCACGCTCGATCTTCTCTCTTTGCCTTCCCCTGCTTTCCACACTGAAAGCATTCCCTAATGATTCACCTGTGCTTTTCCTGTGTATCTCTTCATTCAAGATCACACTCACAATATCATCCACTTTTAAGATTTTTGAAGCAGACGCAGTATTAGAAACTGCCATTACCAAACTCTCCCAACATTCAGGTAATGAACATAAGATTAAGAGAGCCTTAATTTCATCATCAAAAATAATATTGACTGAATTTAACTGGTTTACCAAACCATGGAAATCACTAAGATGACTATGTATAGATCCACCTTCCAACATTTGCAAATTAAATAATTGCTTCATAAGAAATACCTTATTTGAAGCTGAGGGTTTTTCATATAAATTTGCCAAAGATTCCATCAACTCTACCGTTGTCTTAGCATGTGATAAGTTGGAAATCACAGACGATGCAAGACTCAATCTTATAGATCCCAGAGCCTTCCGATCAAGAACCTCCCATTCTTCATCCTTCATATCTTGGGGCTTGCAATCAACCCCACCCAATGGTAAGTACAAATCTTTCTAATACAGATAATCTTCAATCTGCATCCTCCATAATTGATAGTTCTTACCATTAAACTTCTCCATTCATAGCTTACTGTCTTCTACCATTGCTCTACTCCCACTCAAATAAAAACCCCTGTGAGTAACCTGTAATCAACACACACTAACCAGATCTAATCCAACCTGTTAGTATCCCAGCCTAAAAGTTCTGATACCAGCTGTCAGGGAATCCAAGAACAACACACCTTGTTCTGATCCCACTTTTTAGGATCTTGCTCCTCAGAAAGAGCACAATATGATTACCAAATACAAGCAATTAAACATGCAGAAATATCCAGAAGTAACAAGTAACTAGAATTCACAAATAGCATAGAATATGAGAGACAATACACTATCTTGTATTAATACTCATACAGAAAAGAATACAATAAAGAGACGCCACACTCTTCCACCTTACAGAGGCTTGCCACACCTCAAGTGTACAGTAATTCTTCTTCAAAAGTTTACTCTCCTACCAAAAACAGTCCCAACACACAACTCACACACAGAATTGGTGTTCACCTCTCCAACCAGTCAATAATAACCCTGCCAGTACCCAAGCACTCTAAAGTACTTCAAGTAGATCTCCCATGAACCTGCAACCTACAATTCAACAGACCATACTTACACATGTAGATCTCCTATGAGCTTACAACAACCTGTAACTCAATGATCTTACAATGGAAGGATCTTCCTTGCTTTCCTTTTCAGCTCATCATTACAATACATGCCAATGGATCTATAAATAGATCCCAGACTTAAACAATAACTTAGACTCTTAGTTTACTATAATTATCCACGCAGCTCAAGACTTGAAATAGCCTTTACATGCAAACACTCAGTTCAACAAACTAACTGTTCGTGCAACAAACAGTTTTGGAACACACAGGCAATCGACGTTGGTCCCTGTCTAACTGGTGCTGACTGATGTCCGCTGACTCCCTGCCGATGCCGATTACCTTCTGCATTGATCATGACCAACGTCGGTCATACTGCCGACGCCGGTACTTCTAGAACTTCAGCATCCTCCTCTTCATCTGCATAGTTGAAGATTTTAGCTCCACAACCTAACATCGACCATATGGATTTTCACCTTGCTTCAACCTACTAGGTCGACCTGGTTGACCTAGTAGGTTCAGTGTGTTAACCAAGTGTATTTTGTTAAAAATTTGTCTTTTTCTTTGCTTTCTCCCTGTTTCCTTCCAACCCATTTCCCGTCTTCTTATCTACTACCCTTAAAACCTAATTTCATTCATTTTATATATATATATATATATATAAATGTTTAAAATCAAAATTCACTTAAATCAATGCAAATTTTAAAAACTAGTTTGAGATTCTTGCTTGCATACCTATAGTGCACCTACTCTCACTCTTGGGATTCTCTTTTACCTATCATGTTGTTCCCTCACCATCCTAGCTTTTTTTCTCTCTATATTTATTTTTCTCCTTTCTTACAAATCAAAATAACAAAATAATTTCTCTATTTCCTATTTAAAACCACTTCTTCAAAATTCAAAATTATTAATTATTCTTCTTTAGATTCCTTATTTTGCTCATATCTTTGTTTCTGCTCATCCATTTTGTAAATTGTAAAATGTGTTGGATGCATGATGATGTATCAATTATTTTTCACTATCATATGCTTATCTTCAAAAAATTTAAATTTTTGGCTATTTTGTGCACTAACTTCTACAGGTTCATCTAGTGTGCTTTACATTGGGTGTCTTCACTTTCTTATAGTCTTCTTCTTTATCTCCAACACTAAAGTAAGTTAAAGGTATGTATTTTCCAATTCATTCTTTTCATTTAACTTATTTTCTTTCTACTACACCATACTTAGCTTTAGTGTTGTGTGTTATCATGTTCTATCTCTAAAGCACCATCCCATGTTGCACTTATGTGACACGTGATGAGCTTCGGCTGGGGCATATGTATACACATAATATTTTCAAACTTTCATTGATTACTTACACTTCATATCTTGTAATACCTATCAAGTCTCAATCTCTCTGAGTGTATGCCTTAAGGGGTGCATCATGACATGGTTGGGTAAACCATCGGTGCTTCCTAAGATTGTTGATCCTTTTGCCACTTGTTATCTAACACTAGCTCCCTAAAACCAAGAACCCTAGGCTTATTCTTCTCTTTCATATCTATTCCATTCATTATCATGTTTTATTCCTTCATTTCTTGCCATTACCCTTTTTAATTATTCAATATAATAGGTCAACTTGGCCGACCTAGTGTATTTTTGGGACGCTTTAGCTATCTTGACTTGTTTACATCATATCCGACCTAGCACAGACTTTAGGCATTAGCCTGATAATGTACTAGGTCAACCTAATTGACCTAGTACAACTAATATATCTAAATAATTTTTAGTCAAGATACTATTATACATACAAGTCATTTACCACCATTTCATAAGAGTTAAAGAAGAATAGAAGAACCAAGCGAAGAAGTATGAACCAATATCTGCTTATTGACCATTCTACTTGAGGAATAAAGCTTTAGGGTTCAATACTTTCTTTAGATATCTGATCTTATCTTATGTATAATTATTTTGCATGGTTAGGTAGGTCATGTAGCCTAAAGCTAATTTATCTTGGTTATCCTTACAAGCCACAACAATCTCTTGCAAAGCACTTTGGCTAAGGGAGAGGTTGAGACTCGACAGGTTCATCTTCATAGGTAAGTATTACTAACTTTATTTCTCCTTTGTAAGATTAGATAGATAATGCAATATGTATTCTTTTCTTCCATGTATTAAGATTTTATATACATTTACATGAGTATATGTCTCTTATGCACGTTTAGTTTAGTTGTTGCTTATTTGTTTTGTTCTAACCCCCACTTTGTGCCACAAATTTTGGTGTGCACTAGATTAGTTTACTTTTCTTGTTATTAGAATAGTTTACATTCATATTTATTAGCATAAGTGAATATCAAATAATAGGGATCTTTCAGGGTTGTTGTGCAATTTTGTTAGACTGTAGGCCTTAGAACCCTTCTTGGCATGATATGTTGTGATAAGTGATATAAGTGATCCCCTAATTGGGTCTACTAGATCCCCATATTGATCATACTCCTGCTTAACAAGTGTATACCCAATTGAAAGTATAGGTGTGCTCTATCTTATCTGATCTAGGAATAATTCATTGTGCATCATGCAATTTTCATTGCATACAAAATGCATAAACTTATTAGTTCATATATATCTACATGATGTGCAATGATGGGATGGCTTCTTTTAAGATAGAATATGCATGTTCTTCTTTCCAAATGCTAACAAAATCAACTAGAGCTTTGCCAATATATTTATGGATGCCTCATAACCTCTTCTTTGTCTTTATAGACCTGCACAAGTGTCATGTCTCTCCAATCCATCCATCCAATCACTTTGTCATTAATGCATTAGTACCACATGCTCTCTTTGACATGAATGACAATCTAAGACATCAATGACCATGCTCAACACTAGACCCATATCCATCATGTTGGCCCACTCATCCCCAGTCATATCTTTACACAACTCCTTGAGTAGTGGTAGAACTCGATCATGCATCGTTAATAGAGACTTCACCTACAAAGTTAGAATTTTAACTTATTTTAATCTACACTTTAAACAACCAACGAAACATTCAACCTAAATACCATAGTCATTCCACCTATACATTTACCTAAGTTCATTACTTCCCACACATATCGACACCAACAAACTTATTTGATTATCCCTAGGCTCATTTTTCTTACACAAAACCTTTGATAATTATTCCAACCTACCCTTTCCACTTTCACACTCTACCCATCTTAAGAATTGTACCCTTTTTCCCTTACCCTAACCACTTAATTATCTAAGCCAATCACACACATACACACCTCCTATACCCTTTTCCAACCCATACACCTTCACAAATCCTCACACAATCATTCCAGAACATTCAAAGGTTAAAAAATTATAAACTTTTACCCCATAACATTAACCCTAGAATTGATGTTAGTCATAGGTCAATCGATATCAATTCTCTGTTGATCGATGTTGATCAACCATCGACCAGCATCAGTCACTATAATTTTAGGGCTGAGCCCTAAAACCCTTCTTTTCCCCCAAAACCAACTTCATGCTTTTCCCAAACACTTTTTTACCTACCTAATAGCCTCTCACTACCCTCCCCTCTACCCTATGTATCAAATCTATCCCACGACATTAAATTACCAAAATAATTTCAAAAAATAAAAACCACCAAACGACCTACCTCATCTCATGTTCATCTTTGTAGTGGCATCCACCTCTTGGTTGTAGCTTGCCCTCCAACTAGTGCTTATCCTCCAGGCTGCTACATGATGGGTCTCTTGTCCAAATTAGAATCCATAAACTACCCCACCCATCACCCTATTAGAACCTCTCATAATACCATAAAAGACAAATTCTCCCTACCCCACTTATACTTTGACAGATCACCTATCTCACTCAAGGGTTATCCATAAAAAATTCTCGAGCACAAGTCGCTAAAGCACCAAAAAAATGGAAAATATAAAACACAAACAAGATTGACCTTCTGGTTAGTGCCCCCTTTTTTTTAGAGTTTAGCCAACGACTGATATTGGTCATATTTAATTAGGATGATCGATGTTGATCATTCCCAACTTGGGATGACTGGTATTAATCAATGATATTAGGATTTTTAACCTAAACCCTACCCACACCTTACACAAAGCTTAGTTCCCTTTCAAACAAAAGGGATCCCTATATACATAGCACCACTACAAACTTTACATCTAGCTCATCACCCCAACAATCAGAGATTACCTTATTCTCCTTTGTATCCTACACCCACTTTATCTCAAATTGATTACTCTTGCCAACCATTTGCATTTTATCACCAACATTACCTTGGTAACTTTGAATGCATAAACTACCTTACCATGATTGACAAACTTATATGCGTGCCCTATTTTTATGTGTATCCCTTTAGGTGCATCAGAATACACCCACTTACAGTCCCAATACCTACAACCCATTTAGTCTTATTAGTATCACACCCTACTTTTGGCTCCCTTAGAACACGAATACCTCACCTAAGAGACTTGAGTTTATAAGTATAACCCATATTAGCTAAGCCTAATATTATGGCCTAGTTCACCTATCAATTGTTCTTCTAAGTGCAACCTTACTTACTAATTCGTTCAACCATGGTAGCCTCATATAGGCACAATTTATGACATTAAACTTCATTAAATTTTGTGCACCCTTTTGTGTTTCTAAGCCTCACCACTAACCAACATTATCACCAACTTACCCACTTTTCAAACCCAAACCAGACTTCATTTTCACCTCATCACTCCCCGATTTGAGGGGGAACACCTCCTCCTACACTTGAGGTATCTAACATTCCACAAAATCATTAGTTTTTGTTTTATATCTTGTTGATGTAAACTACATGTTGATGCAATGGATTGCACTTGGGGCAGGAGGCCTAGCTCTCGCCCTTCCACACGTAACAATGGAAACTCCCCTCTTGCCTGTGGGATTGGTGAAGCTGGAGGGGAGAGTATCTAGATAAGGGCTAGCTCCCTCTGATGTATCTTTTAGGCCCTAGTTTCTCCTACTGCTAACAAATAAAATGAAAAAGGGGGGATGAAAAGGGAGAGAGAGGTGCTAAAAATAGAACCTAAGCCTAAAAATGAAAAGGTGATACACCAAAAAAGTTGACCCACCCAGCCCAAATATAAACTTTTCACCAAAAGAAGTGCCCATACACTTCATCTGAAGTGGGAAGCTCTTTTGCAATAGTCAGGTAGGGATCTATGGAAATACAAGGAGGAAGACCCTACCAGAGGCATCCTCAGACACACTTATGGTAGCCTATTCACAGGCACCTACATTCCCCTAGGAACACTTCTGGTAGACTTGTAGAAAAGAGACTTCACAATGCACTAGACATGCTATAATTGATCTGTGAGAAGCATGAAAGACAATGACTTAACACAAAAGAACACAAACATATACTTTAAAGTGCAAGTCTAGATAGAGGTAAAAATGCTAAGTCTTGATTCAAGGTAAAAACTGGCAGAGCTCTTACAAGCCCGAGAGATTTTTGGGTAGAGTTTTGCCTTAAGGCTAAGAGAGTCCCTCCTCAAATGAGAACTCTTAAAATATATAGAAAGAGGGAGATAACTTGGCACTTTTTGGGAAAGACTTTGGTGCTCATTTTGCAAGCTGGCCCATGTGCACTCTAAGCTTTGGGAAGAGGAAGCCCTTTGATTGTCAGTTCCTGATTTGACTTTGGCATCCCAACCTTAATGAGAAAGCACAAGTCATTCCTTTTCTCTACAAACAAACTGCTCTCTTCAAGGCATTTATGTAGCTTGTCTACTTATGAATCCAAACTGGAGAAAACAAGTTGCGCCGCTTACTATTTGCACCGTTTGGTGACCATCTGGCAATGACTCACCTCTTTGCCACTTAGACTACTTTGTCTCTTTCTACACCTTTTCATCTTCCTACTTTATCTCTTTTTGCTCCTTCAGGCCTCAAGGATGATCTTTTGGTGGGTCACTACTTTCCTTGGGCTCTTTTCATGGTTGGTGCTCAGGCAATTTAAAAGCAAATGGCTATTTCACTGTCTTAAAATTGACGTTTGCACACCCATCATCACGTAAAAAACAATGGCTAATTTATTTTCTTGAAGTTGATGGCTTTTGGGACGTCACCGTCCTTGGAAAATTTCTTCAAGACTTTTCTGTGGACTTTTTCTACGAGTTTTTTCCTGCGAGCAATTTTCCTGCAAACAAAAAGTCTGTGAGAATTGGCCGCTTTGATTTCTTTCGGTGCCACTCCTTTGTTGAACCAAGCCTTTGAACCTACCACTTGAACCAAGTGTTTGAACCATTCCTTTGAACCAACCGTTGAACCAATCCATTCAACTGGTTCAATGGTTCAAACATTTGTTAAAACAAGGCATCGAACCATTTGATTGAACCTACCGATGAACTTTGCATTGAGCTTTGCTGATGAACTTTAATATTGAACCAAAAACATTGAACCAATGCAGTGAACCAAGCTAATGAACTGACTGAGTGAACCAAGGCATTGAACCAAAGTGTTGAACCAAGGTGTTGAACTGGTTCAATGGTTCAATGGTATGCATGAAGGTTGCCATGAAATGCAAGAAGCTTCTTGAGGAAGGGCGGGAGGGACTTGAAAAGGACTAACCTCATTTTGTACCTCACACTCTTGGACAATGTCTTTCTCCTCCTTGTTGTTCCATGACTCAACCACTTTATTCCAGCTCAAGATATTCAGACTGGGCATCTCTTTTTGGGTTGATGGGGCCACAATGTGAGAGGGTAGTGAGGGTTTAGATTCCACTTCCCTTGCTGCCAAAATGGACTGCTGCATCTGAAGATTTGCCAATTCGATTTATTTATCAAAATTAGCCTTAAACACAAGATTTACTATTTCAGAACTCTCCTCAACATGATTGGGGAAAGGACTTTGACAGGCTTGACTTGGCTTATAAGTAGGGATTGTGTATGACTGATATGATACTTAGGGCAGTGAGTATGCAGGTTCATAGACTTGGTAAGGCTACCTCTCATGAATACTCAGCTTCTCTTCCAAAGATGTAATCAAACCACTCACATCCAGCATCTCACTTGTAAGCCTGTGCCAATTAGCTCTTTCAATAGGAGCCCATTCACTCTTAACCTGATCCAGTGCATTTCTCACTTGATGGATGACATGATCAAGAATTTTTTGGCCACATCCCCTTCTGGTGTCAAGATCTATTACATACTTTTCATATCCCAACAGTGCTCGTTTGAAGGTGGAAATGGGTTGATTGGCAAAGAGACTGGGTTGAGTAGGAGAAGTGACACATTGAGAAGACTGGGCATAAGGCTAATATAGCTTATGATAGGGTTGAGACCGGTCATATTGAACCTGATAAGGATCAAAATAAGGTTGGTAAGGATCATAGCTAGGCTGGCCAAGGAAAATAGGGTCCATGGCTTTGAATGATGGAATTATACATACCAAAATACTATTTATTGATGGCACCAAAACTGCTTAACTAGTTGATTTAACTCAGAGTTGCCATTGGTGCTGATGCAAAAGCCTCTAAAGGCTGGTTAGTTGAAGAACATACCAAAAATTCTTCAACTCTTTAGACAAAACTTGTCCTAGTTGGTCCCACCGGGCTTGCCAAAAATTGTTGACACAGTGGATTGCACCTGGGGCAAGAGGCCTAGCTCTCGCCCTTCCAAACGCAACAATGGAAACTCTCCTCTTGCCTGTGGGACTAGCGAAGCTGGAGGGGAGAGTCTCTAGATAAGGGCTAGCTCCCTCTGATGTATCTTTTAGGCCCTAGTTTCTCCTACTGCTAAAAAATAAAATGAAAAAGGGGGGGATGAAAAGGGAGAGTGAGATGCTAAAAATAGAATCTAAGCCTAAAAATGAAAAGGTGATACACCAAAAAAGTTGACCCATCTAGCCCGAATATACACTTTTCACCAAAAATAAGTGCCCATACACTTCATCTGAAGTGGGAAGCTCTTCTACAATAGTCAGCTAGGGGTCCATGGAAATACAGGGAGGAAGACACTACCAGAGGCGTCCTCAAACACACTTATGGTAGCCTATTCACAGGCACCTACATTCCCCTAGGAACACTTCTGACAGACCTGTAGAAAAGAGACTTCACAATGCACTAGACATGTTGTAATCAATCTGTGAGAAGCATGAAAGACAATGACTTAACACAAAAGAAGAACACAGACATATACTTTAAAGTGCAAGTCCAGATAGAGGTAAAAATGCTAAATCCTGATTCAAGGTAAAAATTGGCAGAGCTCTGCCTTACAAGCCCGAGAGATTTTTGGGCAGAGTTTTGCCTTAAGGCTAAGAGAGTCCCCTTTGGGCTAAGAGATTCCCTCCTCAAACGAGAATTCTTACAATATTTAGAAAGAGGGAGAGAACTTGGAGCTTTCTGGGAAAGACTTTGGCGCTCTTTTTGCAAGCTGGCCCATGTGCACTCTGAGCCTTGGGAAGAGGAAGCCATTTGATTGTCAGTTCCTGCTTTGACTTTAGCATCCCAACCTTAATGAGGAAGCACAAGTCATTCCTTTTCTCTACAAACAAACTGCTCTCTTCAAGGCATTTACATGGCTTGTCTGCTTATGAATGCAAACTAGAGAAAACAAGCTGCATCACTTACTGTTTATGTCATTTGATGACCATCTGGCAATGACTCGCCTCCTCTTTGCCACTTGGACTACTTTGTCTCTTTTTGCACCTTGTCTTCTTCCTACTTTGTCTCTTTTTTCTCCTTCAGCCCTCGGGGAGGGTCTTCTAGTGGGTCGTTGCGTTTATTGGGCTCTTTTCATGGTTGGTGCTTAGGCAATTTAAAAGAAAATGGTTATTTCACTATCTTAAAATTGACGTTTGCGCACCCATCATCACTTTAAAAACAATGGCTAATATGTCTTCTTGAAGTTGATGGCTTTTGGGATGTCACCGTCTTTGGCAAATTTCATCAAGCCTTTTTTGCGGGCTTTTTTTGCAGGTTTTTTCTCGCAAACAAAAAGTCTGCGAGAATTGGCTGCTTTGATTTTTTTTGAGGTTTTCCCTAGGTCCTTTTGAGCTCACGGCCTTCCTCCAAATTCCTTCAAACTTTTTGTCTGAAGGAATTCCTTCAGACAAAAGTCTGAAATAATTCAATGCCTTAAGACTTTTTGTGCATTTCTTGAAATCCTTCAGCTACCTTCGAAGTGCTCCCTACCCTCTGCAAAGGCTTTTTAACTCAGAACTGCCCTCTGCAAGGGCACTTGCCCTTTAGCTTTTTGGGATGCTCCTTTGAACTACCTAATTTGAACTAAGCTATTAAACCGACTGATTGAACGAAAAATGATTCAACGGTTCAACACTGCGTGCCACTCCTTTGTTGAACCAAGCCTTTGAACCTGCCGCTTGAACCAAGAGTTTGAACCATTCCTTTGAACCAACTATTGAACCAATCCATTGAACCGGTTCAATGGTTTAAACATTTGTTAAAACAAGGCATCGAACCATTTGATTGAACCTGCTGATGAACTTTGTGTTGAGCTTTGTGTTGAACTTTGCCGATCAACTTTAATATTGAACCAAAAACATTGAACCAATGCATTGAACCAAGCCGATGAACCGACTGAGTGAACTGAGGCATTGAACCAAAGCATTGAACCAAGGCGTTGAACCGGTTCAATGGTTTAGTGGTTCAAAGCTATTAACTCTTTTGAAAGATTATGTCATTGAACCATTTTAAGCTCACTTTCCTTATGAATTTCTTCAGACAAGAGTCCGAAGAAGCTTTGTAAAACCTTGCACTCTCTGAACTGGTTCTTCAACTGTCGAAAGACTACACCTATAGAGTTCATAGAAAATGGACCTGTAGAGTCTGTAGAAATTCTACAAAGTCCATAGAAATGGACAGATTCATGCAAAATCAAAAAATGAAATGGCCTAGAATAGCAGGGATAGAACGGGACCAATTTTTTGCCTATTGGGAAAAAAATGGTCAACACTACACAACAAATAGGGGTAAAATGTAGACACTAGAAAAATGTACCAATGCTTTTAGATATCACAACACACCTTTTTGACCCCTTGGTTCCCTTGGGTTAGAACATTTCTTAACCCCCTTAAAACACCCATTTACCCCTCACACATAGTTAACTAAATTAATTAATTAATTAATTAATTAAGATAATAAAATATTATTTACACCTTACCCTAACTAAGCCCATGGCTAACTTAGTGACACCTTACCTTAAGACCATTTCCTACCTTAGAATTTAAAGTCTTAACCTCCTAGACTATTTCTACCTACATGACCATGCCTCCTTAAACAAGATCAGACCATTTCTAATGGTCTTCAATGCCAAAATTGAGTGGAAAACACTATTTTTGGCAAGTTAGACATTTACACCTTGACCAACGTTGGTCATCCCTCAATCGACATTAGTTGACTAGGACCGACATTGATTACTTAAGGATGCTCTATGACCCTTGCTTAGGGGGTTGAATCAGCAAGAACCAAACTCTTGTGTGAATCAAAGATTTCAAGTGAACCATAGAACCAGTTTATAGACCAAGAAGTGCTTCATCACCTCAAGACTGAGGATTCAAGTGTCATTACTCTGGCCATTTTATTTTAGGCTTCCAATCACTCTCACTCAACTTCAAGTCATCTTCATGCTAGCAACTCCATAACAGCTAACTATTATGTGATTTTTACAAGTTCAGTATTTCATTTTGGTAGTTTATTACTTTCATCCCCTTTCAATCTCTCCCCACACTCTCTTTTGTGTTGAAGTTCTACAACTCCGACACCTCTTTTTTCCACCAAATCCCCACTAGCCATTTCCAGCCTTTGGAGTGTTAAACCTCTATGTTTGATATACTTGAGTCTTCATTCTATCTTTATGACCATCAACCAACCTCCAAATATCCCACTAAACCCCTCTACAACCAATCCAAACCCAATTTTTTCCCAAAACCAACACTGTGACAAACACATGGTGACCAACATCAGTCATCTTTGACCGGCATTAGTTACCCTTGATCGACATCAATTATCAGCGATCAACATCAGTCTCTATTTAATTCTATTTTCCTAAAATAGCAAGTTAAAACTAACTACCATCCCCAACCCAAAACCTTATTTTTTGACCCCTGTCACAACATAGGGTCAGAAAAAATTATCTAAATCACATTTTAGCACTTTAGCATTTTTTTTTAATAAGTTAATGTCATTTTGTTAAAGCAATCATTTTTATTGAAAAGCATTTTATTACATTGTGTTAAAGTAATTTTTATTCCTTTATGGAAGCATTTCTTATCAACATTTTTCAGAACTTGATTTATTAAAATGAGTGAATTGACAGCCCTCCAGTGAAGTCTTGTACTTCTCAAATCTAGCACTTGTTAGGTAATCCAGCCTCCAATCTTACTAATCAATCTTGTTTCTAGTCTTATTCTTATTGCAGGTCATTCCTCCCAATCTAAAGAGGAGTACTTCACATCCTCTAGATCATGGAGCGTGCAACCACATCTAGGTTCATCTATACCTTCTCCCTTTCTTTAAGTTTTACTTGTTTTCAAAATCAAAACAAAAATACAAAAACATAGTGAAACAATGGGTGTTGTTAAGTTTGGTGTTGAATTCGTGACTTTTGAAGGTAAGTTAGTGAAATATTTAAAAAATTGGTAACCATCTAGTGTTCTAAATCTATAATCAATGCATTATGGGGATTAAAATATAGGAGGTTCTTGTCTTTCATTTTATCATTTGCTCACCATTTTTCAATCTTCCTATAGAAGCCAAACCCCATCAATTATTTTTTTATAACTCTCAAGCTATATTCAGTTATATATTTGATATGAATCACCTTGCACGTAAATTTGAAAAAATCCAATAAATTGGTCACAGGTATGAAGGTTTATTTTAGTTTTAAGATAAATGGTAAAGCTTTCAAGTTGAAATTATGGTGTTATATGGTTGGGTAAATGAATTTATTTTGGATCTAATATAGCCATTTTTTAATAAATTTTTGCATGCACGATCTTAAGTTAATTTTATGAGGATTTTGTAGTTCATTTACATTTTATCTTGATAAACCTCTTGGTGCTTAATTTTTTTGAGCTGTAAACTTTGGGTCTCTAGGATATCTGTTTACAATATAAATTTTGATATTGATAAAGTTTTTCATGCATAGTTTCAATCATTGTCAATTCCATGTTTTCAATACATTATTTTTAGTTTGGATATATGTCTTTCTTTATTGAGGTTATGAAAATTTTATAAACTACCTAGGTTATTCTTTATTATTTAATTAGTTTTAATTGTAAGGTAAACTTTGAACCAGTCGGCTCTTGCATTCATAGAAATATGCTTATATGAAAAGAGTTTTTCTTGAATATTAAATTGTTGAACTAGAAGCTAATTTTGCTAATAAAGTTGCATACATTGTCAAAGGTAGATTTGAAATGGTTACTAAGTAGAGATATTATATTGTGCAAGTTAGTGTTATTTCAGTAAAAATGATTGATAAAGGATTTGGATGGCTTTAAAATAGTTTTAAATCTTATCTTATGTGCATGTATTAAATTAGATAACATTGTGAAGGTGATAGCAATTTGATTTGTGAAACACAAATTTTCTCAATGTATTCTTCATATATTTTACATTAACTATATGTTAACTTAAGAAAGTTTGATATTTTATTATCTATGAGGGTTTCACACAAAATGGGTTTTCTCATAGTCATTTTGGGGTTTTTTTTTCCTTCTATTATTTGGCTTCAAATGTTAAACTTTACAATCTTTCCATGCAATGGTTAAAGCTCAAGAGATAATATTTTATCTATGCATGATATTTCAAATGTATTTATTTGTTTATTCTTACAAATTTCATAGGGTTTATTTCTAAAGTTATATTGTTTAAATCCAATTTATTAAAATACTTTTGAAACCATAGTTTAAGGATGAATTTCTTTAAAACAGTTATATGGAAAGATAGAAGGTGTTTAATTGTTCAAAGTAATACAGTGAAATGATTTTGCCATGATATATAGTGATAGTTTTGAAGTAGAATTTCAAATATTAGGGTTTGGTTGAATTAATTGAAGTTACATAAAATTTAAAGATTTAATTTATTATAGACTTAGTACTTTGTTGATCATGGTTATTTATTCCTTCATTTTAAATAATTATTTATTGATTTCATAGATGCTCGAGTTGATTAATTTGACAGAATTTTGTTTTTAGACAATATGATGATTCACATGTTTGAATGGATTTCTTTAATACAATACATATATGTTTGAATTCAAATAAAATGGTTTTGATCCATAATATTTTGAGAGTGTATTAAAATTTTGAGCATGTATTAGTTATTTTTAATAATTGTTAAACCATAATTTGCATCTTTTCTCTTTGAGATAAACTAAATGTCTTAGAATAATTAATAATAAGTTGCATGTGTGAAATAATTGTATATGTTCAGATAGGCTTGTTTTTAGTCATAGGGTATTTGAACAATCATTTTTATTTCATTATTTTTCAGCAATGATAGTAATGTTACATAATACTAAATTACATTTTTGAAAAGAAACATGAATATTTTGCCCTATATGTTTATTCTTTTCATTTTAAAGGCAAAATGTTGGGTTGGATTTTGGATTCACTAAGTGTAGATAGGAATAATATCTAGGGAAAAGAGTCTCAACATCACTATAATTTGCCACTTGTTTAGCCAAATTATTGAGGTATACCCTTTAGCGTCTGAAGGGTCACTAGCATGTTTATGTGTGGTTTTAGCTATGGTATCCGTATTTCTCTTCATTTTGATGTTAGTGACCCTTTATTTTAAAACATTTTAAACATTGTCCCTCCTAGTTCTAGTTCATCTCATGGTGCTCAATCTCTACCACCTTTCATAGATGTCATTAGAGATCTCATTCATTTGGACATGGTTCACTAAGTAATTCAACCCACTAAATGCAACTTGTAACTAGTGGGCTAATTCTTTGTTGACACTTGAAGCTTATAAACATGTTTCCTCCTAAAGTTATAAACATGCTAGTATCCCTTAATCTATGCCTATGATAACTCACTTCATGAAGAAAATGTAATTAGATTTTGATGATGAATCTAGTAGAGTGACATGAATTAAGATGCTTAAAACTCCTTTTGAATACACTAAGTATTACATTGAGCAAGGGATTACTTTGATTGACTTTGATTTAGTCAATGAAAAGTATACCTATATTTGTTAAATGTTTTAAAGATTGATATTTTTAGACACTTTCAATTTTTGATTACATACTTTCAGTTTGATTGAGATTACTTTGATAGTTATTGTGATATTAACGATGGAAAATATATTTCATGATGTTTGTAGTAAACTTTGTTAGCATGCAGTAAGTTTTGATGCAAGTTGAGTAATTTTGGTTTGATAATCTTTAGAATATGTTGACTTTTAGTTTGACTTATAATTTCAGATTATGGTGAAATGATTATGTCAATATATTTTATTGAAGCTTGATAGTTTTGAAATGATAAATTGTTATGTTTTATCATTCTTAAAGAATAATAATTGATAATATGGACTATTGTGGATGAAATTTGATTTATTTATTACTTATATTTAGTCATATTCATTTATTATCTTGCATGATGGCTTGTGTTAATGATTAAGTAAGGTGTTCATAAATAAAGTGTTATCCCTGCTCTTTAGAAAAATATTTGTGTTTTGATCTATTTCAAACAAATAAATCCCAAGTCTTAATAAGCAAACTTTATGGCTGATGAGATGTGGGTGAGTTGATAAAGTGTCTTGGCTATTTCAAGCCTAAACCAGGTTCAAATTTTGTTAGGCATGCGAGCTCAGTTATGGTCATTGGTGATATTTTGGTGGTTAGTCACTTGGGAATCTGGGCTTCCATTGTGTCCCAGACCGGTTCATAGCTATGGTCAAAAGCAATTACCAATCAAATATATATATATATATATATGAAATTATTATTAAAGCTTAAAAATATAAAGTATTTAACTTTTAATAAAGATAATCAACTTTATTTTAAGTTCACTAAAAATTAGTCATAAATTAATAGTACTACTAGTTTCTAAAGTGAAAGCTTTAAAAAAAATTGAAGGACATAATTTGAAGGAGGAATTCATACATGTACAAATAGATCTCTTAAATTTTCATATTGTGTTTCGCTTCTATTAAAAGTATGTGAGATTGATCATTGATTGTAGGAATACCAAGTAACACATTATGTGATTGTAAAGTGCTCCACTCAGTACAATCAAGTATATCCAAATTTCATTATGCATTTATAAACATATTATTTAAGAGTGGCTACTAAAATAATGAATTTTATAGTTTCAAAAATAGTATAACCATATGCATGATATTGTTTTTACTTCACATGATACTAATGAATATTTCACTCTTCATGTGATGGATTATTAGGATTTTAGTTTACAACATTATTTTATCTCATAATCATTTTTAATCAGTCTAAAACATGATTTACGAATAAAACATCCTTTCTCATACATATTTCATTCAACTCTTATTTTTTGTCTTTTACTTAGTTCACTTTTACATTTCTATTTTATTAGTTTCTAATTTAACTTAGTCTTATATCCTTAGTAGTTCCTCCTAGTTTTTCATCTTGTACTTATAACTATCATTTTCTTTAGATTAGTTACTTTGTTCTTTAGTTCTATAATTTTTAACTATTTTCAAGTTTGTTCTTTTCTCATTTTGTTATTTTTTGTCCTTTTTTTCCTTGATTCTATTTGGTGTTCTTGTGTGTTGTTCTTTCCTTTTATTTATTATACTTTGGTAGTTTGGAGTCATAAATAAACTGAACACAAGGAAATATCATTCAGAAAGACAATATATTTTTTTATTATTGATCAAATACAAATGTTTGAGCTTCCAAGACATTTCCTTTTCAATAGGCTTTGCTCTGTTAAATAAGATTGATAATATTTGATCTAACTCTAATACATATTTTGTGATGTTTTGGATCAGGAACAATTTGGAAAGATATTTATGATAAATATGATAGTTTTACTTGAATTCTAATTCATTTTAATGCATTTGATTTGAGTATATCTTTCTTGTTTGTAGAAAGATTTGATCTCCATAAATTGGTTAAGTCTTAAACATTCGTAAAAATATAAATACAAGTGACATCTAAAATACCCTTTACATGCCCTAGAACTAACTTTAATTCATAATTCCATATGATTAGATAGGTATGATTCCACTTTAACCTTCGTGATAGGTGAATGGATAAATTATTTGACGTTAAAAATTTAAAAATCAACACAATCTAAGCCTAAATTTTCCATATGCATGTATTTCCACAAAAAAGAATAATTGCATGTAATACTTAAAACTTTTCATGATGTTTTATAACTTCTATAAAATTGAACTAATTTTTCTCACTTTGCATGAGCTTTTTTAACTTTGCATTAGATTTTCTTTAAAAAAATTATAAATTATGTAGATAGAATACTCATGAATGAATTGATGTGTAGAAAACTTATGTGGAACCTTGTATATAATGTTACTTTTTCAAAACCTTGCAAGATATTACTCATGTGGAACCTTATGCAAGGATTTAATCATGTGTAACCTTGTACAAAACTTTAATTATGTAGAACCTTACGTATGAATTTACTCATGCAGAACCTTAGAGAATATTGCTTGTGTAGAACTTTGTAGGAAATTACTCATGTGAAACCTTGCATAGGACTTTACTCATGTGGAACCTTTTAATAGATTTATCATGTAAAACCTTGTACATGAATTTATTCATGCAAAACCTTATAGGATATTTTTTTCATAGAACATTTCATGATATTACTCATGTAACCTTACGTAACATTTATTCATGTGAAACCTTGTAGGATATTATCTGTGCAAAACATTATGCAAGACTTTACTCATGTAGAGCCTTTAGGAGATTACTCATGTGGAACCTTGCATATAAATTTACTCATATGGAACCTTGTAAGAGATTACTTGTACTAGGAATTTACTCATGAAAAACCTTGTATGAGATTACTTGTTTTAGACCTTTCAGATGAATTTAGTCATGTGGAACCTTGCATATGACTTTACTCATGTGGAACCTTGCACATGACTTTACATATTTATAAGTGTGTACATGAATATAATCATATGGAAAATTGTGCAAGACTCTACTCATGTATAACTTGAAAATATATTTCTCATGTGGAACCTTATAGAAGGTTACTCATGCAAAATCTGGTGCAAGAATTTACCCATGTATAACCTTGAAGGAGATTATTGTTGCGGATCATTATACAAAACCAAACTCATGTATAACCTTATGTATGACTTTACTCATGTATAACCTTATAGGATATTACTCATTTTGAACATCAATATGAATTTACTCATGAAAAAATTGCACAAGCTTACTTATGTGGATTTTTTAGGACATTATTCATGCAGAACCTTGTAGGAGAGGTCTTATGCTAAACCTTCAAGTATATTACTCATACAAAACCTCACAATCTATTACTCATGTAGAACCTTGGCTATCACTTTACTTTTGCATAACCTTATAGGAGATTATTCATGCATAACCTAGTGTATGAACTTACTCATTTGGATCCATATGGGAGAGTAATCATGTGGAATCTTGCATAGGACTTTGCTCATGCATAATTTTTTACAATATATTACTCATGTGGAACCTTATGGTGGACTTTAGTTATCCAAAACCTTGCACGGGACCTTACCAATATGTAACCTTGTAGGATATTTCTCATGTGAACCTTGTATGATATTACGCATGTGGAACATTAAATATGACTTTACTCATTTATAACTTTGCATGAGATAATTTATACAAAAACTTGTACAAAACCCTACTCATGTGAAACCTTGTGCATGATTTTAGTCATGCATAACCTTTTGCGATACTTCACTCATGTGTAAACCTGCATGACATTACTCATGTGAAACCTTGAAGAGGATTTTACTCATGAATAACATTTAGAATTACTTTACTCATATTGAACCTTATGCGAGATATTTCTCTTGAAAAACCTTGAAAGATATTACTCATACATGACCTATGCACAAACTATACTACCACAGATGGCCATGTCACATGACCTTAATAATTAATTAATGAGTTTAACCCTACCATAAATTATAAGCTTTGATTCACTCAAATAAAGGCATGAGTTTATCACATTATCCTTATGAGTCACTCACATTCAAAATATGTATGAGTCACTTATGTTTTATAATGATTCATTCTTGTATTATTTCCAAACACTGGCAAATGTGAGTCCCTCATATGATCTCATCAGTCACTCATAGATTCATGTGATTCTCTCTTACATTACATGATACATTTAATGTAATAAAATCTTGTGCTAGTTTACTTATTAAAAAAATTACATAATAAATAAAATTAAAATTTTAGTTAGACCAAACATTAATTATTATTTTCATTCTATACAAAAAGTTATAAAAATAAGCATATTTTTTAATATACCATGCATACTTTGTTTTATGTGGAGGGCACACAATTGTTCAAAACTATCTGATTACTCTAAGATCTCTAAGTGTCATAGATTGCATGAAAACCCTAGAATTACATGAGATCAAGATTACCACAACATAAAAGTTACATCAAATCAATCAAAATATTTATTAATAGATTAGTTACTTGGCTAAAAATTACAAAAGAGGTACATTATATAGTGAAAGATTAGGTCACTAAAAAGGTAACAACTCAACTCACTATTAGAAACTACATTAAGTGTATTTTCCCCTAATGACTTTAATAACCCTAAGCAAGATAACTAAAAACTATGTAGGTAAAACCAAACGAAGGAAAAATCCTACACTAACACCACCCCTAAAGTGTAGTTTAGGTGGGTAGAAGAATTGGGTCCCAGTAACAAGGTTTGATGAGGTACACATGAACAATAAAACTCCCACAAAGCAGAGAAAAAGAGAAAACCTGTAGGAGAAAACTTCTCATATAAAATAAATTAAAGAAGAGAATGAGATAAAAAATACCCACTAAAATATACAAATGCTTGTATCCATCATGTATCCTACAATGGAGATCCTAAAAGTGACTGTAGATCAGAAATAGATGTAGTGGAGAGTGGATCACCCTAGAATAATGAATGTGTTGGCCAAGTTCCTGATGGATCTTCAATAAATGTGTGATTCTTATACAAGGAAATGTTATCCTCATGCAAGTAGGAGGGCCAACTATTCTATGAAAATATTGTGCAATGAGATCAGAGGTTACAAAGGACTATGAAATGCCCTGAAACTATGGAATAAATTCCTTGATGCCTGATGTGTCCTAGATCAGTGTACCTATTCCCTCTAATGTATGAAGTAGAATAGAGGTAGCTTGATGAGGAAATGAATCCTAAACATATATAAGGTGATAATTAAATGGTAGATATGTGTCTCCATCACTATTATATTAATTTCTATTAGAAGAATAGTCATCAATATCAATAGTGTGTTTAGGCTCAAAAATGTCATCAAGTGCAGGTGAGTTTGAATAAGAATATGGAGGAGAGTTAGGAGTAAAGTGTGAGAAGTTATATAATCAAGTCTAATGTTTGACCATTCCCACTACCAATATAGTATCATTATGTAACTCTCTATCATACACCAAGTCTAAAGTGAACTCAACTTGCATACCTAGACTAAGGTGAGTGATATGGTAAACTAATAAGAGATTAATTGAAATTGAGGGAAAAATTAGAAAATTATTAAATGTTCCACTACTCACTTAAATATATCCTCTCCCAAGAACCTTTTAATAAGTTTTATCACCCATTTTTATGGAGGACATGTCACATAGTTCCAAGGAACTGAACTCTATGTGTGAAGAGGCCATGTGATGTGAGGCACTAAATTCAATGACCCATGCCAGAGACAAAGGTATAATTGTAACCAGGTCTTTGCCCTTTACTTTATCCTTACCATTTTTTTCCTTTTCTTTACCATGGTCATTTTCCTTAGATTATTCATGGGTTGTTGAACTCTAATTGGTAGAATCAAGGACATTGATATTGTACTTATCAAACATTTTAGTTAATTGGACAATCTAATTCTTCAAACATGTGCTTTCATCATGATTTCCTAAGATAAATTCACATTTTATCATTTATTTCTTTAGATTAATACTATAATAAGAGGTCTCATGGTTTGATTTGTAATCGAGAGGATTTGCATCCTTCTCATTATCATTTTTATTCTATTTCTTCTCTCTATGGTTTGAAGCTTTCTCTTTCTTAGCAAAAGGTGCATGAGATTTTGAGGACTTCATTATGCCCATTTGTTTCAACCTATATTAATTCCAAATCAATTTGACAACAAATATATCTAAAGAAGGCATCTTTAATATAGTTCCAAGAATACTTTTTATGACATGGAAAGTGGACACAAATATAGAATACTCTGGACCCATTATGGAGAGTATCGACAAAACAAGTTGTTCATCTTTATTTTTAATTCCATAATCTTTCAACTGTAATCTTAGAAGTCTAAACTTGGTGAATAAATCTTGTAGGGTGTTTCAATCATCTAGGCTCAAATTTATGAGCTCATTTTGTAGCTCATGGCCTCTCATCACATCTTGCTTCCCAAAGAGCATTCCTATAGTGGTCCACACTTGAGTAGGTGTTTTAATAGATTTTATGTGAAATAGTATATCAAGAGAGATAGAAAGACACAATAGTCCATAAATTTTATCACAATGGTTGAACCATTTTATATTTACTTTTGATGCTAAAGGTGCAATCTTATTTCCCATTATAATATGATGGTAACCCTTGGATTGTAAAATTATTTTTATTCTAGATTTTCATTCTTGAAAATTAAATGGTTTGAGTAGACTTATTGGACTTGAAACCATAACATAGAAGGAAAATTTGTTATAGAAAGTAAAGGAGAAATGCGAAAAAAGAAATGTAGATCACCACACAGTATCCCTTTAGAAATATTAGAGTGACCACTCCTTGAGTTATAAATACAAGCACACTCGTATAAACATCAGACACAGTCAAGAATGCATCTGGAGTAATTTATGGATAAGTATGAAAGAACTAGAGGGACATCAGACTCAATTGATAATACATCTAAAACTGTATAATATTTGGTTTGAAGGGAATTGTAGAGGGCCCAAAAATGTCACCAATGTGTAGATCATGAAAAAAAAAGTACTTTTGAATAATTTCATACTCAAATCCAAGTTACCAATTAGAAATTATATCCATTTGAAAATCTGAGCTCACATGAAAAATTTGGGCAAAAATAGTGGGAAAATATTTTTAATCAACTTCCCCAAAAAAAACTTGAGATCCTTGGAGAAAAAGCTTGAGAAAATTTATGAATTAATTTACTCAAAAAATATTTAAGGCCTTTTGAATCAAAATTTAAACACTTTTAGGTTGGAAGTGACCATGGGCTAAGTGCTAAGTAAATCCTGGCATCCAGGTTTTGGGCTACACAAGTAGTCCAAAGTCTCGATGTTGGGTTTATGGACTCTGGATGCAGTTCCAAACTCCGATGCCATGGGTGTTAATTGTAGATGTAACTCCAAACTTTTATGCCAAAGGTGTTGACTATGGATGCATCTCCAAACTCTGATGTCAATGGTTTTGATTGTGGAAACACCCCCAATTTCTTGTAGGTGTAACAAATGCCTGAAAGTATGATTTAGCATGCAAGGATGGATTTTTCACCAAGTCCAAAATATTTAGATCTGGTAAAGGTATGGAAATTATGCCAAAGACCCACCAAAGATCTCAAAAAATATAGAAGATTATTTTTCCTTAGAAACCCTGACTATACAGATTTGTGCAAAATTACCAAAAAGGCCTTAAAACACTCTAAAATGGACAAAATCAACTATCACAAAACTAGGTAATGTTAACAGTCAATCCTAGGGTTTTGTCACCTTGTAATTCTCATGGAACTATATATTTTATGATTTGATATTCAAATTATATAGTTTTCACATGTTTTCATGAAATCCATGAAATCTATAAAAAATCAAGAAATCAAGAAAGCTAGTAAAATGCATGCAAGAAAGATCTCACCAAAGATATTCAAAAATAATAAAACAAACATCAGATTAGCTCTCTAATACCATGTCAGATCACTTCAAAATATATAAACATCATAGATAGGACAAAAACCATATAATTAAGTGAGAGTAAGATTGTCACAACATAAAAATTACATCAAATGCATCAAAAAGCTTCATTAACAGATTACCTAACTAGCTAAAAAGTACAATGGAGGTACATTATATAGTGAAATATCAGGTCACCAAAAAGGTAACAACTCAACTCAATATTAGAAAATACATTAAGTGTATTTCCCCTAATGACCTTGACAACCTTAAGCAAGTTGACTAACAACTATGTAGGTAAAACCAAAAGCAATAAAAAGCCTACACTAATAAAAGTACTACACCAACCATGATAAATTGAGAGGACAAGGTATATGTAATCTAAATACAATAAAATAAAATACATATTTTTTTTTAGGGCAAAGGAATCAAGTGCCTATAACAATTGATAATCAAAAAAGAGGTTGAGAAATGTGTACCTAATTTCTAATTCGCATAAGTTTTGATAGAGACTGAAAGTACATAAAATGAGGTCTTGAAACATAATTGAATATAATCCAAAAAGAAAGCATTGATCTAATGAAGTGATAAAAATAAAATTATCCTTGTAGTGATAGAACTAAAATAATAATCTTCTAATAATAATAGTCCTATTGACAATGAAAATATTGCTTTGATAATGATTTTTTAGCTCTAATAAATCTATAACTTTATAAGGCCCTTCATCATTAGATGATTCCCTAAAACCTATATTAGATTTGTAAATTGATGTGTGTGTATATGCCAAAATTATTTCTCATTTTATTGAGATCTAATTTACACCAAGAATACCTTACTAAGATATAAAAATGGCGTTTTGTTCAAGGATCCTACCTCAATCAACCCCCTTCCTACATTATGGAAGTTTTTTTTTCAAGATTGGAAATTAACACTCATACATGTCAACATTCAATCCCTTGTGTATGATAATCCCATCCCTTATCCCAATGGTATGAGGTGCAATATTTAACAAGTGTGAGACCTATATTCTCTTTCACTAATTCAAATATCCTTATTTTGGTACGAGTATGCAACAACACAACTTCAATAAATAAATAATGGAATCTAGAGCAAAGTGCAAGAGAATTTTTTAAGATATGATATTTTTTTGTACATGTGATCTCTTTATATATATTAATGATAATTTATTAGAGTGCATGTGTATCTATAGGAATTTTAAATTAAGGTTAAGAGCTCATTCACACTCAAGCCAACAATATGGAAGTAGGAAATCCAACAATCTTGATACAAGGAAAAATGGTGAAATGGAAAAAGGGACCAAAAAGCATTATGACCATAATTAGGATGGTTCATTAACGGTTAGACAACTATTGGATTATCTCTATTCCATTCAAAATTATCTAAGCTTAGGATATGGAGATAAATAAGTTTGCATGAGTAACGGTGAGTATCCCAAGGGAAAAAATGATAGATTTAAAGGTGTTCATGAGTAAATGATGATAATGAAAGGTTATGCAAGGTCCAATGTAAGGGGGAACTATACCAATAAGATTCTAATGTGAACTAACGATCCAAAGGTACAAAAACATCATAAAATCATCACAACTATAATACTAGGAGTAAATTTATATCTATACATAATACCCCACTTTAATGTGTTTATGCATCAAAATAATAAAAACAAGGGTAGATATTATTGTTGCTACAATCCCTTAATAATTGTGATTTATGATCATATTTGGTTTTGGATTTGAAATTGAACTGAAAATCAAAAGGAGATAACATATTTTGGTAGATTTTCCATATTGATATTTTATTTCAGATTTGGAAATCCAAAAATCAAGCATGTTTTAATAATGAGATTATGGGAAAAAAATTGTAACTAAAAGAGTTGTGATTGCTAATGTTACCCTCTAAATTAAGAGTCAAATGGATAAGGTACGACTTAAGATTCATCATCTACAGCTTCTCTTATACTATTGGGGGAATGATCTTTGTGCAGTCAGCCATAAGCCACCTAATCCCCCACCTCACAACTCTCTTCCTAGGGGTCGTAGGTATGGGGGGAGGCATCACCGCTCTTGTAGCCATAGGTATCGAAGTTGGATGATCTCCTCTCCTTTACTTTGATGGTCATCTCCTCTAAGAGGAGCTGATAGAGGCAAAGATAGTGGTGGTGGGTGGGGTAAAGGACTTCTCTACAAGATAAGTTCCCATGTCTAGAGCTAGTCATCTTTCCCTTCTGACAATATTTGTAGAATGATGCCAAAACTAACCAACAAGCTGATGGTTGGGACCCCTACCTGTGGATGAAGATCCCCCAACTTAGGATGGTTGGGGTGGGAAGCGTTAGGACCCTCTGTCTTCACGTCCTCCTCCATTTTTCATATATGTAGTTGCTACTTAGTTTGTTCATTGATGTTTGTTTTGTTTTGTTATATTTTTTGGGTTGTCATGCACTTGAGTTAATTTAACTATGGTTATCAGCCACATGTGGCCAATTTGTTTGAACTATGGTTTTTCTCAAGGTTTTTTATAGCTCAAATTGGTATTCAAGGTGTGATTTTTCCACCCATTTTTTTGTGTGACTAGCATTGTACTATTAGTTTTTCATTTAAATTAATAGAAAAGTGATTTTTAATAATTAAAAAAATAGATAGATTACCTTCTATCAAAGTACATCTTTAGTAACCTAAATTATAGAAACCCTTGTCTTCTTATTTTCTACATTGGTGTCTTTATTTTCACTAAAGATCCATGAATAATCCAATATAAACATTTTTAATGTATGTACTAATAAAATTGAATGCGTACAACTAGGTCGTTGTCTTGATAAATCAATAATAATATAACCAAATAAAATAATTGAAAAATTAAAATTAGTAGTAAGAATGAATACACCTAGTGGTACATGAACCATTCTATCATATCTAAAAGAACTAAAATTATCATGGGATTCAATTTACCTCACCATGTGGAAAAAACTTTAAAACCTATATCCTACAAACCTCATCAAGTGAAAAAAAATACTTTCTAGTTGAAGAAGCAAACATTTGAAACCTCTTTATAACTACTTGACATAGCTTTGTAACATTTTGAAATTTTGAAATCACTTGAAACCATGTAACTTAAAAAATAATAATTTAAATATATGCCCCTATTTTTAGGTGATTAATGTTCCTACATATCACTCATATCATAATAAAAATATTACAAATACCATGTGTAACATATAAAATGAAAACTATAATAATCTTGAAAGAAAATTCGTAAACACCTTTATAGTCATATAAATATGTCATCATCAAAGCTTATTTATAATCCAATATGAAATGTCAAATAAGAAACAATATAAGCAAGGGAGGGACAAGAAATATACCCCAATGTAAAAATCAAAGAGGGATAAGTGATATGACATAGTGTAACAATATGACCTAATTAAGGACAAGATATAAAAATGAAGCATAAAAATAGTATGCCCTAATAGATGCATGATAGAAACCATGGAAAATTATACATTAAGTATATTATATCACAATTAATATTATGAATGATATATATAATGGCACCAAACATATACTATTATATAGTGTATTCAACCAATGTAAACACCCACAATCATGTAACCACATAATGCAAGTGAAGACAAGAAGATAAATATGGCATTCAAAAGTAAACAAAATAATTGATCACACATAAGTGACATAGAATATAAAACTATATGATCATATATGGATAGAACATATAATTCATTCCAATAAACATGCATAAGCAATCATAACAATCATAGAGTAAACAAGAGAACAAAAAATATAGAAAGCACTAGAAACAAGATAAAGTACTCATGTGATGAAGCACACAATATATAATATTAAAAATATATTTATAAGTAATTATAAATCTCAATATGATAATAAAAAATATGAAATATAGAACACAAATCACACTAAAAATTCCCCTAGTATAGGCATGCCCCCAATGTAAGGATTTCCCCAGTGTGGGCACGATGAAGCTAATAATCAATTGTAATTATAAAATCATATGTAGCCTATATATCCTTCATGTAAATCAAATTATACCATCATTAGCGTGTGAGTAAAAAATTTACATGTAAATATATATCAATAGGTAGGTAATCATGATATGTGATCTATAAACTCTCAAGTCACTAAATCATTAGAATTCATAAAAACATAGCCTATTGTTCTACTTTGAATTCAATTCAAAATGATAAATTAATCCATGAAATGATTTATAAATAGTGTATTTTAGTTATGTTGGAATATAAAAATGTTAAGAACTTAATATATACAACAAATCGACTTAGACAGAACTCACAATAATGGATACAAATGACACCAAAAATTTTGACCTAGAAAACCACATAAGATGTAGGGAAAAAAGAATTGAAAGAGGTAATAATATAAGATGTAGGGAAAAAATAATTGAAAGAGGTAATAACTCTAATTCCTATCTTATATTGGCCAACAATGGAATTATTATGATATGTATAACAATTAAAGCATACAAATATCCTACTCACAACATTTTCCTCATTGTTTCCTCACTCCAATCTTTCCTACAAACATCTAGATACTTGTTCTTTTCACCGATTCCTTTCTAATTTTGTACCATCATTATTATACCCCTTGGATGTGTCATTTTTTTCATTGAAGTATCCTAAAATACCTAAGAATTCAAAAGAGATAAAGTTTTTATTTTTATGCTAGACCCTTGGTTACTACATGTAAAACCATCAGTTAAAGTAGATTGTTGTGGCAGTTTTGAAACCATTGCATAACTCTTATCTTGAAGCTTTGATGATGATTGAAACTAGGTATAGTGTCTAATCCATGATGAATATATTATTTTTTGGATCTTTATGGATCATAACTCCCTTATTGAGACAGTTTTGGTCCCACAAAGTCTTTCTTAGTGGAAGAGAAGATGGGGGAAAAAAATTCCACCTTCTCTTTGGAATACCACTTGGGTTGCCTTGGTGTCCTCCCCTTAACTCTAATTTTACAAGGCTATTTTTATCCCATGCATGTCTCTTTGACTTTTTTTTAAACTAATATTTCCTCCTTAGCTTATCCTTGTGCATCCACAACCAATTATTATAATGAAGGTATCAATTGTTCATGTTCTTCCTCATCTAGCAAGGATGGCTCATACAAATGCAGATTCTCACAATTGACAACTGAGTGTATCCATAGGAATCAAGGTAGGTCAAGTTTGAAATCATTATAACCAATATACTCAAAAATAGTAAATAGGTCAATCATTAGTGGTTTAATCTTTCTAGATTATCTTTGGAGTCTCTCTTTTCTCAAATACAACCATACCTTATCACCTAAAATGAGTGCACATTCTTTGTGATGTTGGTCATGTCTGGATTTGTACTTTACTTGAGACTTATTTAGCTGATCTTCTATATTAAAATGGATTTGTTTGATCCTCTAAATGAACTTATTAGCTCTTATCACCTTTGAATCTTTCTTCCTTATCCATGCCTATTGTTTGAATGGTGACTTATTAGTGGATCTGTGTATTAGCTTATTTTATGCCAAAGACTCATCCCAAGTCCTAGGATATTTTTTTATAACCTCTTAAAAATTAAACCAATTTTATATTCACCACCTCTATTTTTCCATCAATTTAAGGATGGAAGGTGGTACTTTGTTTTATCTTTGTATCCATATTTCCACATAGTGTGGTCCATAATTTTTGTAAGAACCTATAGTATCTAGCTAATATAATAGACTTACGAAATCCAAAACATACCAAAATATTAGAAAATAATTTCTTATCTACTTCATATCCATTTACCATTTTCTTGCATGTAATCAAAACACGCTTTATGAAATCTATCTAAAATAATGTATAGATAGTCTTGGCCATGTTTGAACATAGGTAATACACCCATAAAATCTATGGAAATGCTTTCATATGGCCTAGTACGTACATGTAGTGCCATGTACAATACCTCATTCCTAACCTTAGGTTTGCTTTTACAACATAATTTACATCCTCTAATTAGTTTAGAAACTTCTTCTTTCATATTGGGTCGATACACATCTTTGAAAATGTGTCACATTATTACCAACACACCAAAGTGTTGTAAAACCTTGGAAGTATGTTCTTCCCTCATTAGTATTAGTATTTAATCCATTAGTACACATAACTTATCCCACTTGCATAGTAACCCATCCTTGATATAGCATCCATCCTTGCATTCATTTTCAACCTTCCTAGCATGCAATAATTTTAGTATCTCCCCTAAGCCTATATCTTGTGCATATGCTTCCTTATAAGTCTATTTTTTGAAAGATTCTATTTTTAAAATTGTTTCCAAAGCTAAAACTTGTCTTATTGGTGGCATAAATAGCATATCCATCATAATGTTTTTGTTTCCCTTCTTTTACTTGATAACCAAATAAAAATATTTGATAAATCCCATCCATTTGTAATGTTTGGCTAGCTTCAATTTAGTTTGTGCTTGAAAGCATTTAAGAGGTTTGTGGCTAGTGTGAACAATAGTTCCTTTACCCAATAAATAATGCTTCCATTATTTTATTTCTTGAACTAGTGCATACATTTATTTATAATAAATAGGATACCCCCTTACTTTTGAAGAAAATATCTATTATTGATAACAAGCATGCTTGTCTCCTTAAAAAAACATCCCCTATAGCGTATTCACTTGCATTCATTTCCATTTTTAATGGTTTCTAAAAATTATGAAGAGCAAGGAATAATGCATGGTTGATTTCATATTTTAAAGAATCAAATACATTATCATGTTCCTTACCCCATTGGAAATTCTTACCCATTATTATAGCTATTTGTAGAAGTGCGGCTATTAAGGATAAACTTTCTCATGTATTGTACTAATCCTAAAAATATTTTTACTTCGGTGGTACTCCTTGATGTGGACCAATTTGTGACGGCATCTAATTTTTTTGGGTAAACTCTCAATTCTCATTCTCTAACCACATGTCCCAAATAGATGAGTGATTATTTTCAAAAATCGCATTTCTTCATATTGTATACTAGTTTTTTTTTTCTTTCAACAATTTTAAGACTTGTTTCAAATGGATTAGATGTTCCTCCCATGTAGCACTAAAAATCAAAATATCTCTAGATACACTATTACATGTGTCTATGAAATACTATAATACATCATTCATCTTTCTCATGAATTTTTTGGATATATTACATAATCCAAAAGGAAGTAAAAACCATTTGTACAAACTTGTTTTGTCTTGAATTTTATCTTCCATACATCCTCCTCCTTCATTTAAACTTAATGATCACTTGATTTAAGATCAAAATTTGTGAATTAATTATAACATTGAATTTGGTCTAGAATATCATTAATCTAATGAAGTAGATTTTGGTTCTTTATGGTGATATTGTTCAAGGTGTGATAGCCTATGTACATCCTCTAAAATCCATCTTTGTTTTACACCATCGCAATGGGTGACACACACAATGAAGTGCTTGGGTATATGATGCCTTGTTCTAAAAATTCTTGAAGTTGCTTCTTGACTTCATTATTTTCCAAAATTTATTGCCTATACAAACCAATGTTAGGTGGAGGAGATTCAAACAAAAAATTAATCTTATATTCTAATTCCTTTTATAGAATCAAAACATTTGGCATTTGGAACACGTTTTTAAAATATTGTAGCAATTCATCTAACCCCTTCAATCCCTTATCACCACTATCAATTTTAGATTTTATAAGCCCATCTTTTTTCTATTTTTTTAAAAGAAGTAAACAAAACTAAATATTGGATTGAATGAGTCTCTTTGCTTGGTTATCACTTATCATTGAAAGGTTGGGCTTGCTTTGATGTGACTTGATGATATAATTAATTCCATCTTTGACACATCGATGCCTATTATCCCTCATGAATATTTTATCCTTGGGATACAAGTAAGGACTTCCAAACACCAAATCAAATCAAGAGGTATTACTTATGCTTTTAGCTCATCAACATATTGTGGGTTAATATTATATCTGAATTTGCATGTTTTTGTAACCTAAATTTAAACAACTTTTTTCAACCAACCTAAAATATATGGATGCAATGATATCGTATACATGTAGACCAATATTTTTTACTACTTCATTTTTAATCAAATTAGATTTAGATCTAACATCAACAAGTGAATTTACCTTTGTCTTATTGATCTAAATTTTGATCTCAAATAGGTCGCTCATCTCTTCTTGTTTGTGTTGGTTTTGGGATATCCAAAATTCTCATCTACAATATAAATTTCCTCAATCTCTACCTCTAATTTACTCAAAGATGTCATGGACTTTTTACTGTCATCCTTGGTCTGATTATTGGAATACAACTTCCAACAATTATTGTCAATACGACCATATATAACATAATTATTATAGTGTTTTAATGATCTTTACAACTTTAAAATTTGTTGCATTCCTCTTACCTTTCCATTTACCTTTATTGAAGGTCTTAGAAGGTTGGTTTTTTTAATTTTGTGGCTTGATTTGAGGATTGATTTTGCTTTGAGGATTCACCCTCTCTTTTTTTACTTTCTTCCTCAATGTAGTATGCTTACAAGTTTGCTTCATCGATATTTTGATGATTTTTTTTAATGACTTGTCTCCTTAAATGAGTACAAATACTACCTTAGTATTTGGTCAAGTTTTCTTTATCCTCCAAGTCCAAGCCCATGGGAATGGATTTTTTACAACACTTTATGATATAATCTTTCACACTTTGACCCTGCTTTTGCCTATAATACTACCACATAATATGTTGATTAATTACATGCTTGATCAAGTAAAAAAAAGTATGCAATAAATATTTAAAATCAACCCACTTATACAACTAATTTTTTTTTTCCTTTTAAACGTTGTTAGATACGTTTCCCCCAAACTAGAGCATGAATTTCCATTTTGAGTTGTGTAAAATAAATAATTTGTACCTTAAATTACTATATATACACTAAATTTTACCTCCATTTATTTTAACCATTGATCTATAATTTTAGCATTTAGTTGTACCTCAAAGGATATGATTTCAATTTTAATTTCAACCTCAAAAGGATCATGTTCATATTTTTATTTAGCTTTATATTTTCCATTTGGTAGTCATTCTTCATTCTCATCCATGGACTCTTGTCCACTTTCAAATTTATTCTCTTCATGAGGTTCTTCAATGCCAAGCTTCTTGACTATAGAGTGAACCATAACGTCTATAGAATTATGATTCCTAAAAATGATAATTTGTTGTTTAGTGATAATATTAGGACTTTATCATGTTGTTCATGCATGATTCTAATGCAATCACTCTACTAGAAAGACTTTATTTGCCTTTGTGATTCATTTCTGTCACTTGTCAATTCCACTTTCTTATATATAATTCTGAATTACAAGGCAGTAATTCTACTTCTTGATATCTTTTCATTGTCATATAAATAATTAATACTTTCAAAAATACCTGAAATATTAATTTGTTATGATACCAAAATGATCTATAAATTCCTAAGTCACTAACATTCTATAATTCATAGAAACAAATCATGTTATTCTACTTTGAATTCATTTTAATGAGACAATTTAATTAATACAATGATCTAAAATTATTGTATATTCCTTATATTGAAAGATAACAATGATAAGAAATAAATATAGAATGAAAATGCACTTAGAAAAAACTCACAACAAAGGAGACAAATGACTTTAAGGATTTTAACCTGGAGAACCCCTTAGTATGTGGGGAAAAACTAGTCAGAAGAGGAAATAGCTCTACTTCCTATATTATATTGACCAACAACATAATTACAATGAGATGTAGAACAAGTAAAATATATAATTATCCTTCTCATAAAGCTTTCTCACTTTTTCCTTACTTCAGTCATTCCTACAAACATCTGTACACTTTCTCTATTCACCAATGCATTTATAACTTTGTGACCTCCTTATTATATCCCTTGGAGATGTTCTTTCATGTAATAAAATCTCACCAACCACCAAATAATTTTTTTTATTTTTATATTAGACCCTTGGTTATCATAGGCAAAATTGTTAGTTAAATTAGACCAATGGTTTCAGAACTACCACTTGTGAAAAATAACGGTTATGCAACCACCCTGATCGTTGTGAAACCACTGCCTACATAAAGTGATAGTGTCAAATATAGAAATCTTATCTTGAAACTATGAATATTACTTAAACTTTGTATATTGTCTACTACCTGATGAATGGATTTTTTTCTAGATCTTTATGGATCAATATGTAATAATGTGCAACTATGTAATAAATAAAGATAAATGAAAATAAATTTTTGCTTTTGTTTTATCATTTTAGAGAAAAACAACCAAGAAATAATAAAGCCAAGAACAAAAATTCAAGAAGAATCTAGGAGACAAATATTAATAAAATAAGGCACAATCCAAGTGGTGAAATCAAAAATAAATGAGAAGAGGAGGATCCCTACTAACCTGCAACTTCCCTCAAAACTAATTATTCAACAAAATGAAAGGCCTAGATATGTATGTGTTTTTATTATTGGGAAGTCCACCTAGGATTTTGGAAAGGGAAAATAAAATCAAAGACAAAGACCAAAAAAGCAATGCAATCACTATAAATCAAAAGGCTATAAGAAAGAGATAGCAAACTAAAACGTATGAAAGAAGAAGGTAACTTCAAAATTTAAAAATATATATAGAATAATCAAGAATAAAAAAACTTGAGAGAGTAGAAATGGAAAGATAGAAGGAAGCACAATGAACCCAAAAACCAAAAATAGTGCAAGATAAAAATCAAACACTAAAGATACACAAAAAATACAATAAATCAAAAGAAATAAGCTATGTACAATATATTGTTTCATTGAAGCACATGAGATTAGTAATCAATGCTAACCAATAATCCCATCTAAATGTCCATACCACACATAATAATCTACCAACATATCTTCATGGTTGAGATCCAAAAATCCCATGGACCATGAATTTAAGGAGTTAAATGTGTTGCTAGTGTCATTAGAAATATATTCACAAGTTTTATATAAATTATAATCGTCATCACTAGTAGTGTAATCATTATTATTTTGATTATTTGAGATAACTACTTTATCTTATTATAAATAAACACTTTTATTAGATATTTTAATTAAAAACTTGATAGTTTCTTTATGTTTAATAGACACAAGAGGTTGTAAGAAGATTACTTTGGTGCATGGATGAGTAGGTACTTGAACTCAAAGTGTAATTTTTGAGGTTGTATGATTTTTTATTTTGGTATCTCACTAGGTAATACCTCATTTTTTATCAATGAATCATAAAGAGTTCCTTGAATATTAATCACATTTTGATCATATTAAAAAATCGGACATTGATCCAATGTGGATGGAATTTTTGTCATTTTATTAATCTAAGTGTGTCCAAGTAACAATTCATGTTTTCCATTATTTGAAAATAAATGAAACCACAATAAAAAATTATTAAGGCCTAAAGTAATATGTAACATTATACCCATGAGAGGTGTCCAAGGAATACCATCATAACCTTGAATACCAGTGGTTCTATCATCTAAATCCTTCTAGTTATATCTGCAACTAGTAATAAAATTCATTATGCACATATTTAGACTTGAACTATTATTAACCTTAATGCCTTTTGTTAACTTGGAAAGTGAATCTGTGAAATCCCATATGAATTATGGTCTATTGTAAGAATCATATGTTGGAATCACATGGTTATATAAAATAATTGAAGGAATCTCTTATGTACATTTGTTACCACAACTATGAAACCATCTGCAATATGACCACTAGGAACTGGTGGAAATTGTTTTGTAGCAATCATGTGATAATCATATTGATTTTTAGTATTTTGTGTGGTATTATTTAGAAGAGATTCATAAATATATTAAAAAATTTAATTTGTTTAAGCAACCAATTCATTTAATTTACTATTTTATCATTCCATTTGTATTTGGTGGTTGTCAATCATGTATTGAATCTTATGCCCTAGATAAAAATATATATTAGTGGGGTGACCCAAATCTCTTTGATAACCAAAATATAAATTCATGTCATAATTATTATATAAAATGATGATTCAAAATCATGTTGTGGTGGTAAATATATTATATTGCATTCAATAAATCATTTAAGCACTTGATGATGACTCTCAGTTAATCGTGTGAATTTTATTCACTCTTGTGTTGGAAGGATAACCCTGTTAGGTGTTTGAGATATTGTGTTAACTACATTCTTGGTATTATTTTAGTCTTTAAAATAATTATAATTATCCTTAGCCTTGAATTTTGTTTTACCTTGATATTTAATTCTACTAGAGTTAGGGGAACTAGTCCCATGTTTAAGCATGTTCGCCTTTAAAATATTGGTCTCGTCATACCTAAATGTACGGTAAAGCTTATCAAAAAATTGATATGTATTGAAAATCATTTATTTATTAATAGTTTGAATTAATGTTTTATATAAAATAATTTGTAATTCTATATGCATTATTTATAATTTAAGCACATGCCCACTAATATGCTCATTAGGTCCTTGTTTAAGGTATACTAGCTGAGAAAACATGACCTTTTGGTTGAAGTTGATTTAAAAATGAGATAATAAACTATTATCCAAATAAATAAAGTAATGCAAAAATCCCAATGGAATGAAATAAAACCAATTCAAGGCATATTTCTTAAGATTTATGGGAAATAGCTTAGTTAATAATATATCATTTTGTGCAAAGCCAAGACATGAAGCATGGAAGGATTTTATATGATGTGAAGAAACACCTTTGTCATTGAATAATTCAAACTTAAATTCAATAAAACTAGTAGGAAAAGGGTCTCATTAGATAATGGATTGATTAATATATCATGAGAAGTAATTGTATGACTCGATCCTTGAGATCCTTGGCAAAGTTATTGAATTTTTTATTTCATCCCTTGCACATATTGCATATTTTTTTAAGTACATATTGAAAAGTAGGAATTGAAATAGTAGTAATATTTTTAGGAATAAAAACCTTATTTTTTTTAAAAGGACTGTGATTAAAATATATATATAGAAAACTCGGTCTATAAATAGCGAGCACAAAATAAACATTAAGACCAAGTTATGAAGGAATATACATAGTACAACTTGAGTGGAAGTAATAGATAGAAGCATGATAGTAAAATAAATAATATTAATACACTCATTATTGAATATGAAATGACACCTTCTAGTAGATGAAATAGAAGCATTCAAAGGCTTTTTATTAGTCTCAACATGTATTTCTTCATAAACAAATTCATTAACTAGGTTTTTTATTTTGTACACATCTTAATATATCTAATATTTCATTCAATTGATCAAGATGTTCCTTAACACTTTATCTAAATTTAGAAAAAAAATATACCCTTTCTTTATGCACATCATGATTTTATATGTTTTGAGATTCACTAGATTTATTAACATTTATAGAATTATCATACATAACATGATCATCAAAAGCATTTGCATCACAACCATATACATTTACATCATTTATAGTTATACCATTTGAATTATCATCTACATGTTTATCTATAGATAAATAATTGATTTCATCAGCAACAGACATTTTCTTTTTCAAAAAATCATGAGTAATATAATTGTAACCAGGAGTCATATGAGTTCAAGAGTACGAAACAAGCTCCAATGTTTAGCAAGATAAGAAACCCATATGCATAAATTTACATAATTCTTAGATAGTACTTAAGTCACAAGAACATATCCTTACAAAAATATATACATAACATATAATTATTTAATTATATATATATATATATATATATATATATATATATATATATATATATATATATATATATATATATATATATATATATATATATATATATGTATGTATGTATGTATGTATGTATGTATGTATGTATGTATGTATGTATGTATGTATGTACGTATGTATGTACGTATGTATGTACGTATGTATGTACGTATGTATGTATGTATGTATATAAAGAGTATGATTCAAGCCATAGAAATATTTACAGTATATACACATACATGTATATTTTAGCATAGAAACCATGTAGGTTGAAATTCACCATAGATCAATAAATAAATGTTCCAATGATTTGAACGACAACAAAATATACTATTAGCCATTCCAAAACAAATAACTCATATAAACAAGTAGGTAAAAATCATATTACAATTGTCAACAAACACATCTAAGATCTATGGCTTGTCTTTTTAAGACTAAAATCACAGTAATATACCCACTTAGTATGTGTTCTTCTATGTGTGGCCCCATTCTTCTTTATTTATTATATTTTATCTCTCCTTTGTGTTTATCTATGCTTAGAGGTCTTCATCCTTTATTTTCTCTATTTTTTTATGTTTTGAGTATTTTTTTACGATGCCAAAAGTGGTCTTCTTTCTTTCTTATGTTTTACCTTTCCTTTGTGTTTCTATGTGCTTAGATATGTTCATCCTTTATTTCCTCTATTGTTTTTATGTTCTAACCATTTTTTTACTATTTAATAAATTGGTTTGAACACCTTTAGTATCGTATGAAAGTGGTATTTTTTTGTTGTGGCTTGTTTTCCCCTTATTCCCACTTGGACATTGTGTGAACCCATGCTTGTCAACTTTCCCTCTTTTAATGTGTCAGTTTGCATGCCAATAGGTCCCTAATTTTAATTTCAAAATTCAATATATACAAATCATCTTAAGTCATTTCAATAAAAAATTCAAGGCACCATACAAGTCTAAGGCATGTGATCGATCTTCTATTTTTGCTCATCAATACTTTCAAGTGATTTCAAAGTTCTTATTTCTACATACTTGCACCAAAAAAGGGCTTTAACTAAAATATCATGTTGGTTTAATTTTATTGTCATATGGAGAGAAGGTGAATGCTTATTTACACTCATTGGGATGTGACACTCATACGCACTAGAATTACATTGAGACCTAACTTTGAGCATGCAAAAAATGTATTTACAATTATTTGGTCTTGAGTGTGTTGTTAGGTTTTAATGATGAATTAAGGTTATTTCAAGTGGAGAAAATATTCTAACATCTTCACATGCTTATTCATAAATTTGAGAGAGGCTTCTATGCATCCAATATTTTTAAAGGTTTCTATAAAGTTTTAGATATTAAGTATCAACAAAGCCCATTTTCATAGTAGAATTCCACTCTTGCCAGAATTGTCATTTTTGGCGCCATATGAAACCGATCGACCCTTTTTTAGTTGTACAAAAATGGTCATCATCAGAGGGTAAATTTTGATTTCTAGAGTTCTTTATGCACATTTTTAAAACTTTATTCTTTGCGTCATGAGTTCCTATCAAGATCCCTGTAAATCTATAATAGGTATTTATCTATCTTCTTATTTTTCCTTTCATTTCTATTGATCATTTATAGTTCACGGTACTTTCATTCCACTCCTTGGCCCTAGGTAGATCTAAACTATTGTTTATTGTTTTATTTAGTTAGATTTACCTTATGCCATAATATTACCTAATTGGTTTAGTGTTTTTAACCTCTATGTGTCATTTTTTTAAAATACTTAGTTTGCATTTCACTAGTAAATATTATTTTACACTTCTCATATTTCCTTTTCCAATGTTTTTCTATTGTTTATCCCTATAGTTGTTTTACTTTTTCCCATCCCAAAATCCTGAAATAGCTTCTAAATGATGATGGCACATTTATTTTAGAAACATTTTTGTGACCAACATGCCCTAATTTTTAAATTCAAAATAGGGAACCGTCTATTTCTATAAATCCCATATTTGGTCTCTATTAAGAGTGAATTGGCCCTAGATCTCAAACATACTAAAGCTTAAGTCTTGATAATCACTTTCTATTTCATAAATCTTTGGCTTAAAGTCATGAAAACTTAATTAAATGGCTAGCTTTAATAAACTAGTTTCTTTATCTAAAAAAGATAACCCTTATATGATCGATTCTATCAATTTGTAATTTACATGTCAGCTTTGTGCTTTGAAATGTGTCTCTTCTTCACATGGAATTGGAAAATCATCAATTCTTTTTGGAGCTCTAAGTAGTGAAAAAACCCATCACAAATCAGCTAATCATGCCCATTATACAACACATACACTAAATTGAATATTAGGCTTTTTAAGCTCACCACAATGTGACTAAGTGAGATCATGCCATGTGTCTTCACCTCGTAGCATCATAGAGAACAATTCAAAACTCTAAGTTCCAAATGCCTGTGAAAGCGTGATTAAGTGAGATTGTGTGAAAGTGAATGGATATAATGCCAAGTCTCCATCCCACAACATTGTATACATTGTTCAAAAAATCTAATTTACTAATGTTTGAGACTATGTGACTAAGTGAAATTACACCACATGTCATCATATTTCAATACCACATACCTATAACCAAAATTACCAGGCCATGAAATTTGTGATAGTGAGACTAAGAGATATCATGCCACATATCTTCATATGAATTGGAAAATCATCCAAAAATACATATCGAATGTCAAATTAACATGTCACCACATGTCTTCCTCAGCATAGTCATTGCCACATGTCCTCCTTATCACAATCAATATGAAAGCTAATCATGACCAATCAATATACTAAAAATTTTAATAGAAGATGGACATAATAAAGTGAACAGAAGTGACTAAGCACCTAAATATTATGATAAATTGAAACCTATCACATAAATCACCACGAAAGCATGCATCATAAAATCAAAATTAAAAATGGAAAGATAGTTGACATAGACCATTGAGCATTAACTAATTATCATGAACAAGATGACAATAGTGGATATGACAGTTATGATAGGCTATATATTTTCCCAAATCAATTTCAACATTATTTTCAAACAACTAAATTTCAAATTGAACTCCATATACCTCTATTTTCTTCAAGCCTAATTTTGAAATCGAACATCAAGCTTGGAGAGTTGCTAAAATGGTAGCTATAGAACAAATCCTTACTCCATCTAGTTTTGTTTTGGAACTAAACTAGAGTTAAAAGATAAATATTTCAACTTGAATGCTCTAGTAGGAATGTTCCTGCACTATTTATCCATTTATGAAGAGGTTCAAGTAGCACGAGAATACAGTGACAAAGAATACTTTTCTCTCCACCAAAGGGAATACATAGATGACCTAATTTCTATTCAAACAATTAGACTACACAAGGAAATGACTAAGCTTGAGGTATTTCCTTTACTGATGCCCTCCTTAATTTATTCACTATCTGCATGTGCATTGATGGCATATTTCATAGACAAGGTAGTCAAGTTATAGTATCTTATATACTTGGAGTTGGTTTCAAGAGATATTATAGGTTTTCTAAACCATGTACTATTTAAAACCAAGAGGTAGTCCATGAATGGTTTCAAAACCATGAGGTTAGAGATACTTTGAAATATTGGACTCTAATGCTAATAACTTTGTTTAAAAGAGGAAAATTAGCTCCATCCCAATCTCACAATTTAGATAGGAGTTAGGATTGTAATGGCTTTATTAAACAAATCCCATGGAGATACCTCCATTTCCCATGTCAATAAGGTCTAGGTTCCCCTCATATCCATAATCTTATAAGACCAAGATATCCCTAAACTTGGGGAGATAATAAGTTATAATTTAAAACAACATAGGATTTTCCAAGGCAAACCAGATGGTAATTTCTATATGTTATCATATCTATTGGATGTAGTGTGTGCCATTATAAACCCTATAGGCTCATATGTGTGGGAACCTAAAGGAGATAATAGAATTTTTTATGACTTTAGCATATTTCATACACCTAAGTTTTTAAATCATATACATAAAATTGTAGATACATTTTACCTTGTGGCCTACAAAGTTGTTAATACCCAACCAATGTCAAGATTGTCTGATGAGATAAAGAGTTCACTCAAGTCATTGGGAGACTATTGGTATTACCTAGACCATACAATCATAAGGGTAGAAAGCACATTGATTTCACCTTTTTACTTGCTCAAAATGGTCTCGGATAAGATGGAAAAGTAAGAGATAGAATACCAACTATATTGGAGCATAGATGAAAATTTCAAAATTACCAAATTGGGTATTCTACATAAGATGCCACTCAACATAGGTAGGACACAATTTGAACAATGGGGATAATTATCCAAATCTTCTTTTCATAGATATTCTTTCAATCTAAAACTGGTATAATTCGATTATTGAGACCCTAGGGATAGAGTGATTAAGCACATATAGAGCTTCCATGGAAGATTCAAAGTCACCTATATACATAAATGTTATGAACATGATTATATTTTTCTTGATGTTGATGATGACCTTCAAGTATATAGTAAGATGAAACTTACCCAATTGCCTATGGATATTACACATAAATTCCAATATGATCCTTCTATTAGGAGGTTAGACAAGTCTAAAAACAAGTAGCCTGAGAGAAAAAAGTATACAGAGGAGACTAATGGACAACTAAAAAGGAGAATACTCAAAAATATTCCCCTATAAAGGATTATATGGTAACAAACTTCTCCTATGGACATGGGTGGACCTCCTCTAGTTCCTATAATGTTACATTTGCTTTTACCACTATTTTTTCAAATCAAATCAACCCAGTAGAAGTGTTAAATTAGTCACCTTCTCCTCATCCCATGCATGTTGTAACAGGCCCTCCTATGGTTTCTCATATTTGAATAACTTTTCCTAGTATTCTACAAGCTCCGAGGGTTATATTGGAGGATAGGTCACAATATGAACCACAGTTATAAGGAGTATCATTGGACATAACTCATTCATCAAATACTAAGGATGACTCTTTAGAGGAAGATCCATAAGGAGAACATGTATCTAATGTATTTCAAAATATAATTTTACAAGTAAATTTTTGGAACTCTAGCCCTAATTCTCTTCCTATTTATGTTATAAATAAGGCAACAAAAAATGTGAAAGATAAAGGTCATGTTTTAAATAAGTAAACAAGCAAGGAGGATAGTCCTAATGCTCTTATTGATACTATTATTGCTTTAATTAACACTATCCATGTTAGTACAACATTTGTTCCAATTGTACAAATTCTTAAAACTTTAATAGAGGTTGCCATTACATAACCTAATGTTTCTTCAACTATTGTTGACATTACACTAATATGTGCATCTGATGTTCTATCTTTTATCTTTCAAACCTCAAATTTCGAGTTCTTGGTTTCCTAATCCATTTTTTTAAACTATCAACTACATAGTCATGCTTTAACTCAGTTGGGACTATCAATGCCTACAATCACTTTAATAAAATACCATATGGTCACCATCATTAAATATTCTCCCAATGTAATAAATCATATAACCAAGAGCCCATCTTAGGTTAATATTTTTAGGGATAAGATGGTTGATACACCAATACCTACATTGCCACTTCCCACATCTCCAAGTTCACCCACTTCACTTGACCCCTCAGCACTCATGCTACCTCCACAATCCACTTCATCCCTTGCCCTTTCATCCCCTAATGGATCAATTTTGACATTACCATGGATGCAATAGATATAGACAGAGAAATTTTCTAGGAGGAATTTGGTTATTATTAAAGACCCCAAAATTACACTAGAATTTTAAGAAGCAATGAACCAACTTAAAAGGGTTAGAACAAGAAAGATGTCAAAAGGGCATAAACATATTGAATTATAAAGAGAGTAATAACTCTTTATGTTAACCAAGAAAAATGAAACACAACCTGGAGAATATGATGAGTTTAAAGAAGACCCAATCTATGTAGGTGATGCTACTAGTGCGGTTCTAAGAAAAATTTTAACGGACTACAACATGTAAGTAAGAGATTGAAATCTCAAAATAGGATGGAGGTACATGAGGACATAATAGACAAGGTACAAAATATAGCTGGGCCCATTTATAATGTTATATTTTCTATACATTGAGATACGGTTGAATCCTAGCTAGAATGGGGTAATGTGATACATTTCAATGAATCATTGAGGCTCATAGATTCCAAATTATATAACATTACTAAGGTAGTAAGAGAGAAGTCCTACCCTAATATCAATTTGTTTCCACTTAAGGGCATAGATCTTACTCAGAATTATGTGAATAGTAAAAGAGATGACCTCATGGAATGGCATAATTAGATGAAAGAGCTAGTTATCTAGCTAAAACCCAAGAGAAGAAAGTAGTTGAATTATTGGGAGATGTGTTTATCCATATCATATACAAACCACATGGTCAAGTGGTAAATCAATAATTTTTTGATGACCAACTCTAGTCCTTCATGAGGGATTTCAGAACGAAGATCGACAACACTACTCATGGAAGTAGTGATCAAGTTATTGACTTTATTACATTGGCCAAGGAAAAATAGACCAAGCTCAAGCACTCAATGAATATTTTCAAGTTTCACTGGGTCTACATAAGATATTGTTGGGAAAAATCAAGGTATTATTATAAGTGCCCATTGTTAATTTTGAAGTGATAGAAGCAAATCATACAACATGCTCAACAGCATATAAAAGGAAAAAAGAGCGAGATAACATTGAGAAACATAAGCGGTTAGTTTCCCAAGTAGGAGTCCAATTATTATTGGCTCAATCACCAACAATTGTATTCTCTGCTCTAGTATACACATTGGCAGATAGTTTTTTTGGAGTTTTATTTACTCAAGTTATCTCTATTTTACTTCTCGTACATGTACCCTCAATTATAACTACATATGCATCTTCTTTTATAGCTATGTCAAGTTATACAATAGTTTCATCTTCACTATTAGTAAGTGCTCCATCAACTGCAGCTTTTACTACATCTTCAAATATTATTTTTAGTCCAACTGATTAAAATACTTCAACTGGAGTTTTCTCTACTTCAAGTTCAATCACAATGATTACTTCACTAGAAGTGGCTTATTTGTCTAATTTTGGTATTAGGTATTTGTAAGATCTTTTCTTGTATATCAAGAAACATTTTTGCACATGCAAAGTCTTTTGAACTAAAATAAGAAATATCTTATATTTATAATTTGTAACATGAAATGAGCTTTGAAGATGAGGTTTGCCCATCTAAGAATAAATTTTGGAAAATGAATGCAAGCGAAAAAAGTTCTACGACTGTTTTGTGAGTTTGTGGCAATTTGTTGTTCTTCTCCGAATTTATGTGTTTTGTTTGAAGAATTTCCATTAATTTGACATTATTATATAAAGTTCATGTATGTGTTTTATTGTAGTGATTATATTTAACCTTGTGTTAGTCTTATTAGCTTTATGATTATGATTAATGCCTTACATCTTGTTAGTGATGTGAATATGTTTATCAATTTGGTACTAATAATATCTTATGAATTTGGTCATAGGGTTATTCTACAATTATTTCCTTAGATTACTCATTGTGTTTTTCATGCTCTATGTTGGCAGCTAACTTATAACAGACATTAATTAATGATACATACTTATCATAGTATACTCAGTCAACTTAGACATGTTTATTCTTCAATTTAAGTCATAGATCCCCTTCTTTCCTACCCTACCCTTCTTTCCTATTTTTTCTTTTTTGATCTTATCCACCGTAATTTAGATAATTCAATCCACTGTAGGTTAGCTCGTAGAATATTTAGGTTAGAAGTTAGACATTAGTCACATTCAAACCATCTGAAGTAAATATCCACTATACTCAACTATTATTCCACCATGTGGTTATTCACAAAACTGAATACCCCTGACTCATGCCTTGGAGTGACTAATCATCAGTCCTAAAATGAGAGGGTGTTATTATTTAAGGTCTTTGGTATGCATAAAATATGCATCAATAAACACGTTCATAATCCAAATAATTATGATATAAGTTGTGAGTGAGTATGGATCCTCGTTTGCTTCTTGTTTCTTTTATGTGTATGTTTAACTTTGTTCTCTCTTCTCCAGTTGGTTATTAGAAGTTTTTGCATTTTTTCATAAGATGTAATGATTATCGTGTCTCCTAAAAACATTTTGTCTTTATCTAGTTAAGTGGTGATTGCAAAGTATTAGTACCTTGCAATGGTGCACACTTCAGTTTCTTATCATATGCCTATAGATAGAGTCCTTGCTTCATTATTGTTTACGCATGATAATATTTAGATTTCCAAGATAGATATAGGTCATCTTTGTCAACATGTTATAGGTTCATGATTGTATATTCAAAGTAGGCTGGGGGAATATCTCATATTCTCATAGGGGAAACTCTAGGGTCATTAAGGGGCATTGTCCATATTTTAAATCGAGTTATTCTTTCATTTATTATTTTTATGTTATTGTGTTTATGCTTGATAATTTTTGTCTTTGATATGTATCCTTTATGGTTTAGTATAGAACATTTTCTAGATATATTTTTAATTACTTGGTGTTTTTTCATGATCCTAACATGTCATTAGTCACTTGAGGTGTTTTATGTGCTTCACATGATTTTTATTATTTTATATGCTTATATAGTCTTTGATTTACATTATATGTGACTTTATGCTTTTAATGTGCCTTACTATGCCTTCGTAGTGCATGTCAAGCTCTTATTTGGAATGATTTTAATTCATGTTTTATAATATATGTGGGATGCCTTTTCTCATTATTAATGTGTCTTTAGTGTTTTTTATGTGTTTTTTGTGTGCTTGACGTGACTTTACTATCTTATGTGCCTTCTATGTTATTGACACGACTCCAATGTCTAAAGTGTTTGATTTGTGCCTTATCATATATTTGACATGTATTTTGTTATGATTATGTTACATGGGTTTTTGGTGTGTTTTATGGTTTCATGATATATATCATGCACAAAGTCCTAACCACTTGCCTAGGTTTACATGATCCATATCATGCTTCCATTAGAGAAAAATTATTATATTCTAGTTTTGCATAGTCATATCTTATGATGATGATGTTATATTCCTTACATAAGGAACTAACATGGGGCATATTACTCTTGATATTGCATTGATTGCATCATAAGCCCATATGATGCAATCAGTTCATAACATACAGGGTACCAAGGTTATATCTGTATATGTTGTACACCAATGATTTCATATTTTATATGATATGTTGTGAATTTAATTCCCTTATTTTGAGATGTGAGCTTCACAAATTCATCCCAAATTTCAAAATGAGGTCATACATCCCACTCATCATGTTCATATGCTATTGGGGCATGTGAATCACTACATCACCATTTTGGTAACTTTAATTCTTTCATTTTTTCCTATAGAGGATGTACTTAGATTGTTTTAGCTACTCCCATAAGGGGACATACTCATGACATCATTCAGTTTTATTATTGTTTTTAGTACTAAGAATTGTACTCAAAATGCCATCTTATACTTTAGACGAATGTGGAAGCTCGAACCTAATAAGGTGTCTAACTCAATTTTATTTTCCATAAGATCAGGTATATGGTTTTTATTTTTTCATATTTCAAGATACTGTTATTAGTTTCCACTCACTTGTGAATGAATAAAAATAAAATATGTTTTTGAATATTTCTAGGTACATAGACTTTGGTTTTAGAGCTTTAGGTGCATAAAGTTTTGTATCCACATGTCTTCCTTTACCTAGATATGTACGCATGCATGCACGCACATGTGCACCCATGCGCACACACATACACACACACACACACATCAAATTGGGGCAAAATATAAACACCTGATAATGATCTTAGGATGTGTTTGTATTTTTCAATTATTGGTCGCAATTAGGCATTATTGGAATGTTTCATCTACTTCCTATGGTCACTAGCCCTTCTATTGAGCCCCTGCCTCCCCCAACTATCATATTCTCTTCCCTCTAACTTTTTTATATTTGAAACTTCTTGTCCAATGTGTCTAGACAGTACTAGGGATTTTCTAGAGCATCCAAATGATCTTAGGAACTTTATGTGGCTAGAGTGTACTTACTTTATTAATCCCACCTTCTTCATATTATGACTTTTTGATGTCAATTTGTGTGCCAATAGGTTCTAATTTGAGTTGAATTTATATATAAATACACAACCATTATAATTCATATATATATATATATATATATATATATATATATATATATATATTTATATATATATATCACAAGAATCTATTGAAAACTTTCAATCATTCTAGAGGAAATCAAGCATTCATTGCAAATTTTATTGAAGTACAAAAGTTAATGTTTAGACTCACACCACAAGACACTAGTTTGTATGTTATTGGAGCTTCTTCAATCATTGTAGTTTGTTGTTTTTGATGTTATTATTTAGGGGCCTAATAAATACTAAGATGGTTCAAATATTCTCAAGTTTAATGTAGACCCAAAAGTATATGATGTTTTCCTCAAGGTTTTAGATATTTCTATCCAATTAGGACAAGGAGAAGAATTTTGTTTTGCAAGTGGTCAAATCTCAAGATTGGAAAACCAAGCAATGTTTTTTCCATATGGATATATTTCATCCACTTTTGTATTTCGATTATATGACCATTATAATGATTAAATTGATTGTTCATTTATAAACTCATCATAGAATGTTATGTGATGTATATCTCACTCATGGACATGATTATTGTTTTACCTTTTTGTTATGCTATGATTAGTATGATGGCACAAGGATGATGATTATGAGTAACTCTTTACTATGTATGACCTTCTATGAATATGTGATGATGTGGATTTATTACATTGAAATGTTGTTTTATTTCTTACTAATCTGTTTAAATGATCCATGGTTAAATATTCATGCATGGTATGATTGGATATCATTTTACTAGTCATATACACATCTATATCTTAGCTATGTACCCATGGCGGGTATAATCAAGGGTTGGGGTGCAATTTTTTGTGTGTATGGGCACAAGTATTTTTGTATGTATGACTTTTGTGACTGTGATGGGATTCACATAATTTTTGGGACACTTCCCTAAGACATAATTTTGTATCATCATTATTATTACTCTTCATGAACATTTTGACATGTAAAATAATTATGCATGTGATAGATGTTGTCATGCCAGCTTCATCCTTCACTTTTCGTATCTTAGTTGCTATTTTGTTATGATAATTGTATTTTTTATAGAAGGTCATATTGATATCATCATGTACATCTTATATTTTGTATCTTTCGCTCATGGGCATGGTTATTGTATTTCTATTATTGATATGTTAGGATGAGTTGGGATTAATTTTGTAGAGATGTAATGTTACTTCAATATTACTGATATGTTTTGAAGGCTTATGAAAATTATGAGAATGGATATAGCTTCTAACCATATATGCAAATTATGATTCAATAAGTACCTGGGTTGGGTAAGAGTTCAACATGTAGTTCATTATGTGCATAAGTACAAGTGTTTATGTGAGAATATTGAGACATTAACTTGAGATATGATGTTATGTGACTAGTATTATTATTATTGTGTGAATGGTTTGATGGGTGAATTAAGTGTGTAGGTGATATTTATTCATGGCAAGAATTGCGGGGTATAGGGAGAGGTGTGTGGGGGGATAATAGGTTACCACTAACAAAAATGAACATATTCCAAATTTTGTATAGAGGTTTTGTTCTCTTGGTATGTCATTTTCCATGTGTGTGTCACTTTTTATAAGTGTTGCATCCACTTGCACTTACCCTAACCTCAATGTGTTTCAAGTTAAAAACATTCATGTTAACATATTCTATCTCAATATTTTTAGCATGCTTATCCCAAACATCATATCAGCGTTTTCTTTGTACATGTGTCATAAATTCTTATGCATACTTTGTCACATTATGTTTCATGAGTCACTCTCTTGATTCCTTATACTTCAAATTGTGTATACTTGATTTTATCCTTATTAAAATATTTATTGCTTGATTATTTATTATGTATGTGTACCCTTAGGGAACCTTCTCTATGCCTAATTTTTTTTCAAATTTTCAAATAATAATCCTTGCTCTCCCATTGACCAAAAACAAAGTGGCATTGTTAAGTACGCCTTGGGGCAATTCAAAAAATTGCTCAAATTAATATGTAGGATTCTCTAGGAGGTCCTATGAAAGAGAGAAGTGGAAAGCTGACACTCGTGCCTCTTTAACTGGCTATGAAAAATAGCAACCTCCTATAGGAGAAGAGCAATCTTGATACGACACCCCAATAAGTGTGTCTATGTCGAGGTCGATTTGATAAAGGACTTGACATATTCTATCAATATTCAAGTAGGGACGAAATGTTTTTCACTAAAATTCACCCGCATTAACCTTTTAAATATGGGTTTTCGATGTCAGTCACTAAACCATATGATTTAGGACTACCCCCTCATGGTCTACCAAGGCCTTTATTGAGCAAGCACCATGTGAAAAGAAAAGGCAGTTGAAAATAATGATGTGTGGACCATTGGGTCTAATAATAAAATCATTGTCAAGAATAAAAACCCTAATTTGGCTCTAGTCCTCCCATTAACAAACCTTAATAGCGCGTGAAAAAAGTGGTTAACATTATTATTCCTCCCCTTATTAGTCCTCAATATTTTAGTTTGTTGGTTACCATGCAAATCCAAGTTTCTAAAAATAATCATTTGTTGATTTTAACTTCTAGTGTTGGGACATCATTTTTTAGCACTCCCACCTTGTGGTGGTCGTGAAGTCTATCCTACAGTGGCGATGACTCTCCATGGGAAGAGAATGGGGCTAAACGACACTCCATATCACTAGGTAATAATTACCATTATTGGGTAATCATTTTGCAATGCGTGGCTTAGATGAAGACTTAGTGAATGGCTAGGGAGAATTGCACATCTCAATCAATCTACTATCATGGAATGTTTTAAGTCTCACAGAGTCCTCTCACAAATTATTTGTGTATGCAAATTTTCAATGATTAGGTGTTTTATATTTTATATGTTTATAATCAGTTAAGATTTCAAGGTGCATTTTGCAAACCTCTATGAAAAGTATATGGCCTGACAAGTTGCACTTTTCCACTTTGCATGGAGATGGAGTGGTGGTGCTAATATTTTGGTTTCACCCAAAATTAGCCCCTTAATTATTGCAATAAGAGAAGGCCCACCACGTCGAGTTATTTGGATCATGTTTGATATTGATGGACATTCTTTAGGGGTTCTTTATATTTATGCTCTTAATGATGGCCCTGACAAAATGATGTTAAGGAGATGGCTCGTCGATAATCTATTTTTTACACCTAGCTGATTTGTGACAACTTTAATTTGATTGAGAGTCTCGAGGAAAAATTTGGTAGCCTCCCTATGTGGTAGTGTGTAGGGGAAGGTGAAGCTTACTATTATTTTAAACATCATTAGGGCTCAGTGGACCATCTCTTTTAGCAACGTTCATTAATTATCAAATCGTGGTTTACTTGGTCCAACTTTTGAGTTGGCATTGATCGAATACTAAGACAATTAGATTGTTTAATGTTTTTTAGTAACACGTTCTACTTTACATTTTTTTTGGGTAAGCTATCATGGTTCACCTAGAACTTGTCCTTTCTGACGATAGTCCCATCACTTGTAGATTGGAATGGGGAGGAGACCTCCAAAAATTCCCTCACTGTCATTTTTTATAAATATGTCATTTCTCAACCATAAAGGCACTATCCAACTCATCGCTAGAGTGTGGAACTTGGCTCCACGTCTGCCATATGCTTCCAGCTAGGTTGAGTGGCAAAATGACATGATCAACTACATAATCACATTCCTTCACCACTATGACAAGTAAATTACATGAGTTCGAAAGAATGCCAATGGCACTATCTCTAAGGAATATTAGAGGGTTTCTTCCTTGTTTGAGCAAATCCCCTTTGATTCTAAATTACAGGGCATGACTACCACAATTAATCACAAGATTAAAGTTGTTGAAATCCATGTTGTTAGAGGTACTCAAATTAGGGTCGGACTACACTAGTTTAAGATTGGTGACCATGCCTCTAAGTATTTTTTAAAATAACTCAGGGTTAGGCAAACCAAGGAGCAAACTAAATCCATCAAAATAGTGCATAGTCATCTCACCAACCTACTAGAGATCTCCTCAACCCCAAGCCCAATGGAATAAGATGGAGAGAGCACAAGCAGTACAAGAGTGTTTAGATGTGGTGCCTCACAAGGTAAACCTTTCACCTCAAACTCAACAATGCCCCTCTTTCTCTTGATGAGCTCTTTCTTGATATGCAATGCATGGCTAATGGAAAAGATCCATGGGTAGATGGATCTTCATGTGACTTTTACAAGGCTACTTGGTAATTTGTGGGTCATGATTTGCTTCAAGTGTACATAGAATCCCTACACAATCAATCCTTAGGGGCCATCATCAATAAATGCAATATTTAGTTTATTCCTAAGCTTGGTGATCCTAAGCTCATTACCATTTGGCATCCAATCACCATGTTGATTGGTTCCTACAAAATCATTGCTAAAGCCTTAGCACTCTGTGTTCGCCACACTCTTCCTACAATCATCATGCCTAAGCAAATAAATTTTATTAAAAGTAAATGCATCCTAGATAATATTATTTTAGTTGTGAAAGAATGGACTGGGATTGTGTCTCTCAACAGAGGACTATATCAAGTGGCCCTTATCCTCTCCATGCTTAAAGCTTTGCGATTTGGTAACTTCTTTCTTTTGATAGTTCAGAGTCTATTTTTTGAAGCTTCAGTTTGTCTCACCATTAATGGTCATAAGTCTGATAGCTTTGGGATTTTTTCGTTCCATCAAACAAAGTTTCCCTCTTGTCCCAACTTTATATGTCTTAGTTGCTTAAGTATATGGTTATTTGTTTGCTCACTGAGTAGACCTTGGGATTATCATGGGAACTTCTCTTCCTAGTCGCTCCTCTCAACTCATCAATGGATATTTTTAATATGACACTTTCGTCACACTTGTACAACAAGAAGCCTCCTTCAAAGAGGCACTTCATTACCTTGACATTCTTTAAAAAGCCTCTGGGTCAAGCCTGTAATGGGCTAAAACCTAAAATTACAAAGGAGCATGATGCCCTTGCCTGAGTGGCTCCAAAATTATCAATGAAAGTGTATCTAGAAAGCAGAGACATTCTAATTTCTTAGTATTCCCTCTGGCTTTGATAACTACCCCTCTATGCTATGGCAATGTGCATTTATGAAAGAGTGGAAAAATAGTTTACTGGATTACAAAACCTCTTTCTCTCATAGGAAATTTTTAGGTCTACACTAAAATTCATACATCCACCAATGTCTATTTTTCTTCTTGTTGGGTTGATTCAAAATCCTTTTATTACAAACTAGCAAAGGCGTTTACAGATTTTTATCTTGGCCAATACTAAGTAAATTTGAGGTTTCCAAAAGTATCTTGGGACATTTGTTGCCTTCCTCATGACAAAGGAGGAATGGGCATTACTGATAATTATAGACAAAGCACTGTTGACTGTGCTAAGTGGATTGTAAGGGTGATTGAGGGGAATGAGGCTTGAAAATTTCTCCAAAGACACTACATTTTTGCAAGTGCTTTTTATAGAAATAATGTTTGGAGAAAACATTAGATTTCACTCTTTTGATTACTTTAGTCCTTGTCAAGATAGAAGGGTCCGTTGTGGCTAAGAGCATTGGGAAAGTTTTTGAATCATTGAAACCTTTTCTAAAGTGGGTTAGTGATGGTTTTCAAACTAGTCTCTCTTTTAATGACCACAATCTCAGGTAGTCCCATGTCATGACCAATTCCAACCTCCCTTTGACAGATATGCTAGGCATGAAAGCTCTTTGGCTTTTTAGAAAATAAATTTGCAATATTCAAAATTTGGTTTCCTCTCGTAATTGGATTCCATGGCATTCTCTAAAAACTAAACATAAGCTACTAAATATAGACTTGCCTTTTATTTTGTGTATTCAGGGATTGGTGCTAGATGTCATGCTTCATAAGATGGGTCTACAACACCCACTTGCCTGGTGGAAGGATTGGAGTTGGAACTACAGTATTGCCTTTTGAAATTACTCTCTAGGATTCCCCTATCAAATCATGAGTTTGGTTTCTTTGGTTTTGGGTAAACTCAATAAGTGATGGAATCTGAAATATTCACCTAGATCGTGGCTTGTCAGACTCAACATGCTTTAGAATGCCAAGCTCAAGGCATTTGGTTTATCAAGCTCTTCCTCTTAAGGAGCGTCTCAAGCCCATTGGGATTCTTAAACCCAAGCGCCCAACTTGCTCCTACCTTGAAACCATCAAGCACCTTTTTTAGATATGTCTAAAAGCCTAGATTGCTTGGTAGTGGATTCATAGCATATTTCAGCATTATCACCAATAGCCACTTAATTGGCGAATGACCTTTTTTGGAGACAATGCTCAATGGCATCCATACATTGTCTTCCTATGATTTTTTTCAAAATTATCATTCTATTTCAACTATGGAAGTCTATAAATTATGTGGTTTTTAACAATGAAGAGCTTTCTATGCAAGTCTCTATTACTGATAAAGTGATTATTATTTCTTCAGTTTTTTTGTAGATCTAAGCATAATTAGAGAAGGTGTCTCTAGAATTTTACCATCTGTAGGAGCTCCTCAACCATTGGGCGAGTGCTTCCTATAGCATGAGACATGTTCCACATACCCAGTACTTGCATGGCACCTAGACGTCGATGGAGGCAATCCCACAATTGTTTATTCTCCCCTCTTTCTTAGTGAGGGGATGGAGTCTATTGCAACGTAGAAATTCTTTTACTAGCCCATCTTAGTTGACTTTGTTTATACAAGATGGCGACCTAATGGAGTATTGTGTGTCATCGCCTCCTAGATGGAGAACCACAATCTCTTTGACTCCTTCTAAGACTATTTAGAATGAGTGGGTGGCACCTTATCCTCCTTCAACTAAGCCCTCTACTTGGGATGCTTGGCATCTTAAGACCTCTACCATCTTTTGATATTGTGACTTGTCCTTAACTTTCTCGCTTGTGATTTGATACTTTGATTTTACTTTTAAGTTGTCATACTTTACTTACAAATTTATTATTTTGAATTATATTTATTTGACAACTTAAAGATTGGACAATCAATTTATTATTATTCCATATAAATAACTCAAATAAATCATTTTCTTATCATTCTCCATGGAGGTTACTCGAGAATTCATCCATCCCACCCAAAAAAACAGAAAGCAAAGACAAGACAAAGAAAGTAAGTGAAGTCGTGTAACTTTTAAACCATCATTTCCTAAACTTCTAAGTACTACCTTATCTTAGGTAATAGTAAGAGGATCTAAAAGTACTGACTAGATCTATATTTAATTCGCAGCCTTCGTCCGCCATTTGATAGATATTGCCATATTATTATTTTCGGTTCCAATGTTTGGAAATACTTCCCAAACAAATCTCTGTCACATGTTTTTATTTTTGGACACCATTTCCTTATATTATTGCTGTGTACCCATACTTCCAAAATTGGTTTTCCAAATATCTTCCTCAAAATGTGTATATTTATGCGCCAAGGATTTTGGATTTAAATCATTTTTCATATAAATTTATTTCAATTCAAAAAAAAAAAAATGAAGTTTAGAAATGTCTTGTTTGATTTCTTACATAAATATTGACTTCTTAAATAAATACCTTTTGATATTAAAATTTAAAATATTTTTCGGATATTAGGTAAGGTGGAGAAGAATCTCTGGTACGATATTATAGGAAAAATGAAAAGAAAGCTAGGTAATTGGAGAGGAAAATATCTGACCTATGCAGGGAGGATAATTCTCATTAATACGGTGCTACAGGATCAGGGGCCGACTCGATAAAGGAAGGCAAAAGCATTTTTGTCGTTGGAGACGTATGAGAAAATCTTAACAAAGGAAAACTTAAAAAAGAGAGGTTTTTAGGGTCGGTCGAGATGTGTCTTGTGTTAAAGCAATAAGGAAAGTGTAAAGCACTTCCTTTTACACTGCTCTTTTTCCTCATGACCATGGAATTAGTTTCTGACCAAATACAATTTGCTTGGGCCCTGGGCAAAACCTACTTACTCCCCTAAAAGCATGGTAATGCAATAGCAGTGAACATTTTAAAAGACGTATAGGATATGGGACCGAGCATATTGCCTCGGAAGGTGTGGCTTGAACGCAACTCGAGAATTTTCGATAAAAATGTCAGGGACAAGTCGAGAACGAAAGATTAAGAGGAGATAGAAGGGAGTATCAATCAGATTATTACGACCTATAAACAAATAAAAGATAAAGAGGTTGACCCAGAGGAAACCAAAATCCTCCAAAACTAGGGAGCCATCAGAAAAATCTTTAATATAATAGCCCTAAGCACAAAGTAGAAGGAAGAGATAATAAGGAAAAGCGTAAGGTGGACCCCTCCAGAGAAGCACTGGCAAAAAATAAACTTTGACAGTGAGTCAAAACACAATATGGGTAAGTCTGAAGCAGGGGTAATAATTAGAAACCATAAGGGGCAAGTTGTGGCATATAAAGCAATCTCTACATGAATCAATACTAATAACATAGCTGAAGCAAAGGGTTTGTGTTGGAATTGAAATTAGTTCTGAAAGAAAACTTTAAGAAAATTGGGATAGAGGGAGACTCATTAATCACCATTAAAGTGCTAGAAAACAATAAAAAACAAAATTGGACGATGAGTAGGTTAATAGAGGCAGCAAGCTTAATTCGAACCCAGTTTGAAATAGAATAAAGCATACTTTGCGGGAAGCAAATAAGGCCTCACACTGGCTTGCGAACCTTGGCCTTCAGTCCCCCACACATTCTATTATCGGAAACATGTAAAATGTTTTAGAAGAGGAGACGGCGAGTTTGAAGGAGATAATTCTAGAAGAATGTCCCAACGCAATAGGAACCCTGTGTGGAACGATGCCAAAAAGGAAAGAAGGCACAAATAATGAAAGATAGAGTGCCAAACAAAAGGAATATCAGCGTGAGACACGGACAATCTGGGAGGAGGAAAGGGAAGAGGGAAGGAGCGATGAAAGAACGCCACTGAATAGGAAGCAGTAGAATTTTGGGAAGCGTGACTATAATCCAAGGTGGCGTGACATAATTTGTGCAGAATGCGTCCTACTTAGCAGCATGGGCAGACAGGGAAAGCAAAGAAGGAAACCGCTGGTCACTGATTTAGAAGCTTTCCAAGCTAGGCGCAACTCCCTCCTCTAAATGTTGCTCCAAACATCCCCTCCCTTGACCAGCTAGCCAAAGCAGATAGTGGTTTTCTGGCGTCTAGGTCAATATAAGTTTGTTCCCCAAGAAGCTCATCCCACAACTCCTTTGGACGGTTGTGGCCCTACTGCAAGTGTGGCACCTGATATTGACTATCATGATTAACGTGTTTGATAAGTTGAAGACAACCACTGAAGATGAAGCAAGAATGCCAAAGGAGTGGCAGGAGGAGGCCGGCGTCCATCTATTCCAAGCAACAGGTAGGGGCAACGAAACGAATGACCAGTCCGACTGAGAGTAAACAGGTGCCCAACGCCTTGTTGCTATGGAGGAAGCCACCAGAAGTGAAGAAGAGCCCAGGACAGGGGCGGTGTTGGAACAGGGGTTGAGAAGTGGTAGAATTGGAAAATTCTAAGAGCTATGAGACGGAAGGCGTGGGGAAAGTGAGTGTTGATAAAGGAAATCGTTTTTATGCTACCATTCACGAGGGCAGAAGGTGGATCCGGAGAAACGAGAGCATCCATCACAACCAAGACAAAGACAAACAGAAAATGGTCTACCACAATGGACACGCCCTCAACAATGCAAACAAAAGACAGGCAGGGACAACTCAGAAAGGGCCAACAAAGAAGTAGCTTTTTGTCAAGATTGAGGAATCCCCAGGGGCCCAGAGGTGGGAGAAAGGAGAAAAATTCGAACCCCTACTACGCCAGCAGCAACCAAGGAAGTCAAATCCTGGAAAGCTTAAAGGACTTGAACAGTGGTGTTCTCTATATGAAAGAAGTAGTGGTAGGCATTAACAATTTAGTCTACACGTAAAATCATGAGTATCTGGAACAACGGAAGGAGATGGAGGCCTAGATCGGAAGGCTCCGAGAGATCTTTCTGGCTCATTTTAATATAACGGAAGCAATAAATGACAATCTTATACATATTAAAATTTTCATAGAGAGCATGGGAAACGAAGCGGGACTTCATACCCAAATCCTTACCGTGGTTCAAATTAATACAGACAAGATTGAAGGAATTCAAAACACTGACATGAATCTTAGAAGACATGGGAAATATGAAAGATCATCTGCACCACTGGCACCACGTGCAAAAAAGTATTGCTCATGGGAACCGCTCAGTAGAAGAAAGCGGAGGATGAGGAAGAAGAAAACTAAAATTTGCCTGGCCTACAGGGCCCATGGATCTTTAGGTCTAATAATAGTATATACTGGAATTTGAAATAAGGTAACCTTGTCTCTGTGCAAGGTGGATCTTCTTAGGGTAGTGTCTTGTGGTCTTTGTCTTATGTCATTGTAACTGGGTTTCTTGATGATATAAAATTTGAACCTATTAAAAAAAAATGTTTTTCGGATATCAACACATCTATTGGCTATTACTTGTGGCTCCAAATAAAATTCATAGTTACTGTTCAGATTATTCAGGGGCAAATTTACATTGGAGTAATAACCTTGGGTTTTAAAATGTAATAGTATTACGTTCTAAATCCTAACCCCCAACCTTTACCTATCTGTTAAAATCTTTAAATTTGCTATTGCATAGGACCATCTGCTACATAAAAATAGTTACAATTCCTCCTTTCATGGAAAGGAACTCTTAAAGAGTGGTTTAAAGAGTTTTTTATAACCATACAATCCCATAAAAAATCATATTTTAGAATTTATTATTGTAAGAATTTTTCTATCAAATTTAGTTTTAAAAACATTTTTAACAAAATTAGGATATATTTAAATTACAAATTATTATGTTAACTTAAAAAATAGCTCCTACAAACTTTTTGCCTTTGATTGGAAGCATCAACTAAAATTAACCTTCCTAATTTAGAGCCACTCTTATATTTTAAAAATATATATTAAATATTGTATAAACAAATATTTTTATATTGCATAAATCACTTCGATCATAATATAGGTCACTTCGACCATAAAAATAGCAGCAGTTGCCCCCTCCATGGGACCACCCCTTTAAAACTACAACAAAAATGGACAAGCACAAAAACGCTGAAGAGGGGCCCTTTCCAGCACCCCTCCATTTCAACTCCCATAAGGATTTAGTACATTCTGGGGTGAATTGTATGTAAATATTAAATAATTTTTAAAAAAAAAGGCTACAATCAACAAAAGAAATCATGACTTCCATGAACAAAAATCTGCCATGTTGAATGAAATGGAACATACATGCAGGAATGGAAAGGTAAGAGAGTATATTCAGATTAAAATTAGATATCAGAACATGAAATATATTATACCCAGAAAGGGCAGCATAACCAGCAAGGCGATAAAATGTTGAATGGAATTGGTGCCGCGTTCACAACACGGGACCCCTTATCCGATCGTTGAGGGGAACAAACTTGTTAATATTAAAAAAAATGCTAAGTTAAATAGCAGTATCTTAAGAAGAAATGAAAACTCAAAATGCTGGTGCCAATTGTCTCACTGGAGATAGGATACCAAAAAAGCAATGACATTATTCTCAAAAATATAATTGTTGCACTACGCATAAAGCATCCACTAGAGTAGGAAAAGCTATACAGAATCAAGTGACACACCAGTGGATAAAAGGTTGTATTGAAATCATTTCCAGGTTGCCACGTTCCATTAGAGAAGCATCTAGAAAATTTGATAAGCAAAGAATATTACAATCCAATGATCTCCATCATCCTGCAATTATACATTGGCCAGTACAGTTGCTTCTCTGCAACCATCATGTTCCATTTGCAGGGTACACCTCTTTTTTGAATCTTGCATTTTCCCAGATTTCACATCAGCCCAGCAGCTCGAATGCATCCCTATGAAACCATAGGATCTTGGAGATTGATTCCTTACACTTTATTCTGATGAACGCGATCTCTCAAGATTTTTGATGAGCGGCTGCTGCTGTCTGGATGCTTATCATCATCCCAATCTTCACTTAATTCACGCCTGTGAGTAGTTGTTTTCCGCTTGAAATTCTGTTCATTGTCACTCAAATCATCGTCATACATATATCTCCTCCCATTTACAATCCTTTTTACAGGATTGCCATCATCATAATGTGCTTTGCTGCCATTCAAAAGCCTAATTGTGCTCTCATGTTCCCTGAAACCATTTGTCCCATCGTGAGAACTGATATTTCTTTTCTTTAGTTGGCCAATATGGACATCATCTGGAAAACTTATCCGTGAAAACACACTACCCTTCTGTTTTTTATCGACCCCCCCAGCAAAGCCTGGTTTGATTGTTTTGTTCACTTCAACATCAGAAATGACTCGGGAATCTAATTTTCCATCTGTAGGGTACCGACCATCCTTCATTTGGACATCATCCCTATCAGCTTTTCTCTTTGCCTGAGCTCTAGGAGATAAATGTGATGGTTCAGATTCTCGATGTCGTTCAGTAGCTGGTGCCACGGATGACAATCTCTGCATATGATACAAACTTGATTCTTTTAGTAGCATGCATACAATTGTTGAGAAGGGCAATTTAAAGCTTGAATAACTGAACGTGTAATAAGTAACTTGTAAAACGAAAGACAGTAGGGCTAATGCATGCATAATACTTCCATAGATATTCCGAACCACAACTTAATCTTCTCTCAGGACTGAAAAAACATAACATACCATTTTTTGCTTTGGCAGCACCATGTCACCACCATTGCCAAGCATATCCCTTGTCTGATCCCTGTACAGACATTTATGAAACATGAAATTGTTGTGTATTATGACCATAAATAGTCGGGGTAACGGCCCCTGCCCATAAATATAAAACGAAATAAACAACTTGCAGACATGATTTTAATGCACCAACCAGAACACTAAAACACTTGTTCCATGACAATACCGAATACACAGATACACAGATACACAGTACACCTAAAGGCATTCAATGAGAGCTATCTCTATTAAATGTTAATAATTATCATTTAAAAGTCTCATTGACCACCCTGGTTATCTGAAGGTTATCACAAAATATTTTTAGGACTGGTTTTGATCAATTCGATAATTTCCAGAACAAATTATGCTTCAGTAAAGATGTACCTAAATATGCTTTAATTGCAGAAGTTTGCAGACAATAATCATATTTTTTATGCTTCTTGGGTCTCTAATACTAACATTTCTTATTTTACAAAAAAGAGAGATTCACAAAATGTACTATACTAACACAAAAGTTTTCATTTATTAGTTGACTGACATCGATTTTTGTTTCCTTACAAAAAGGCCAGTGGATCACACACATAGTGATTGTCAAAGGAATCACTCTCTCAATAAGGCAAAAATATTGGTAATCTTCAAAACTCAGCTAGAATGTTTTTGATAGATAATAATAAGGGGAAAGGGGCTCTTACCCCATGGTACAAAAGGATCTGGCTAGCATGATACACCAAGAGAAACAAAATAAGCCTCCAGAAGAATGGATGGAGACAGGAGGAAAGCTAGAGAACCAAGCAGCCACAAAGCCAACAACCCAGATACAAGAGAGAAGACCAAAGCCCTGAAGTCCAAAAAGTGTTGGAAATTTAGTCTTCACATGGATTTACTGCATGGTAAATCAAGTATTTACTATTATGTAAATTACCGTATAGTAAAACATCAACACGGTAATACGGTCAGTAGGTTAGTTAATCGAACATATTGTTGTAAACAATATATTTCATATTTGGGTTTGGTAACGAGTAGTTGTAACTCCTCGTTAATATGATAAGAGTTTTATTAAGAGATTTGCTGGAGAGAAGATCTACATGATTATAAGAAAGAGTTTTCTTATGTATTTGTATTGTGTCGAAAGACAATGTAATAGGAAATATTATAATATATTGTGTGTCCATTATATCTTTCTGTGTACAGTTCGGCTGTTTGAGTAATTGCATTAAGTAAAGCTCTGATAACCTCATCCTTTACCTATCATTAATATCAGAGCCATGCCATCCATGCCATAACCTGTACCTGAGATGGAAGATTAGGAAGAATAGAAAGATTAGGGGCACTCCATATCCTGCATTATTGCCCCATTTTATGAGCCTCGTGATTAGATAAAAATGTTTGTAGAATAGTTTATGGCCTGCCAATGCCATTTTTCACTTCACCTTGGATTGTCCATTCAAATCCGTAACATCTGTGCATATCTTATTCGTATAATTTCAGATTATTTTGGCATTGTTAAGACCAGTTCCAGCATTTGTTCCTTGTTCGTGGTCAACGCTTGCAATCCAAGTGCTTCAGATTCGTGTGTACGATCGCAGTGTCTTCCTTTCACCAACGCAGATCTATTTGCATGTGTTTTAAAGTCACCATTATCCAGATCTCGTTGAAATCAATTACTCAATAATCATGTGTTTGCATTAAAGGTTGAGTTAGTCTCTATCTCGTTCAGTCAGCTCACACACCTACCAGCCAAGGTGTTTCTGTTCACTAGCTCCATCTGCGTGCAAATTCTGGGCTCATATTTTGCATTGTTCCGATTCGGTTCTGTTCAAATCTATAATCCTTCCTACGCAAAGAATCTGCCTACCAAGTTCTCATGCGTCTTGTCAATCTGCTAACCAGTATGCTCCTCCAGATGTTCATGACTTATAGCCCACCTGAGTGAAGGTGTTCAGATTAGGAGGAAAAGCGTCTTATTACAAAGCGTTCCAGCCATGTGTGGTTCTATCTCTATACATCTGACATACTACAGATTCTTCCATGTACGTGTCTATTTCCTCATTGGTAAGCAATCGTGTGAAGTCCTGTTCTTGTCTCATCCTACTATTCTAGTGAAGCCAGTTCTGATCGGTCTCATTCAATGTTTTTTATAAATTAGTTCTTCGTATGCCTCATAATTTATTAATATATATGGTCTTATAATTTATTTAATAGCTTTTAGGTTTAGTTTATTATCTTTAGTGGAGTCGGACAGATATTAAAGTTGTATAGGTTGATGATAAGATATTTTGTATTTAGAATTATTATTATTTGTTCCCAAACCTAAAAGTGTATAGAGTAAAATTGTCAGTTTTCAAAAGTCTTGAAAATTGTCATTTTTGGTGTTGCCACAAATGAGTTAGTGATGTGAAATAGCGAAATGCTATTTGTTTTAGGTTGTTAGATAATCCATTTGATACATTTGTCGGTTCAAAGTCAAAGAATTTTGTGTTGGTGTTGTGTCCTTGTCAAGAGTCAAAAGTCTAAACAATAAAAATAAAAATTGCCTAATGAACGCATTATCGTTTGTATGCGACGTCTGAATTATGAGGGGATTTTCCTCGAAAATTTCATGCATATGAGCTTAAGTATTTATTGGCCAAGTCAGTAGCTTCCTATGTTGGAGGTCGGAGGTAATAGAGGAAGGAGGCCATTCAAGCCTCCCTCGTCAGCCACTAGCAATCGGACCACTTCTGCTTTAATAGCATATGATTTCAGTTGTGTAGATTTCAGTTTTTTAGTGTGGTGTGAAAATAAGAACAGATGAGTATTCTTGTTCATTTGTAAGTGTTCCCCATGTAAACCCTTTTTTGTAGAAACACTATAGAATGTTGATCAAAAAATATTGTACCAATTATGATGTGAAGGTTTTTAAGTAACCAGAAAAACTAATTGTGTAAGGTTTTTGGTGAACCTGAAAAACCAATTGTGTAAGGTTTTTAGTAAACCTGAAAAACCAATTGTGAAAGGTTATTGGTACACCTGTAAAACCAATTGGGTAAAGTTTTTGGTATAGACGGGAACAACCATCAACGAGAAGATCATGAGCACACAAAAATGGCACGTTACAATCAAAGAATTGGATATATTTTACAATGTAAAAACTAAGGAGAATGTTGGAAATTCAGTCTTTACATGGATTTACCACATGGTAAATCAAGTATTTACTATTATGTAAATTACCGTATAGTAAAACATCAACACAGTAACATGGTCAGTGGGTTATCGTTAATCAAATATATTGTTGTAAACAATATATTTCATATTTGGGTTTGGTTACGAGTTGTTGTAACAACTTGTTAATATGATATGAGTATTATTAAGAGATTTGGAGAGATCATCTCCATGATCATAGGAAAGAGTTTTCCCATATATTTGTATTGTGTCGAAAGACAAAGTAATAGAAAATATTATAATATATTGTGTGCTCGTTATAGCTTTCTTTGTACGGTTCGGCTATTTGAGTAATTGCATTAAGTAAAGCTCTAATAAGCTCATCATTTACCTATCAAAAGATGCACATCCTAGAACAGTGTAGGAGTGCTAGAGAGAAGCACCACTATGGAACCACTCCCGGAAAGCAAGGAGATGCCAAGACTAGAAGCCTTGGTCCCCAGTCACCAGAACATCCTTCAAGCACTAAGACTACAGATACACACTCCAAAAGCTAGACCACTGAATCCCTTGACAACAACTTGAACAAAAGGGAAGTTGTAGGCAGGTCAAGTCTTTTCTAATTAATTCTCTACATTCTTCCCATGGAGGGGAGCCTTCACAAGAATGTTAAAATCTCAGCAAGAATGTTAATTGCATAAAAATGAGCATACAAGTGTTTAAATTCTGCTTTAGGTAATGTAAACATAAGTATTGGTAACAAATATCCTGGTCATGGTCATGTGGGAAGTTAGCCGTCCCTATGAAGGGCATTCTAGCAACTCCATAGATCCAGTCCTTTCAGTTCTTACTTTTACTAAAACAGCTACCACAAAACATGACCCCAGCATAAGAAACACAAACTAAATTTTTATTCTTCCGCATCCAGGTCAGTGATGAGGTAGATGACAATATACACTAAAATGAAAGTTGACCTATACATCTGAACGTTTATACTGCTGTTCATCTTCAAGCCTTCATCTAATACCATGGAGTTACCTACATATTCACCTGTCTTCTGGCACATTGTTGTTGGGCTTATTCCGCAAATGTTATTAAATTAAATTGAAAAATGATCTTGTTTGAGATTGCTTGATTATAAATGGTAAAGAACATATCATATCAATATGTGCCAATAGATTTAATTTTAAAAGACAGTTATTTGCAAATGTGCATTACAATATTGGATAAATTAACACTTCAAGTTCAAACATGTGTACCGTTCACTTCCTGCAGTTACAGTGAATCAATAGCACCGTATTGTATTGAAACTTGGGACCATATTCCCATGGAGTGGCAATTTTGTTTGCTAGTCAAAGCTCCACGTCCGTGGTGCTTAGCTTTGTAATTTTTCAGATTGTACATTATCCTAGATTTTCTTCCAATGGGAAGTGAAACTGTAATGCCATCCTACCGTGTTTCTAGTTGGGTGGCTTATAATATGTTATCTAATTGCAACGATTCTAACTTGCACTGGTGAGTTTCTCTAGCCAGAAATTTCACATTTGTAAGAACTCGCATATCGCAAGTTTCATATATGGATCGTATAATCTAGAGAGCTTCAAAACAGCTGTCATTCCCTTCCAAAAAATCAAGGCCTTGGTCTATTTGTCTGGAAGTGTAGCCTTCTAAAATGCCTAATTAATTCAGAAAATACAAGATTCTTGAAGGATGTATTTTATATTTGTCTGGGATGACTGTTATCCCCTGCATGCAAACTGATTAAAAGGCATACACAACCAACTAAAATTGTAGAGTCCGTCTAGATATCATATGAAAAAAATAAAATGCATTCAACTTTAACAAAAATATTGACTATCCACATATCTATTTTCCTAAATGCTACATCAGATCAAGTAGTAGTAAATTCTTCTTGGGCGCAAAAAAAATAATAATAACGAAATAACCTTCAACAAAAAATGCACTAAAATAGCCTAGAAAATAGCAGGATTTAAATGGACCAATTTTGTAGCAGTCAAGACACCTAACAAGTTTCAAATAGTTTCACCTGGATTTGATTTCAATCATATAAATACATATGTATTTTGCACACCGGAATCAGTTTTATCGTTTTACTCCTATAGCCTTTCATCTCAACTGCTGATGGTTGTAACTTATGATTCTCGTTTGAGTTTAAGACACTGGTTTATGATTTCTTATATAATTGAAAAAACATCTTGTGATCATCTGCTACAGGCTTCTCAGTGACATATCACGTCACTGAGCAAATCATAGTTGCAAACAAACACAGCAACAACAAACCAAAACTAGGTATTGATGCCGGCTATAATACAAAATGGAACTCAGCATAAAAATCAAATGTTAAACAGGTCTTCCTCCACAAACAATGAGAATGCATTGAAGAATCAGGATTGAGGCAATATATCAGTACACAAAAACCTGTCCTTTTCTATCTTAATAATAATCCTACTCTATTTTCTCTCTAATTTGATAAAGTAAAAATCCTGACATTCATATATTTTTGAAATAGAAGGGTTTTTAAGAGAGCAAAATACCTGCTGTTGTACCGTTGCTCCTGTTCTCGCTTCTTCCTCAGATCAGCTTTTCTAGCTTCAAACTCCTCTCTACTCATTACATGTCCAGAATTGTGAGTAACCATGCCATAGTCCATATAATCCCTGAAATTAAATAGCTGCAATTAGAAACAATTTCTTTACTCCATTCACCAAGATATTCAATTTAAGAATACTTTTGACAATTTGATATAAGAACACTTTACCTTTGAACAGGAGGAACAAAACCTTGCATGTATCCTTGTGCTGCATACATATCTGGTGGCATAATTGCTCCAAATGATGTGTCACAGGGAGCCGGTCCATAACCCATGTATGGCACAACACTTCCACTAGATGTCATGTAACCATCTGCACTCCATTGTGTCGCAGGCCAGTAAGGATTATATGCAGTGGGAGCAAAAGGCATCACAGAACCTTCAGCACTAAAATCCTGAGCTGCTCTCCACTGGGTCTCATTTGCTGTACAGAAGGAATCCCAACAAGCATTACTGCCTAGGAAAATTCTTGGTCTATAAGTTGAAACGGAAGTGATACTTTAAAATAGGCCATTCAGAAGGAACATACACCAATTACACGCACCAATACAGAAATTTCAATTGCTAAAAACTATATAACGGAGTCTTACATGAAGGAAGCTGCCGAGCTCGCTTCCTTTTCTTCTTCTTCACTGAAAGCGCTTAAGCAAATTATTAAGTGCATAAGAAAAATTATTTGGACACAAAATCCACCTATTTTGGATAGAATGAAAACTTAAGTTTAACCATATATATCCAAAAGAACCCAAACATTAAGACACTGTCAAAATAATAGTTACCTAGCTCGCCACCAGGAGGCTTCTGTTGAACTTCTTCTCCAACCATTGGGGTACTCTCCTGTGACAAAAGCTCTTTTGTGCTCATGGACTCTGGTGTTCCCTCCAATTGCTCTGGAGTTTTCGTGGAGCGATTCCTTTCTGATGACTGCTGTTGCACATTGACAGGTGTCTTTTTTTCACTGATGTTTTCTTCCTTTAAATCTGGCACATCTGACTTTGAAGGCGCTGTATGTGCCTCTTTTGCACATCCTGAAAGAGAAGGTGATGGAACCTTGGGCCTGGGGCAGCGAGCTGACTCCATATCTGTAACAGAAAGCACTTTGCTCATCAGATAGCCCAAAGTAAACTCTTGGCTTCTCTTCTACTCCTATACAGAGTCCAGACTGATATACCTTGAACTTGTAGCCAGCTACCAGCATTTTCTGCACTGCTGGTGGTGGTCTCCAAAATTCGGTTTATGGTATCACGAAGAGTCATATTTGGTAGGAGATCATCTGCACGGATGCTTGTTGCTCCACATACGCACTTTGATTTTGATAAAATATGGTCCCTAATGCCTGACCAAAATGATAAGAACCAAAAATTTACATATTGTTTATCCACAAAGTGCTACAAAAAACAATCATATGCCGGATCAATGATAAGAACCAAAAATTTACATATTGTTTATCCACATGTGCTACAAAAAACAAACATATGCTATAGGCTATGCATCACATGCTGAAATGACACATAAGACCAAAGTATTTGCAATTTTCTCTCCAAATTTTCATACATTTGTCACAGAAGCTCTTGAAACAGCATCTGCTGGTGAGTACAGCATCCTTCATTACTTCTTTACATAACGGGCAATGTAATTCAGGTGGCAGATCACCAACAGAACGACTAGATGGAAGCCCCTCGACTTCCTTCTCAAAAGCAGCTCTGCATGGCAAGTTAATCTTTTAGCAATCCATTATTTTAAAACAACCATAGATATATAATGTGAAACGTATCAATCAAGTTTGCCTCTCTATAGTCGTCAACTGGAAAGATGTCTTGCAATTCATGGGATTCTTGATTAAAAAGGCTTACTCATTGGGCCTCAGTACAGCAACGGCCCCACTTGGCAAAGCATAGGAGCCATCTGGATTAGCAACAAGCATGGACTTTGGAATACCCGTCGGGGGTTTCACCCTTTTAATATCATAATTAGGATCCCCATTTGTTGGGCAATGTTGGATGAAATGTCCTAGATAAATATAGAATGCAGATAAAAATCATAATCCACATCCAACCATTCCGTGTACTGGAGCACAATTTTAACTTAAGTGTACAAATTAATGATATACAAGATATTGCTGATCATACCTGGAATCTTACATCTATGACAGACATAACCTTGTGGTGGTGTTTTCCGTTCCATTCCACGACCTGCATAATTCACATATTCATCATAAAATAGGCTTTGTAGACCTAAAGAACCACACAAACCTCAAATCTGAGGAAGCTGCGCATTAAGATGGATGTCAACTTTGTAGCACTGCCTTCCATATTATAAAAATACCAGCATTTTCACCAATATGTCAACAGTTATAACCAAAAGTTTTCTAACATTCTGATCAGATAAACCACAAATATGTTGAAGTACATCTGCATGCTTTGAAATGGATTTCAGAAATATTTCTGATTACGTTTTATGTGATTGTTATTGCAAACCATATTTTTTAGATTAGGCGAAATGGATTTCAGGAAATGTTTCTGATTAAATTTTATGTGATCATTATTCCAAATAAATTTTTTTTAGATTCAACGAAATGGATTTCAGAAATAATTCTGATTAAATTTTATGTGATCATTATTGCAAACTACTTTTATTTAGAAGAGGCTGTTTTTTTCGAAAAAAATCCTAGCATACCATTGAAAATAGAATACTTTGTAACACTATTTCAAGGTTATAATAACAGACTATTTTTCTGAAATATCCTGTAAATTACAAATCAGCTCTCATCTTCGTCATGAACACAAGTTCAAAGAACAGGAAATAAAAACATTGCTTGTGGCATGCACATATCAGCCTTGCACGTCATTGCATAATGTGTCTAACTGTCTAGATATTTTAATGAACACTGTCATTCCTGCCTCTTCCAGAGGCTGGCTATAGTATATGTTCCTGGCTATAATGCTTATGAAACACTAGTATGGAACTGATTCCAGAAATGATAAAAAAAATTCATCTTATAAAATGCACACTGTCATTCCTGCCTCTTCCAGAGGCTGGCTCTAGTATATGTTCCTCCCATGGTGCTATAATGCTTATGAAACACTGGTATGGAACTGATTCCAGAAATGATGGAAATTTTATTCAAATTAATTTAATGTTAATAGTAGTACTTATTTGGAAAATTCCCATTTTGACTTCTTGGTAGTATTACCTTGTGTGTGTACTAGTGAAATTTATCTGAACTCTGTTGAATTTTCAATTCCGTAAGCCTAGTCAAACTCCCTGACACTACTAACAAGCAAAATTGCTACAACTATCTTGCATCCACCTGCAATTTAATTGCATTGACTGGCTTCCAGTAGCCACAACAAAGCTTTCCACCCTCCCATTCACCCATGGAAATGAAATTCCATGAACTACAGAAAGGAAACTGTCTTCTCCTTAAATTGTCTATCTATAAAACGCTTCCTTAGTTTTGTTGGTACTGAACACACTCATCTTTACATCATACATGTGATACATTATATTATGTAATAGTTTTCATAATTTTACTGTTCATTTAGAAGCCTTCTAAAATATTCAAGTGGTCCATAATTATACACAGATTGGAATGAACAGTTATAAAACCAGACAGCAGATTTAAAAATATTATTTAATCATCCCAGAGAGATTGATAACATTAAAGAACTAAACCGTACAACATAACCAAAATTTACACTAACAAAAGCATGGCAACTACAGTCCATTTAATGAGAATGTTACGACAACAGAGGACAAAATCTGACTACACAAGCACCCAGAGGTAAAAATTCTGAAAGATCTCAAATCAAAGTTAAAGAAATCCCAGTAAACACATTAAGCTGAGTAAAGATCACACAGAAATCCTAAAATATTTACCAAATCCTCTTCCTGCTAGACCCCTTCCTCCTGAACCTCTGCCATATCCTCTTCCAGCATAGCTTTCCTGTGTTTGCCTGCAAACATAGCTCAAAGTGTAAGGAAAACAACTATTACTATCATACACAAGGCTCCCAGAACATAGCTTCCAGAACTTTATCCGATTATTCCGAGTTAAAGAAATGTAGGAGACTTTTCAAAGGTAAAGTACTCATATATTCCCAGGGAAACTATTAACTGACTCAGATGTCTCACCGCTGCCAATCTGATGCAGTTGCATCAACAAAAGCCCTAATCTTGCTGTCTTCATCAGCTTTATTTGTAATAGTTGGTTGTGACTGTGTCTGTGTCTGTAACACCTGGGGCACTTCAGGTAGTGCATACAAATCATGCCCAAACTCATCCCATTCTGATTCTTCATCAGGCTGCAAAGTTTAAATTTAAGATAATTAAAGCTGTATTCCTGGGTCTTAACTGCTAACCACGTTCTTATGACAAGTACAAAGATGGGTATGCTTACAAAATTGAACTGAGATGGATCAGGCATCAGAAAACCATTCTTAGGTGGTAAAACTTGCTCTTTGGGAATTTCAGTTTCTTTGGGCCTGCAAATAACAACATTTATATTGCTAGTCTCAGGATAATTGTCTGTCAGACAATGTTTCTTTATCTAAATCCAGCATTTTTGGATGCTGAGAACCAAAGTTGGAAACACCGTGTATAAAAAATAAAATTGTGTGCGCTTGGATTGCATTATCCTAATTAACTCGAAGCCACCAATAATATTTTAAAACTATAAATGACCTAAAGACTCAGAGGTAAAAGTCTGTACTCTTCTTTTTTCTCTGTCACAATTGTCATTCGAGGCCTTCCTGGAACTCGGCGCACTAAAACAGAAGTATTTTTGGGCACCAGCGTTCCATCATCAAGATACTCTGAAAAATTAAAACGTGTAAACTACATCACAACCTACACTAACCAATGGAATCGAGATGCCTTTAAGCTCTACCATTGGAATGGACATTGTGCTTTTAAGGCTTTCTGAATTTCTGAACCATTACACATTAGAATATAAAGTAAACTAAGGGATATATATGGTATATTTGCCACCCCAAACACCTACTTTTGCAACCACACTTTTGCATGAACCACAGTATGTATAGCCAGTTAGCCCCGAGATCAACCATCTCGGAACCCCATTCCCCACAACATGACAAAGGCCATTACGACCACCGGTCCTTTAATTATTCTAAAAATGCTTCGCAATAATGTTGAGGATGGCAAGATATTCCATATACATTGACCCCAACAAATATTTATAGAATTATATATTATCTAATGTCTTGATCTTCAAATTAAATGTTTAAAATCAAATGGTATATGCCAGAAAAATCTAATTAGATTGTAAAAAATCAAACCTATGCCAACTGAACACATCTATTGATCACATTTGCCTGATCTAATTTGACTCCGCAAATTACATCAGAACATCCAAACAAACCCAATTTGTCTAATATAATTTGACCAAACAAATTACATCAGAACTCCCACAAAACCTATTATCACTATTTTCCCTTACTGATATAATAATCTGCACAACGCCCAGATAATCACTGTAAAAAAATTAAATACCACCAAAGCTTATTACACTTCTTTCCTTCCTGATTAATAATCTGTTGAACGCATCCATAATCACTTTAATAAAATTTTAAGCAAATAGGACGGACCTTCATTTGTTTGAGCGTTGGAGATCACGAGGTCAAAATCAGTACCCCTTCCCAAATGCTTGGAGTCAAAAATTTTCTCTTTCAAATTGGCAACAGATATAAAATGGCCTTCAATAGATACAGAGTCATAATCTTTTGCACTTTTAAACTTATAATACACAGCCATGATTATAACTTTCTTTTTTTGTATCTTTTTTTTTTTTTGAGCTTGTGGATCTCTCTGCTCAAATAGTAAAAATCCAACAACAACAACAATAATAGATATTTTTTGTTGCGAAACAAAAGAACCAAAGTTTCAAGGCCAAATCAAATGAGGCCTTACAGAACAAAAAAAAAATTGATTGATAATACAACTAATTATTTTCAGAATATCATCAAAATCAACTTTCTGTTCTTCTTTTCCTTCTTCTCGTGCTTCTTCCCGTTCTCCTTCAGGAACTGATGCGAAAGATCGAACCCGCGCCGCGACCAATAGCAGAAGAGTATTTCAGATCAGGGTTTCCAGTACACGAAAAAAGCCCGGATTAGGGTTTCTTGTGCTCGAAATAAAATCCCAGATTAGGGTTTCCTGAAGATCTCAATAAGATTTCTGGAAGAGAGAAAAGGAATTCTGAAGCTCGAAAAGAATAACCAGACTCAATCCACTACCCAAATTTTTTTGCAAATGGGTATCTGAAAATCTTGACTTGGATGCTGTAAACAGATAATCGAATCGATCTCCTGCCTGGTGTCTTTCTTGATCCTTGAGCCGTCTATTCTCGATCTTCTTGGGTTTTTGTAGTTCGCCTTATCGATCTTAGTCGGATTGCAGGATTGCTGCAGCCGATTTTCAAACCCCAAAAAGAATCGAACCCGCTACCACCGCAAACAAATGATTATAGATCCCACAACCGCTCGCAAGCAATCGGCGTCGAACTGAGCGAATCCAAAACCACCAGATGCAACCAACCAGTAGAAATCTTCGAATTGGGCCGCGAAAAGAAAAATCAAATCCGAGCCGGACAACTGCAAAGACAAACCCCTAACACGGGAATCTTCAAATCAGACCGCGAAAAATACAAATCCGAGCCATAAATCGGAAAATACGCAACCCTAAACGGTCGTATAGCCAAAAGAAATACAAATACCTTACGTATTTGCAGAAGATCAAAATTCCCTGGCCTGCACCGCTCCTATATCCAAGAATCGCCTGGGCTTTAATTAACCGCGTCGGGGTTTGTCTCCAACCAGGTAGGGTTCAAACTTCGATGATTTATATTCTAACGCGAGTTAAAGCGCGGGCTAGATGTTGCGGATAAGTTTATGGACACGTGGCGATCGGAACGGGTTGGGGAAGGTCCCGTGGCGTTGACTGCCGATGACGACTGCCAGCTGGCATTTGAGGGGCAGGTAAGCCGTGTTGTCTAGATTCGTTTTTAATCATTACGGATTGGTCGTTATCTGGTCTGCGAGTTGACACGTAGCGTTGTTTTTTAAGGGGTAATATTTTTTATTTTATTTTTTAATAATATAAACTATGGCCAGTCTCTGTTTTTATTGGCTTTTGGTTAATTGCAGACACACCCAACAATTGGACATTTGTTTGATATGGTTGGGTTCAAGATCCTTTTGTGTTATGTTGTCCACTCCCTGTTTATTATTTTCTTAAAAATATAAATCTTTACTTTTAATGGTTGATTGGTGGTTAGTTAATTTTTACTATTTTAAATCATATTAATGGGATGATGTTATGGTTTATAATGGAATTCTCTTTTTTTATAGAGGGCTTTTGTTGGGTTATTTTTGGGAGAGCATCTCATACTTTGCATATATGTATTATATTTTTCTCCGTCCCGTTTAGACTTACATGGTATCATCAAAAATTTAAAAATTATGTATAAAATATTTGCACTTTAAGATAAGACATAGTTATTGTTTATGAAGAAGTTTTTAAGGGGTGGGAGATAAGGAGACGTTGAAGATTTGCATGGTTGCTCATATTTTTTTGATTACCAACTGTAATTTTGTATTCAATCATTTTTTATTTTATTTTTTCTCAAACAATTTTTTATTTGGTAAAATATTCCTTTTTTTTTTCAAATAGGTTATATTGCACAAAATTTTAAAAAATATAAGACCATTAATTAGAAAAAACATTTTTATAATTTCTCAACAATGACCCTTTAAAAATAATCAACCCCTATCAGAATGTAATATGATAATTGATTGATTAATATATTTATTTGTTCGACTTTTTTTTCTCAAAACAAAAAAATTGTTTAAATATTTTAAATATATATTTTATTATCTTAAATAGAATATTACTCTCAATAAGTATATTTACTTGTTTAATTTTTATTTTATTTTTATTTTTAATTTCATAATCCAAAAAGTATATTCAAATATTTTAAATGCATGTCTTACAATCTCAAATAAAATATCACACTTTAATATATTTTAAAATATTTATATAATTCTAAAATTCTCTCTCATTCGTTCATTTTATAACATATTAAATAATTTAAAAATATAATTTATAATTCTAAAATTTTCATTCATTTTACCATAATACATTCAATAACTTAAAAAACATGTTTTTAATTTTTATACTTAAATAAATTTGAATTTTTTTTTTTTTTTAATTAAATGAATATTTTTTAATTATATTTTATTTTTTAATGATTTGCAAAGCTTATATTTTTGGTGTGTTGATTAGCATAAAGTATGAATGGATTCTATATAATTGGTACGAAACCAATTTGTGTTAAAAAGATGCATGCATGATTGGTACCCTTCTCTTATTTCCATTTAGTTTTATTTAGAATATTTTTTCACACTTATCATGTCCTTCCTTTGTGAGTTATTATTGTCTTTTTTAACGTACTATAGCTTTTATTTAAAGTAGATGATTTTTTCTTTTGAATTAGTTAAAATATTTTAATTAATATATTATTATAGTAATATTAAAATATTATTTATAAAAATGTTGGAATATTCTTTAAAATGTTGATAAAAAATATTTCATTTATTTAATAATAATTAGATGAAATTTTTCTATATAATTTATAAAAATGTGCTCTCTAAATTATAATACGAGTTATTGTCAACACTATTAACTAGCAATTGATTCAACGGTGCTAGTTATATCGTAAAGAATGTATCTTTAATTTTTTGAGATTTTGTTTTTGTAAGTATTTTATTTTCATTGTTGAAGTGTATTTCCCTTTTCATTGTATGATGTGGGTACCCCCTAATATATGAGAATTAAACCTTCCCTGCCACCTTTTCTTTCAACTGATGACTCCTCCAATATGACATTCGCATTGTATCACCAACGATGCCCTTTTATGCACCCATGTGGCATGCACTTTATAAAAGCTTTGGTACTCACTTCAACTATAACAAAATGAATAAGATAGACTCCATAACTTCAATGTATTACCCCCACATCAATGACATTGCATTGTTGATTCGATATGCATATCGAACATGGAGTCCTTCTATAATCAAATAAGAAAAAAGTCAATAAAAGATACCACCAACTTGCAAGCTACAAACACCTTTGTAATGGGTGTAGGTTATATAAATCCAATAATTATCTTGAAGTAAGGGCATGTGTATGATATGGTCACTCTAGTGTACGATATCACCTGAAATACCATGTCATTGCCCTCATCGTCTCTACCCAACTCACTTTGAAATCTTTCGCCAATTACAAGTTTTGTATGGCCTTGCCCTTTATTCCATAAGTATGAGTATGGAATTTATGTATGTTCTTAACCCAGATGTAATTTCTCTAATTGTCAATATATTGGCAACATAGAGATCATAAGCTACAGTATAGACTTTAGAACCTCAGTATCTTATCTCCACATCAATGGCATTGTAGCACTGATTTGAGTCACACATTGGATGTGGAGCCTTCTCAGAATCAAATTAGCCTCATGTATACTCGTCGACCCTTGATAATGAAAAACATACAATCAAATAACCCACCACCCTACAAGTTGCATTTCCCTTTGTAATGGGTACAATTTATGTAAATCCAACATCTACCTTAAATCTGGGTCTAGTGTAGGATAACATTTCCCCTAACCATAGCCACCCGCCTCACCTCCTCACACATCACATTAGCATGTCATAAAAAGGAACACACAACCTCATTTTCTATCATCACCTCTACCACAAATATAAAATTACTTTTTTCTTAATGTTTCATGCATAAAAGGTGAGATGGGATTGATGGTAATGGGTTTCGAGTGAGGCACGACTACCAACTTACACTCATTCGCTTCACAAAACTTTTATATATTTATATTTATTACTAATAAATTATATCTTATAACATATTATATATAATCATATATTAAAATATTATTAATCTTTTAATAAAAAATTATCTATTAAAATCATACAACTAAGTAATTTGCATGTGGTTGATTATCATTGACTAAAAATATATCGACAAACTGCTTCATGCATTTGTTTATATCTTAACACTATGACCTCCCTCATACCAATGCAATGCCTCACCACTATCCATGTATGTGCATTTTTAATCATATTTGTTTGTGATTTTATTTATCGACTTCTAAGTTGAATTTACTAGACGAGATGTAACTTGGTGTTTATTGATAAAGTAGGATTTTATATTACAGTTTGACATGAGACTTGGAGCCTTGTCACAATCAAAATGACTCTCGTGATGTCCTCATCTAGCCTTGACAATAGAAAATGGCCAATCAAAGAATTCACCACCTTTCTTTGATATAACTAACCCGTATCATTTTGCACTATTTTTGCATTGATGTGCCAATGTAAAATTTAATGTAGTTGCATGTGTAGGTGTAAATTATATGGGATACATGTTATCCATATGTCACCGCAGAGAGATATTTCCTAGCTTTCAAACAGTGATGTGTCCATTGATGCTAATATTATATTGCATTATTATATTATATTATTATATGGGCCCTTGATTGTATGATATCACCTAAAATACCTTGTCAATGTCCCTTACCATCACTACACAACTCACCTTGAAATATTTCACTATTTTCATGTTTTGTATAGCATTGCCCTTTCTTCTAATGGTCTAAGTATAACATTTCCATATTTTTTTACGCTGGATGTAATTGCTATAGGTTTAAATATATTAGTAGCATAGATGAATAGAAGTTAATGATAGACTTGTGGACCTTAATGCCTTGTCCCCATATCAACAACAATACAATGTTTATTTGAGTTGCATATTAGATGTAGAGTCGTGTCACAATCAAATAAGCTCTCATGAGGTCCTTGTCTACCATTGACAATAGAAAATGGCCAATCAAAGATGCCACCACCCTACAAACTATAAAACTCGTATAATACTATATATAATTTAAAGATATATAATAATAATATAATATATACAATAATAATATAATATATTAATGTATACTATTATAATATATTCTTATTTAATATATATGTCTGTGTGGTATTTATTAATTTTTGTTAGGTGACGACTTTTGACCAAAGTGTGGATTGGTCTAAGATATAATCGGGGGCCTAAATCCCCATGTGATTTATTGATCGATTGAATATTACCTGTATACCACATATTATTAGATGTATATCAACCATTTCCAACAACGACCACCACTGACCTCGAGAATAATCAATGACTATTAACGATCTCGAGAATACAACTAATGGCCATAGCCAACCTCTTATGCCTTTCCTAAGATTTGAACCTAGATGGGGCTTGAAACAACCAAGCCACTTTACCAACTCACTCATATCTCATTGGCATTTATTATATATTAATATTAATAATATAATATAATATAATATAATATAATAAATTAATATTATTGATATATTATATATTATATTAAGATTATAATATAATATTAAATTATAATATTCGATTATATTACAATAATATTGTATTTATTGTTACTTTATAAAACTGTTTATAAATGAAATGATGCAGCGATTAAGGGAGGTCATGCATGTTTAAAATTTAAGTCATGTGTAGCACCAGGATGAACAGTTTGATGACACATCGTAATATAGTTTTTCGAGCGATGTTTTTTACATTTATTCTTTAATCATATCTTTACGTATTTCTCAATACTCATGTATGCACATTGATGGTCATGGTTGGATAATTTCATCATTTTTAAATGGTTTGAGCAATTAAAAGCTTGAGATTTATGGCTTTCACAATCGACAATCACATTTTGAGGTTCATATGATTATAAAGAAGATGAAAATCATTCAAGATTTTTAAGGGTAATTTCTACCTTAAACCTAATATGCCATTTCAAGATAAAATTCCCTAGAATGAAAGTTTATGGTTTAAATTGTTTGATAGATATTGGTGTTGATTGTTCACTTGCTAAGAAACTTGATATTCCAATAGATGTTTGGAAACCCGGTTCTCACAGTTTAAGCTTTAATGGGAAAAATCTTTTATTCAAATTCTCTGGTGAAGTCTCCATTCTAGTTTATGAATTTGATTAACAATATTTTATTTGGGTATCAAGTGGTCATATTTTTCTACAACCACCTTAGATTTTTCTTTTGCAGTGCCTCTATTGTTATTTATTTGTTGGTTTAATAATTTGCCTTTTTGTTTATCTATAGTGCAAGGTAGATCATGAAAAAAATGGTGTTGTTCATTTTGGAATCCAGGGATGTAGAATCTAGTGAATTATTATTAGTTTTAGTGGCAAGCGCAAATTCACAACTTATAATTGAGATTTATGGTAGTGTGACATGTTATACCATTGCTCTTATGATTGTAAGATTCACCCAAGAACGGACATCCAATACAAATGACAAGAAGATAGAACATACAAATCTGTTGGAGTTAGAAAACAAGAAATGAGTAAAATTGCAATAAATGTATTCATATAATGGATATGGATTGCATAACAAAGGCTCGAAGCTCACAACTCTCAAAATTTTCACAGCTTGCCATAATCCATAAGACTCCAAATATTGCATATTAATAAAGCTCACAAAGAGATGTACATATAGGTGGAAGTTAGGTGAATCCCAACCATACCATGTATATGGGACTAGCTTCCTTAAAATAGGTAGAAGAAAGGTGTTAGGCCACTAATTTTGAAGACTATTTTGGTTAAGTACTTTTTGGCAACAAGCAGTGTGAAGAGACATGACGTAAAATATCATGGCATGGAAGAACATGGCACAGAGTCCATGGCACATAAGGAGCAAGTCTTGTGGAGTAAAGAAGCATGATACATGGAGAATTTGAGAATGTAGAACTCAGATATTAGTAGAAGACTTGAAGAAAGAACGAAAATAAAAAATGGTTATGGAATGGTTTACAGGAACAATAGAGAAGACTAAATCAAGTGTGAATCTAGCATCAGCCTGTGGGAAGATAGGCACTCAATGACAAGGATCCAACATTGAAAGAGAATATGGGGCAATTAGGCCTGAGTCTATAGGAATTTATTGTAAATGGATTTCCACAACTCAATTTTGTTGATGATCATTGGTGAGTCATCTTAGTTGTAATTACTTTTATAACTGATTGGTCAGAGTAAACCAAGTACAAATACCCTTTGATGTACTTTGTATTATTATCGATGAGTTTTTGACGAGTTAGTTATCACTGTAACTTTATAATCACTCTACTCTTTGATATAACTCATGAATATAATGGAAAGGAGCCTATGTTGATGTAATGTTTATGTTCATTTGTTTATGGTTATAATGGAGTTGATATTATCTATCATCATTTCATACCAACTTCTTTTTCTTTTGATAGTTAAGTGATGAACAAGTAAGTTGAGTTAGATATAGGAATAAGGATGAGTCTAGTACTAAGTACTTGTTTAAGTGCCCTTGTCTAAGAAATTAGACAAATACACCCTCATGCGATAAAACTATAGAGAGCTGGTCTTAAGCTGTGTGCTTTAGGTGAGTACATGAGAACTTGTTCTTGCATGAATTACCAGCATGCTAACATGTTGGAGCTCTTATTTACTTAGGCGTGCGACTAGGGAAAGACATGTTAGTCTAAAGGAAAAGATCCCAACATTTTGGTTTAATTGTCGGGACCCGTAATGCTTGTTTGCATGATGGTGGAAGATGCTCGAACGACTATCTCTAGAGCATATTGAGTGATGGGTTCCTAAAGTATAAGATAACTTTATGTTACCATTTATTTCACTAAAAATGTATGCACATGCATGGGTAGAACAACATCTATACAACTCACTTTATGAAGAGTTCTTCGTAGAAGTGTTTGTTCACCTTCATGTTTGGATTTTGGTGTACGCATAAGAATGATCAAGGAACTATAGACCAAAGACAACTTATTCAATAGAGGACCATATGGCCTTAGCATAGTTGGGAGTGCATTGGATGCGCGTAGTGGCATATAACCTTGAATAGTTATATTTTGGAATATGCAGCCTCAAAGTACTCATGTTTAGAGGAAGCCTAGTTTCACTTCCTTTGAGAACCGCTAGTATATATCTCAAATATTTTTCATTGGAGATGAAAAATCTCTTAGTGGATTATGGGCTTGAAAACTTCTCCATGGATGGCTAAACTCTCTTTTGTACAAGCAACGCATTTGGTGGGGAAATGAAGGGGCACCTTTTGATGTAATATTGTTGGTTACACATGGTAGCCAATTAGTAGGAGTTGCAAAAGCGCAAGTATGATGAAGTAAGGCAAAGGGGTATGAGTGGAAGTCATATAGGGAGGGGCCAATAGGAATCAAGAAGTATTGTAAGGGTTTTTAGGGAAGTGAAAGGGCATATCAAGGACTCCTCAACCATAGGACCGCACCCAATGCTAGCACATATACGTGCGTGAAAAACAAGTCAATCATTGATGATTGAAGAACCCAATTTGGATAGATCCAGTTCCCCACCCATGGTACATGCTCATACTCTTGAGTTAGACAAAAAAAATTATATGTAATTGGGATATAGATAGTGTAGAATCAGAAACTAAACCTATTAGAGATACTTTTGTAGACCAAGACCAAGATAATAGTTTATTATTGATTTATTTTTCATTACAAGACAATTTTATGGCCTAGTTTGGAATGCCTAGTGGATAAAGTATTGCTTGTGGGTAGAGTATCAACCCATCTATAGTTAATCAGCCTACCTCAACACCCAATGTATCAAGTGATTTTATTTTTATAAGAGGTGCAAGAGGTGGTACCAGTGGTGGTTTGGCCATAGGATCTAGAGGAGGCACATGAGGCATTGGTGAACCTCCCCCACAAGGTCTAGGAGGGATTGGAAGTGCATCCCAACAAGCTCTATTGCCAGCATCTCATCCACACATTATGTATTATGAGACGACACTCCATTTTCTTGAGTATCATGGTGTGGAGAATGCAGTCAAACATGTTCACAAGTGTTAACTTATTTGGTGAGCATATAACATTACATATTTTGACCGAAAGGCAACTCAATTTACCACCATTCTTTTGTATTGTGTGCACAATTGGTACTATAAGTTTGATCTGTAATATTCTATGGTGAATTATGAACAACTAAAGGCAATATTTCTCCAGGAATTTGATATCCTAAAGTTTGAACAACAGAGCATAGTTGCCCTGAAGGACATCAAGCAAGAACTAATTAAGAGCATGCATGTGTATGATGCACATTTTAAGACACTTCTCTCTAAGCTTTCTTTTGAGATAAATGTTGCTCAGCATGCCCAATGGTTTGTAGGAGGCTTATTGCTTCCCTTTCGATGCACCTTATCACATAAGACTTTCACCATCCCATGCAAGGCCTTGGAAGTTGCCCTTTACACTAAAGTTGTTAAAAGCATCAACATAGGGATTAGTCCCTTCATAAAGGCTCAGATTCTTTCTATGGAATCGTGGTTGGAAAAGCTCATTGTGCATAGTACTCATGACACTCACAGTGGTTTGTGTTGTGTTGATTGTGAATCTGAAGGCCACAATAGGAATAAGTGCCCTAGAAAGAGTATTTGTGTTGTGATGAAGTAATCTTGTGAGATTTGTCAAGAATAACATGATGTGAGGGATTGCCTCTTGCTTCAACACACCACACAATCAAAGGTAACTACATATTATAAGATATGTGATGCATATACTCATAATACCAATTATTACCATCTTATTAGTGAAATCCTTGAGGCATGTGTGCATGGTACTCATCAGAATTATGTTTACAATAACCAAGATAATGGTGTAGGTCGATCTTTCAGAGGTCATGGTCAAGGACGTGGAGGTGGATGTTTTCTACTTAGAACATATTACAAGTGCAGTTCTCTAGAGCACCACTAGTGTGATTACCTAATGCATCCCACGTGCATTTTTTTGTAAAAATGAACATCATTTAGAGGAGTGTTATACCTATATATTACCATCATGAATGAGAGAAATGAAAAGGGTGTTGGAATGATATGAATTGAAAAGACTCAATGGAAGCCATGCCCTACTACTTTGATTGGTCTGAAGGTCAACATTACTACACAAAGTGGTATTCAGTCCTAGTCTGTGTCAAACCAACCCATTGAAAAGTTTCAATGGGAGTTGCCTAGTGCAACTCATTATATAGATGCTCAACAATAGAAATAAGTGTTATATGATATAATGACTTTGGTGAAGGAGCTATAAGGAGAGATCCAAATTGTCAAGGATCGAGATGTTACTATATGTGTTGATATGTAGAAAGTTATGGATCTTCATGACTCAACATGTGATGATTTTTATGATTTATACAAGTGACTCCTTGATGAAGATATTGTACCCCTTTTATAAAATTGGCTAAGGCACCATACACCTAGGCCTAAAAAGGATCATCGATTAAACCATACACGATGACAAAAGACTCATATCCAACCTAGTATAGAGGGGGATAAAGAGATATTGGTTAACATCACAATTGATGGATGGGTCATTTAGGATATCCTAATTGATAATGACATTGAATTAAAGGCCCTTAGTAAGAATTCTTAGAGGAAGATGGAAAACCCTACATTGCATCCTTCTCTTCATGTGTTGTTTATGTCCAATAAGACTCATGCCCTACCTATTGGAGTCCATAAAGACGCCACTGTGGAATTTTAGGTGTCACTTTTAAACTCAACTTTGAAGTGATTGAGTTGGCCAAAGTTGATGACTTTACAACTCTTTTGAGTTTCCCTTGGTGTTATGCGAACAATGTTGACTTAAGCTTCAACAAGTGATACACCAACTTCAATAATGATGAACAACACATCGTAATCCCCTTAGACCATGTTCAAGGATCTCTTAATGTTGAGCCAATTAATGTTGACAAGGACACTAATCATATCTACAATGTCACAGCTCGAGGTACTAAATGCCTTAATTCTAGTCTAGATGGCATATTGTGTTGGGCAAACACAGTATATATTTGACATTACCAGTAATGTTTGTGACTATTGGGCTCATGGTGAGTATGATCTTACTAGAAGAATATGTGGTGTTATAGGTAGTCGATAGGATGCTTCACGAAAGCATCATAAATGTCATAAGTTTGTTCATCTTCTTCATAGACGTATTATGACTATGCCACCCATGTGGTTAGATGAAGCTCCTATATTTCATGGACAGATAGAAGTTTGAGAGTTTGTGTAGTGGTTAGAGGCATTTTATGTATTTAAAGATGATCATGTTCAATTATCCATATTTTCGATGGCACAACTATTCGGTGTTGTAGAAGTCATTGTCATAACTTGCTTACTTGGGACTGAGTTCACTCTACTCTACACCATCATTTTCATAATGATAACCACATTTGTAGCACAATATTTTATTATGGCATTAGTGCTCCAAAATCTCATCTTGAAGCCTGTGAAAACATGTGGAAGGTGGATGAGACATTTTTGCCTAAGTATATGTGGATTCATATATTTTATGGCAATCTACACACTTGGGATAGAGCATGGTATATACATGAAGAGTGGCACATGGCAATATATTATTGGAATTTCCTTAAAATTAATATGATTACAAATTTATCTTACTCATCTCCTCGAATAGATTTATGCCTCACCTTAAAAGCCATGAGTCAGGTTATTGTAGGTGATTAAGCATCAGTTGAAGATCACATCAAACAAATACATGGCACACAAGAGGATAACTTGAACCTTTTCTAGCAACCTGGTATGGAAGCATCCTCTCCACCACCTGAACCTGAACTAGACCATGCATTAAGAGAACAAATCTAGAAAGGCAAATAAAGTGTCATGTACCAGGTTGATGAAAGTGCCAATTTTGATCCATTTGATCCATTCATTGATCACCTGGCTTTGCATACTGAGTATGACATGTGTAATGTCTAAGATACCATCTAGAATGATCAACATCTATATTCATATCCACTTCAAATGATCTAATGTAATATTAGCACATAGGACATGCCCAAATGTCTATTATGGAAAACTATTGATCTGATACAGAGATCTCCAAGATTTTTTAACTGTTAAAGGAGTATCGAGACATTTTTCCATAGAATTACATTGATATAAAAGGAGTGCATTCTTCCTTAGGCAATATGCACATAAAGTTGGTAGAGGGTACTTGACCTATTAGAAAGAGGCCCTATCATATGAATCCTAAACTACGTACTCAGGTCAAGGAGGAGGTTGATGACATGTATGTAGGAGTCATCACTCTTATAGATGAGCCTAAATGGGTGAGCCCCATGGTAATTATTATCAAGAGGATGGTTGTATTTGTGTCTATGTAGACTATCAGGTACTCAACATTACTTGCATAATTGACCCCTTTATGACACACTTTACTAAGGAATCTTAGGAGTTGTTAGGTTTAAGATATATACTTTCACTGATGGCTTCTCTAGATATCATCAAGTCTGGATCATGGAAGAGGATAAATTGAAGACCACCTTTATAATTGAGTGGGGTTCATTCACTTATAATGTGATACCCTTCAAGTTGAAGAATGCTCCTATTGTGTTTTCACAAATTTTGATCGAGGCTTTTAAGTATTTTATTTATAAATTACTTCGAGTCTGCTTAGATGATTAGACTATCTATGATTTAGTGTGAGACCACTATTCTAATCTTTGCCTCATGCTTGAGTGCTATCAGGACCTTTAGTTTTTTTTAATGTGAATAAATGTATTTTTGCTACCCTATTTGACATTTTTCTAGGTCATGTTATATGCCATGATGGACTCTCAGTGGATCCAGCCAAGATTGTAGTTATTCTTCACCTTCTAGTGTCAACCACCCAATGAGAGTTCCACACCTTACTAAGACACACAGGATAATATAGGAAGTCCATTCCAAGATATGTTAATATTATCATACCACTAGAGGAATTATTGAACATAATGGTCAGTTTATCTGGACCGATGCTCACCAACATGCATTCTTTGCACTCAAGGACAAGCTCATTATTGTCCATATTCTCCAATTTTTAGACTGTATGAAGCCATTTCATGTACATGTCAATGCTTCAAGCATGGCCATAGGCACTATATTTGTTGAACTTGGCGAGGGAAACCTTGATCACCATATCTATTTTTATAGTAGGAAGCTCACTTTAGCTTAATAGAATTATTTGACTACTGAATGCAAAGCCTTATCCATGGTTTACGTGCTTCAAAAGTTATATAATTATTTGTTGGCCACTCCAATTTTTTCTTTATAAACCATGAAACATTGAAGTATCTAGTGAATAAGCCATTTACTAGTAGATTATGATTTTACAGGAGTTCCACTTCTTAGTGATGGTGAAACCTGATAAGGCTAATTATGGCCCTAATCATTTATCGCACATTGAATCTAGTGAACTAGCATGCACCATTGAAGGTGACTTACTTGACACGCAACTTTTCCAAGTCACACACATGCCCAAAGGGTTGGAGGATATCATATATATTTTTTAATATAGATTCAACACCAACCCACTTTAGCACTCAATAAAAGAAGTAGTTAGTTATTCATGTAGATCCCTTCTAAATCATAGGGGTGACCTTTATAAGCTTAGGAAGAATGAAGTGTTACACCGCTACATCATACAACATGAGTGTGTTGATGTTCTTAAAGAGGTTCATGAGGATTTTACTGGAAGACATTATGTTGGTGATGCTAAAACGTGAAAGGTTCTTTTAACTAGCTTATGGTGGCCTACTCTATTTAAATATGTTAAAGCTTATGCACGCCAATGTGATATTTGCTAGTGCGTGGGTAAGCCAAACAGAAGGGATGTTATGCCCCTTCATCTGATCCTGGCACATGAACCCTTTGAGAAGTGGGCTATTGAATTTTTTGCCCCCATTAATCTCACAAAGAGGTGTACTAAAGTGTGTTATGTCATTATCGCTATTGATTACCTCACTCATTAGGCTAAAGTAACATTGACTTGGGATTGTACTATTGCCATTATTTCTAGGTTTCTCTAGGATAATATTATTACATGATATGGATGTCCATTAAGTTTGTCTAGTGATCAAGTAACTCATTTACTTAACGAGACCATCTACATCCTCTTGACTGAGTTCATGATCGCGCATCATAAGACTAAACCTTACATCCTCAAGCCAATGGTATAACTGAAGTGTTCAATAAGATTTTAGGTAATACATTAACTAAGATTTATAATATTGGATGAACTGACTGGGATGATCATGTTTCTACGGTGTTATGGGTGTGTTGGACCATATACAAATGATTGAACAAGAGTACACCTTTTAATCTTGTGATTGGTATCAAAGCCATTCTTCCAGTTGAGTTCTTTATCTCCTCTCTATATATTACATATGTTGGTTGGTTGGATGATAATGAATCCTTGAAATCACACCTAGCTACTTTGTTTCAATTAGATGAAACCTATTTTCTAGCGCATTGGAGTTAAGGAGTAGAAAGCAGAAACATAAGGCCCGACATGATCATCACCTAAAGAACAAGACTTTTTCTCTAGGTATGAAGGTTTTAGTTTTTGACTCCAAGTTCATACACTGTTAAAGAAAGCTTTGCATCCACTTAGATGGTTTGTTTATTGTTCATAGTATTCATCCCATTGGCACATGCAAATTGAAGCAGTTAGATGGCCAGTTCCTTCTCATCTATTTCAATGGTAATCAATTGTTCCCCTATTATTTTGAGTAGTGTTTTCACTCTTTAAGTAATAAGATATATGCCACTAGTTTAGTTTAGGATTTTAGTTTATTTTTCAATAAGGCATAGCATTGGTTATGTGCCCTTGTTTAGGTTCAGGTCAACACTAGTTCTTTATATTTTATATTTCTTTGTAATGTCTTAGAGGACCATGAACAACTTTTAGTGTGGAGTAAGGGTGAAAGAAGTAAAATCTATAGAGTGCCAAGGAAATGGTGAATGGGAATGCATGTGGGAGAAAGGGGCATTTAAGTGGAAGTGTATGAGGACAAATGGGTATGCAGGATGCAACGTGTAAATGCTACGACGAGTCAAGGTAAAGAAGTGAGGTTCCCACCTTAGAAATATTTTTTTTTGAAATTTTTAAAAACTATCATGCACTTAGAGAAAGCATGGGATGGGACAAATGTATTAAATATGATAAGACCAATTATAATGGAAAGTGTGCCAAATATAAATCATGGTAATACTGTTAGTATCATTAATTGTGTGAAGTGATAGATGAGGTAGTGGGAAAGCAAATGTGGATTACCCCCTCAAGGATATAAAAGGTTAAACACACATCATTTTAAATTTTACTATTGTCAATTTGTAAATTTATAGAGCTAAAAGAGTGTTATCAAGTTGTTAGAAGAAATCACATCCCAGATCCAGAATGCATTAAACCATTAGGAGGGCGTAAAGAAGCAGATTAAATAGATGGGACCTAAATTTTTTGAGGGACCTGAAAAAGATGCATAGTCTGGGATAGATTGGCTTAGTGTTGGGTGATTTTGGCCCCCCTATTTTGAAGACTATTTTGGCTAAGTACTTTTTGGTAACAAGCAACATAGAGAGACACAACACAAAAGATCATGGTGTGAAAGAACATGGCACGGGAGTCCATGGCTTGGAAGAAGCAAGTTATGTGGAGTAAAGAAGCATGATAAATGGATAACCCAAGAATGTAGGACTTGAATATTAGCGGAAGACTTGGGGAAAGTGTGGAAAGTGGAGATGGTTATGGATTGGTTCATAGGAACGGTAGAGAAGACTAAGTCAAGTGCAAATACAACACTAAACCGTAGGTAGATAGGCACTTGGTGATGAGGATCTAACATCAAGAGAGAATATAAGGGTAGTTAGGCTTGGGTCTGTAGGAATTTATTGTAAATGGCTTTCTATGACTCAATTTTATTTATGATCATTGGCAAGTCATCTTATTTGTAATTACTTTTATAACTGATTGGTCGAGGTAAACCAAGTATAAATACCCCCCTTGATGTACTTTATATTATTTTTGATGAATTATTGATGAGTTGGTTATCATTGTAACTTTGGAATCATTGTAATCTTTGATATAACTTATGGATATAATGGAAAGGAGCCTATGTTGATGTAAATCTTATGTTTTTTTGTTTATGGTTATAATGGAGTTGATATTATTTGTCATCATTTTATGCCAACTTATTTTTATTTTGATAGTTAAGTGATGAATAAGTCAACTGAGTTAGATGTAGGGTTAAGGATGAGTTTCTTACTAAGTACTTATTCAAGCACTCTTGTCTAGGAAGTTAAACAAATACACCCTTACACAACAAAACTAGTAGGAATTGGTCTTAAACTTTGTGCTTAGAGAGAGCATGTGAGAACTTATTCTTGCATGAAATGTCAGTGCACTAGCACGTTAGAACTCTTATTTTCCTAGGCGCGTGACTAGGGAAAGACATGACAATTTAAAGGAAAAGAGCCCAACAAAAGGTATCAAGCCAACATCCTCATACATATGGGATAAACTTACCCAATATATATAAATAACACATAACTAAGCAAGATAAATAGAAGTGTAGGAAAACGTTACACACCAACACCCTCCTTAAGCATAACTTAGGTGAGTAAAAGAAATGGGTCCCAACAACAAAGCTTAATGAGGTACCCAAGTACATGATAACTCTCATAAAGTAGATAAAAGGAGAAAACCCATAGGAAAATCTCCCCCTCAAAAGAGAGAAAATAAGAGAAGGCTAGAACCGCGGATGCCCCCCCCGCCCCCCCCGCACCCCACAAAGATGATATTGAAGAATCTGCACTCTAAGTACAACTCTTAAGATGACCAATGTCAATAATGAAATCCTCTACCTAAAGATTGTAGAAGCTCCATCCACATCGAACAATGTTTCTCTCCTTTACTAAAGGAAGAACACTATGTGTGTACTAAAATTTTGTCCATTCCACAATGAAAGATGAGGGTAACAATACAAAAAACTCTAAATATGGTCCAAATCTGATGTGTAGCATAGGTCTAACAAGATCATGTACAAGAATTGAATATAATGCCATTGAAGTAGACCTTTTATAAGAATGACATGGAATATTTTCTAAAATCATATCCATTTGAAGTGTAGAGCATGGCCTAAAAACTCTCAAAATTGAAGAAAAGACTATAGATGAAGCACATGAATCTGTAGAATGAATATCTGTATGAATATATGAGTCATCAATGTTTTCAATAAGTGTACTCTCATTGGAAACAATAGATTCCTTTGAAGTGCAAATATGTGATGGCTCTAGAAGAGAAATATCTTGAATAAGAATGAATGTAGAATCTATAAAAAGATAGCTAAGGTCTAGCAGAATCTCATTCTATAGGGGTGGCTTGACAAAAAGAAGAACACTATCCATCAATAAGGTGTCATCATAAGAAATCTAAGTAGGGGTGAGTACAACATTATTTAAAGAGATGATATGAATTAGTGGAGGAGTGATATAAATTTTAACAGGATCTCTGAAAAGAGACTAAAGGATGTTCCAAATAGTGTAGGGATATGTTGTATGTTCCGCATGGCAATAAAGATCCATAGAAACATGTAACACTAAGGTGCTAAGAACCCTATCATAAGTGCTAACCCATTTATTATACTAACCTAAGTTAGTAGGGGCACAAATTTATCCATATAAGATTGGAGAACAATTCTTTTTTGTGAGAAAGTATTCTATGTAAACATGCCAAGAAACATATTTGGTCTTTCCAAGAAGAACTACTGGTGTAGAATCAACTCTCTCCATCTGTTGGTATGTCTCAACTGGAGTTGACATGACTGAGAGAAGACACCAAAGAAATGTGAGACTGCACAAGAAACTTTTCAATCATGTTAAAATATTACACGCTCATAAATGGGATGTTGAATACAACTGAGAATGTGTCCAAATGAGCAATTAGTGTAGGAATCAATACAAATAGTTCATACTCAGAATAGAGATATCAGACACAATTAAAAATACATCCACATGTGAGCAATCAGTATACAAGATACAATGCAAAAAGTAATAGGGTCCATAGCACAATCAACCCCCAAAATATGGAACTTTATAAATGTAATGCACTTATAATAAAAATAAAACCAATGGATTGGGAATGAAAAATAAGGTACTTTTTCAAAAAACAACACTTAATTCTGAGTTATCGATCAAAAGTTATGATAACTTATATTTCCCATCATTAATGGCCTATTTAATGAATTTGCACCAAAAATTTAAATGTGCAAGTGGAAATGGAGTGAACATAGCCTTCCAACTAGGCAATAGAATCGGAATGAAAGTACATAGCATTATAAAGTCTCAAACAATATGCCCACAATATATTCTTTTTATTTAAAAAACAATAAAAAATATTTAACAACAATCTCTTACTATATTGTTTTTTTCCAGTAGTAATTAGTAAAACTATGATAACTTTTGTAATTTTAAATGAAATTCAAAATATTAAAATGATTTGGAAAGCTAAAAATAAGGCACACAAAACAAAATAAAAATTGTCGAAATTTTGTATAGTTAGAGAGTAGTTTACAAAAGAAAAGACATTTTTTGATGAAAAATATAAATCTACATTTGCAAATGGTGGAAAAAATGTTATTTTGTTGTTCTAAATCCCTCAAAGGCAAAGAAATGTGACGTCCTAGCTTTGTTGAGGCTTTAATAATGGCATCCTAGATGTCATAATGGTACCACAAGAGAATAAAACAAGAAGTATTTTCTCCACAACTAGCAAAAATAAATTCTAGATAAAAAAACTTTTTTTTTAAAATGATAAACTCAAGATTTCATAATAAACAACAAAAAAAATAATGGTGTTTGTTATTAGCACCCGGAGCTCTGATACCATGTAAGATTCATCCAAGAATAGATGTCCAAGATAGATGATAAGATGATTGAACACATAAGTTTGTTCAAGCTAAAAATAAAGAAATAAGTAGAATTGCAATAGATGTTTTCATATAATGAAGATAGATTGCATAATAAAGGCTCAAAGCTCACAACTCTCGAAATTGTTACAACTTACAACTATGTAGCTCACCACAATCCAGAAGACTCCAAATATTTCATATCAATAAAGCTCACAAAGGGATTTACATATGGGTGGAAGTTGGGTGATCCCACCCGTACCATGCATGTGGGATTAAATTCCACAAAATAGATGGAGTAAGGGCATTAATCTAACACCCTTATATATGTGGGATAAACTTCCCCAATGTACACAAAAAATACATAACTAAGTAAACTAAATAGAAGTGTAGGAAAATCCTACACACCAATAGTGACTGCTTCTAGATAGACTAGAGGCTATTTTATTTATATTTTATCAAGGATTGAAACCCTTCCACATTCCCTCAACATAATTAAGGCCATCAATCTATTAGATGATTTTGAATTCTTGGTAGGAAATGCTAGGGAGTTAGTGTGCCACTATATCCATAGTTTTTATATTATTATAAACCTAATTCTGATATGATGACTTTGAAAGTCCACATTCTACATCTAATTAACCTAATTTTGATGGGACAGCTTTGAAATTCCACTTTATGCATTTAATCAATCTAATTCTAATGGGATGAATTTGAAAGACAACTTTTCACTTCTATTTAGCATCTAAAACGTGAGATGAATCTTTGGTTCTTTCACCTCAATCAAATTGCCTCCAGTGTAATAATAACTCAACTTCTAATTATTATTATGATTTTTTTGGGAAGTTTAAGAACTTTTCACCCCCCAAAAAAATCTAAGTTGTACGCCACTTCTTCCTTTCAATTTCATGTACATGTGTCCATCCATATTTAATACAGAACCATTACATACATCGTCTAACATGGTGACTATCTCCAATCCCCCATCTACAAGGACCATCTCTTCTATAAATATAAATTATAATACCCGATATCCCCCACCTGACACTACAATTGATTTTACTATTGTGTAGAGTAATATACACCCTTATGATGTTGCTTTTATGATATCCACATACATGTATATGCAATAATTATTATCTTTTCTCTTGTTATTCTCCTCATTCACTCCACTTAGTACGTGGCATAAAACTAGGGTTTTGATTATAATTTTTTTCTTTTATTTATAAGTATTAGTTATTGAAGCAGGTGTTTATATTATTTTGTCTTACAACAACATTCCTTCTTTCTTAATATTATTATGGTAATATAAAAAAGTGAATTTATTTCCCATATGCAATAGTAAAATGAACTACGCATATAATAGAATATGCCAGGTCAACTATCTATATATCTTAGTCTATATCATCTATATGCTATTTCACAAAAAATTCCATTTAATTATTACATGAACGTTCTTTTTATTTCTTTTCTTGTATGCTATTAACTCAACTAATGGAAATTGCATCTTTGTAACATCTAACTCTTTTACATTTACTTTGTTTTACTATTATGCAGTTTGGTATAGCTACCACACTCCATCTCCATAACCACCACCAATGACTACCCCTTCCTAATATGCAATCTTTCTCCTACTAACCTACAAATTTGCCTCATAAATTCCCTAAGTTAACTTAACACAACTTACATTACAATTTCTAATGCAATTGATACATTAGAGGCACAAACTAGCCATTTCATGGCTCTTATTAAATTTAAAGTTTTTTTTAATGGTTTTTCAATTGAAGAATAAACATATGGATAAATATTTTGATTATGGTGTGCTAGAAATTAAACTTCTTCATTATCGTATTAGAATTATAAAATATTTATTTACACCAAAGTAGTCTAATTGGTGTAGATAATGGTAAATAAAATATTGTTACATCATTCACTAAGGTACAAATATTGAGAAATACCTAAATAAAAAATAAAGAGACAAAAAACCACATGATTATAAGTTCTAATACATTATATTTGAATGCCATATAATTTGCATCTAAATAACATCAAAAGAGTATTAATATGGACCTCTTTGTTGGTTTATTCTAACTTTAAATTTTGAGAGACTATTAAAATTTAAGGATCTCTCATTGTCGATAAGCAAGACACTAAATTGGTATATAAGATCCCTTTTGAAATTTGAGAAGAATTTTTTTTCATTTACCTTATATATTATGTATAGACATGTATAACCCTACCCCTCCAAATTCGAACACATGCCTCCTAAATTAAATACCACACCTTCACCATCAAGTCATCTCAAAAGCATCAAATAAACATAACTAACAATTGCCCCAAATGTACAAGTTATGCCAGAAGGGATGATCCAATTTTCAATTTTGGTAAAGTGGGGTTTTGTAAAATGAAAGAGTATAAATTGGTAATCATACCTCACTTGAAACCCATGGATGCTTACTATGTATCATCTATCGTGAATGATTTCAAGCAATAATAATTTGATATTTCTGGTGGATGTGATGGTGGAAAATGAGATTTATGTGTTCTTTCACAATCGGTATGAGCAATGGTGAAGTGTTAGGAAAGAGCAAGGCCATACAAAGCAAGAAAATAATTAAATAATTCAAGGTGCACCAGGCAATAATTCTAAAAGATAATGATAAATTATTTCAAAGGATAGACTTGAAGAAGCTCGTGTAGATACATGTACAAACCTATGTAACATGTCACTACTAAAATATACGCGATATTGTATATTTTATATAATAAACTATAAAATATTATATCAAATATTACAATAAATATTATATATATTTATGTATAATATTTAATATAATATATAAATATAAATTAATAGTATTATAATTATAATATTATTGTGTGTGTGTGTGTGTATATATATATATATAATTAACATTATAAATATTATACATTATAGATTATTATGTAGTATCAGAATACATTATACTATTGGATTGTATATAGTATCAATATATTTATATTATTAATAATATATTATATTATACTTAATATAATATATTATTATTAATATTTATTAATTTATTATTAAAAATATATTATGTATAATACATAATATTATATTAAATAATTGTATATTATAATATATAATTAGGTGTTTATAAAATTAATATATGTAGTAATAGTATATATTATTTATATTTGAAATATCATCATATATTTAATTATTCAACTATGGTAATGAAAAAATATTGAGCGGATAGCTAAACCCTAAATGTTGGTTTGAAGTGAAGGCTTGTTTGGTGAAGATTAGCTTGGGCAGCACCTACATTGATCCATTTTATTGGCTTCACTAGATGGGAATAGGATGATCCAACTCAATTTTTGGTGGCATCTATGACTGAAGAGATGACAGGGGTGTTAGGGTTAAAGGATGTGACATCTAAGGATATTGATCGAAGGGATCAAGGGTTTTGAACCCTGTGTCTTCTCTACCTGAGAGCCCCAAGAATGTTCTCTTTGTAGTTGATTGTGACCTTTTGCCTACTCATAATGTTCTCAATGAACTTTAATGTCAAACGAAGCCAGAAGAACAATAAATAGATTTCCAAGTAATGATCCAATCCCTCTAGGGGAAAATACTTTGCATCCAGGAAAAATGGTATGACTTTGTTCTGAAGCTTATCCAAAAGTTCAAGCATATCTAATGAATTATAATGAAGATCCATTGCCTTATTTATGAGGTCAAACACTTGGATGACTCTACTAAGTTGGGTGATTACAATATCTCTAAAGATTCTCTCCTCCTATGGTGATGCATTTGTGTGAAGGAGGAATGGTTTCTAGTCAACCTGCTTCATCAAAGTTGTTATCCTTCAAAGAAGTAGTTCGGTGTAAGACCCCCTTTTAATCAAAATTTCCTCATGTTAAACTAAATACGTACATTGTTGACAGAAGAGACGATGCTCCAACTATTTAAATTTAACATACTAAGGTAAATGACATGATTAATTATCTTAAAAAACATAATCATTTCTTATTTTAATGGTTTTTGGCTGAAATCTTAAGAGCTACACCAATGGAATCAAACACATTGGTCCAAAGACTATTTATTGTTGTTGTGCTCCAACGGTTTCTTTTTATTCAAATCCTCAACCCTCTTGACTATCAGACAATCTTTGAGAAGGGCCCATGGTTTTGGGGAAGAGCAGGCCTCTTTACCACCCCTTGGTTGCAAGATTTTGACCCAAATTCCATGATTGTCTCCAAATTACCTATTTGGGCTCACCTCGTAAACCTACCTCTGCCATTTTAGCATCCCAACATTCTTTCTGACATTGGGAATGGCTTGGAAGCTTTGTTAAAATAGATCAAACTCACTCTAGTCAAGGGCTCTTCACCTTTGTGTGTTTGCGTAAAGATACTTTTGAGTAAAGTTTTACCTAAAATTATAATCCTTAAACATAGTTCATGGAGTTGGAAACAATCCTTGGACTTTGAGAATATAGTGTTTCGATGTTGATTGTGTCATCAAATAGGGCATATCTTGGATTATTTCCCTCATGCAAGTGTTTATTCTAAAGGGAAAAGGGACACCTCCTCCAAGCCAAAGAGCTGGCAACCTTCGACATCATACCCCACAAAGGGTGGAGATACTTTGAGTAGGGTAGATCTACATTATGATAAGGAAAATAAAGCTACCAACATATGAGCTATGGATTCATTGGTTGAGTCTGAATAGTCACCTGAAAAGGTGAAGGAAGTTATGAATGTGAGTGATCTACTGGATTGAAGGATAGATATCAGTGAAGTCCCATCAGGACGGACTAAAATATTTCATGAATTAAAAAGTTTTGAATCTGATAAAGAGCAATCCTTGGATGGCTCAGATATACAACTTCTAGATCTCCAATTGGTGGTTTTGGTAGTTCCTCTTAGAATTCAAATTGAGGTAAAGAAGATTAAATTAAAGAAAGGGTGGATGGAGCTTACTGCATTGTAATACAGGGTTGAATTAGTTGGAAGATAGGGCTTTATTTTATTACAAACCTTTATCAAAATTTTGCCTCTTGGGTTGTACGGTTGTTGCTAGATCTTCCTTGGTAACACTTTTGGTCTTTTGGCCCTTGTTGTTCTTGGATTGTGAGTCTATTTTCAAATGTTGTAAATGTTTTATATTGATGTATTTTTTCAAAATTTCTCTAAAAAATATCATTATATATATATATATATATATATATATATAAATAATATAATATAATAGTTTTATGGTATATGTTATACTTTTATATTACATATAGTATTAAAAATGTGTGTGTGTGTGTGTGTGTGTGTGTGTGTGTGTGTGTGTTTTAATTGGTAATTTAGGGTTGATGGGTCCCTCACCCTTCATTAAAAATGAACCAAATTATAAAAAACCATGGATATATCAAAAAAACCACATGATATGCTAGCCGCCAACCATGACCAAGAACCACAATAAAGGGTTAGCCATATGAGGACCCTAACCCAATGAGAAAAGGGTCCATAAAAGACACAAAAACCACTCAAAGGACCACCTTGTATACCAAAAATCCAAATACCACCTCAAAAATACCAATGAAAACTAAAGGGGCCAAAATCCAACCAAAAACAAAAATGGGCCAACATCCCAACCACCACCACACTAAACTCAAGGACCACTACTTAGAGCACTATTGTTACTTCCCACAACATCATTATCACCACCCCAATCACCCTTGTAACCAACCAAAACACCACTATCACCACAATAAACCTCACCACCATGTAACTATTTGAGCATAGCAAATGCACCACTACTATCACCCTCAATGATTGAATCTACTTATTCCCCAATGTCCTTAATCCTACCTCACCATTGTCATGACCATTCAACCTATTACTCTATAATAACACCACTAAAACTTGACCCCTAAGTTGCATAATCAAATTGATCTCACATATGGCACAATGTAGCTTAATGTTGCATAGCATGGCTGACCCCTTATTCTTGAAGAGAGAGTGGGGGCAACAAATTCCTGTACAACCAAACCGACATATGCACCATTGAGACTAGTTGAGGAGCCTTTCAGTAACTCAGATTCACCACCAATGATGCTGGGGGAGATTTGAGCATAACCAATTCAAGAATAATTAACATCCTACCCATGGCCCTTCGATTCCAAAGGCATTCCTGTAAAAATTTAACATGCTTAAGGACACTACAAAACCGATCCTCCACATCCATGAAAGCATTAAGAGGGATTAAACCCTAAGATTATAACTAAGAGAATATTAGAGGGTGATGCTCCATATAAAAAAAATCCTCCATAGCCTTCTTGAGTGCCACCTTGAACCCTAGATGGATAATTGACTCCATAAGTGAAATTATGAGTCCCTTCTCCTACAAAACCAACAGTAAATTCCCCACAAACATTTAAGAGATAAGGGAATTAAACTTCAAATGGTTAGGACACTCAAGAAAAATGAATCTCAAAATTTCCTTGATGGCCTATAAAATACCTCTATACTAAATGATGAAAACTTTTTTTAGCCTCTAATTTGAAACACTCCCTTCAAATGCCATCTCTCAATTAGTAGTAGTTACCTACACCAACAACTCACTTAGAATAATCTAAAGCACATGGTCCATGTCTGTAAGCCTTCTGCAAATCCCCTAACAATACCTCCAAATTATTTATTTCCTAAGTCTAGACCAAGCAAAGCATCCCAAACCATACTGGCATCCATATATCATTATGATGCCATAAAGCAAAACATTGGGGAAATTTCTAAAAATGTGCAAAGGGAACTAAACCATTCCCATCTAAATGATTACCCCCATCCTCCTTCCCCCCCCCCCCCCCCGGCCCCGCCCCCCAATTCCAACCAATCATGAGAATGACCCCTAATAACACCAACCACCCAAGTAATAAGAAGGTCCCTTATTGCATTTGGCTAAGCATACTAAGAATTATCAACAATTAAGTCCTCAACCCACGTGATTCCTTGATTGGCTAAGAAGTCCAAAACAAATTTGTCTTCTAAAAAAATAATGTTTGGCCTCCTAAATATCAAGGGAGTTCAAAATATCCCACACCCATCCATAATGTTCTCAATATTCCAAGACCCAGCCTTCATGTTACGTAAGGCCTAGATTAACACCATCAAGTCCCTTTCAATGACAACCTTACCAATATCATAGTGAACCATTAGTTCCAAACCTAACATTAGTGCCTGTACTTCTACCTCATTGTTTGTTCCATTAATGAGCTTATACAAAGCTATTTGAATCAATAAACCTACGTAATCATAAATCATGCAACCAACCCCCAACGCTCTGGGTTTACTCTAGACACAAATTTAATTTAAACATCCTAGTAGGTGGAGGTAGTCAATCCAACTTGCCAACTTGTCGAAGAGATTTACATGACACACCCACCCCATTATTGAGGGGGACCTTCAACAATCTCCATGAAGAGACAATCTGTAAGTCCTACTTTGAAAGGTTCCCTTGATTCTTCTTGGAATGTGTTAAACCTAATTATAGCAAGGCCACTTCTACTTTTCTTTAAAATTATCCAAACTAGAAGCTCTTCCCTTCAAATATCCTCTAATTGCATTCCTTCCAAATGGTCCAAATTAGGATCATTGGGCAAGCCTGTAATAAACACAAGAAAGTATCCTGGGATGACATAATCAACCAAGAAAAAAAGGCTTGTAGTAGTGAATCTATCTTAACCCAACACCAATTAAACTTGCCATAAATCCAATCCCAACCATCTACCACAAAGGGGCATAATAAAAAAATATGATTGGCACCTTACTCTACTACGAGACACAAACAACACATAGATGACCCAACAATACCCATCTTGCGTAACCTATCTTGGGTTAAGATTTACCCGTATGTGGCCAACCAGGAAAACACCCTAGCTTTGGGAAGGCCTGCCTTGCTCCAGCAAAGGAAATTTTCCCATATAAAGGATGACTCGATCTGCTCCACCATTTTATACCCAAGATTGGCTGAGTATACACCAAACTTCACCTTCTTTATTACTAATGAAAAACTTCTTTTTATCCAGAATGTCAATGAGTAAGAGTTTTTGAATCTTCAAGATTGGTAATCCCTCTAATCCTTTCCAATCCCAGTACACTAGCCCTATACTCCACCTTGGTTTAATATAGTCACACACTCTTTAGCCCCACACCCTAGTTAACACCTCCTTTTCCTTCTCCAGCTCCTAAAACTCCTACAAAGGCATGTGCCCATTTCATGAATCCCCCAAAAAATTTGTTGAGCACCCATTGTTCATCACCTAAGAGACATGATCTTTAATAATAGGTCGACAATTGAGAACATAATTCCAACTATGGGACCCTTTAGGAGGATTGTCCATAGTCAAAATATTGGTTGGATAAAGTGCTACAAAATATTTCAGTTGCAACAACTTATTCCACAGAGCATGTGGGTGGTTGACCATTCCCCACACCATTTTAGCACTCAATTTTATGTTCTAAATTGCACGTCTTTTGATCCCTATCTTAACCCCAATATAAGGTAAGCACACTTTATCCCATTTAATAAGAGGGATATTTTTCTTATTCTAGGTGCCTTGTCACATAATTTTTTTGTAAATCAATTGAGCTCCTGCAACACTTTAACTAGTGGAAGTGAAACTGACATGGTGTAAATTGGTAAGGCACTAAGAATAAACTCAATGAGAGTAATCTTACCTACAAAGGAGAGCCAATTTCCTCTCCACTCTACCAACCTTGCTTGGAAGGACCTGATCAAGTTATCCCATAAATGTTCCTTACTAGCTCGTGCAAGGAGAGGGACGCCCAGATACTTGGTAGGTAGATTACATAGCTTAGAGTATAAAATGCTATCAATAGCCTCCTAACTTTGATCAGTGTAGATAAAATAAATTTTAGACTCGACACTATTAACTAGCTATCTTGAAGCACTCTCATATTCATCCAAGAGCTATTTGAAAGCATGAGCTTCTCTTTCTAAAGTTGTGTTGAATAAGACTATGTCATCAACAAATTATTGATGTGTAAGACTTTCAAGTCCATTTGTGACCTCAATTCCTCTAATCACACCTTTAACATAGGTTCCAAAAAATTCCCTTCCTAGGGCCTCTACCATCATAATAAAGAGAAATGGGAAGAGTGGATCTCCTTGCCTTAACCCTTATGAGGCTTCAAATAAACTAGTTAGTTCATCATCAATCATGATCAAAAATCTAGGGGTTAAGATGCAACTAAAGACCTAGTTGCTCTATTCCTTGGTGAACCCAAAATTTTCTACCATCTTCACCAAGACATGATAACACACTCAATCATAAGCTTTAATTATGTCCAATTTCAAAATCATCCCTCTCTTGTGATTAGTTACAAGGGAATGAATGGTTTCATGCATGATTATAATTCTATCTTGAATGTTTATACTCAGGACAAAGCCACCTTGCTCAATGGAAATAAGTGAACCCCAAAGAGGTTTTAGTTTGAGGGAGATAGCCTTTGAAATAATCTTCTATATTATGTTACAATATGAAATTAACCTAAAATCACCAAAATATAATTGACTTCCCCCGTTGGGGATTAAAGTGATGAATATACAATTTATATCTGGGTCGACCTTCTACTTGCAATGAGACTCCACTACCATAATTACGACTTCATCATCCACAATGTACCAAAAACTTTGAAAAAATTTTGTTGAACCATTGAGAAGACCACCACTCAAATTTCCTTCCTGGTGAAAGGTTCCATTCGAAGGCTATTATGTTGCTCTGTCACAATTATAGGAATACAACAAATACTTCTTGATTGGGCCTTAAGATTATAAGCCTCCAATCTAACCAACAAGTTTTGGAAGCTATGAACTAATTCCACTTTAGTCTCATAATTAATCTCCATCACATACACATCCCTTATTTTTATGGAAGAAATTCAATTAGCACTCCTCCTTGCTTATGTGGAGTTGTGAAATAATTTCATGTTTTTATCCCCTTCCTTGAGCCATTCTTCTCTATATTTTTAAATTTCTAATACAACTCTTCCTTAATATGAAGCTCCTCCAAATACACTAAGAGATATTTTCCCTTAAGGTAGGCTATTGAATCCATGCCCATCCTAAAAACCACCTCATTAAGAGTAGCCAACTCAACCACCACTCTTGCCATATCTTTGAAGATATTCTTGAAGGAATCCATATTCCAAGCTCTGAGGCATGCTTTGAGGTAGTCTAACTTTTTTCTCATTAAAAACATTTGAGTCCTTAACAGCATAGGGGTATTATTCTACCAATGATTGATCAAATAAAATAAGGGTCTTGAAGCCACATCAGCTAAAATTTGAAAGCGCACTTAGGAGGAGCTCAATCTTCTAAAATATTCAATTCAATGGGTGTATGGTCACAACTAAAAATGGAAAAAATGCTGCTCTTCATCACCCAAACAATCTCCAAACAATTAGGCATAACCAAAAAGCGGTCTAACCCAAATATTCTATTTATTCATGAAAACAAACCATTGTTAGGAACCAAATCCAACATAACCAAGGTGTTCAACATACTTATATAAATATTTTTGAGATTAGGTCTCCTTCACAAGTCCTCATCTTTTCTTCATAGGAGACAAAATGACATTAAAGTACCTACTAATAACACGTAATTGTCTTGGGAACAAATTAATTTGATGGTGGATTTCCTCCTAACACATAACTTTTAAAATTACAGAGTTCAGCCCATACACATTGAACAACAAGAAGAAAATACCAGAGGTAAAGTTTGTTACCTTGCACAACTACCAATTTGCTCCCACATTACACTCCTCCACAAAAACTCTAGATGATGCCCAAAAAACTACCAAACCCCTCGAATCCCCTATCAAATCCACAAATAAATCCATTCATCTATTACATACTTTACTCATTGACCGTATTGCCTCTTCTTCGCTAGGATTAGTTTCTTGGAGAAAGAAAACATCAAAGCTTAGGTTTTACAGTTGGTGCCTAACCATACATTATTTTTTAGGGGCATTTAAGCCCTGACATTCCAAGAAAAAAACCTTCATTGCAAGAAAGAGGTGCCTTCCAGCGCTTGCTTTTTAGAAATAACAAAATACTTAATAGAATCTTATTTTTTGATTGTGACTTTAGCCCTAATGATCCCTTTGGCTGAATTCCTCCCTCTCCTCCCCCCCCCCCCCAACACCATAAATAGGTTGTGATATCTTACTATGTTTCAAATTAAGAGTAACCACTTCTATATAATTCAACTCATCATCTTCATCTTCAAAGTCTTTAGCAAGCAAAGATAGTTACAAATACCCCACCATCATTGAGCCCCCTCCTTTACAACATGAACCTTTATTATCCTCCCTAGATAACACCTCATCATAGCCCTGGGAGTTTGCCACCAAAATGGATGAGATTTTCCTAGCTTCCTTAGTAATGAAGTTGGACTCCTTAAGCACAGTATTACGAGAGAGTTTTTAACCCCCTTATAGCCATTATTTTAGTGATTAAGTGGCTTCAATATAGAAATCAAGCTCAGGAGAGGGGATTACCGCTACCAACTTAAGAGAGGGAAAACAACCATTATGCATCAAAAAAGCTTTTGATCGAGGATCTGGCTTAGATTTCTATACCTTCTAATGAGGCCTTTAAGAAGAGTCTACTAATTGCAGACAATCTTTTTAAATATGCCTAACTTTCATGCATTTATAACACCAAAATGGGACCTTCTCCACATTAATCCATTGTTTCCAAATTCCTTTAGGTGTTTTTATAATAATACCCTCTGATATGTCTTCCTCCAAGTCTAACAAAACACACACCTAAGCATAGGACACCAAAACTCCTCCTATGGTAACTGGGTTAATATTAATAAACTCACCAACCGATGATCTGATCCACCTCAGACAAAAATCAATCCAATACTCCATAGGTATACCATATAGTCTAACCCAAATGGGAAACCTTCCCTTTCTAGGTGCTTCTTGATTGAAATTAGGGTACCAGTCTTATAACCACAACCTTATTCCCTCTATCATCCAGGGACCTCCTTCCATAATCTTCATCTTCTTAGCTTGAGAAGGGTAAGTAATGATAAATAAACCCTTTTGAAAAAAGTAAATACCACACTCTGAACCCCAATTATTCCACACACAAGCCTTCATTGCCCCAATGGCTAGCCATTTGCCAATGAACTTACCTATCAAGCCCCTATCCTTAAGGATATGGATGTAATTATGTAAATCATCACTTTCAAAAACCACCATTTAAGGAGCCACCTTTGCTACAAGATGCAAACCTATGGCTTCACCTATTTGGACTAGAGGAATATCCTTAGATGAAACCTCAATCGACTGGAGGATATCCCCCTTCAAAGCTCGATGCTCTAATGACACCCTATCTACCCCCAAGACATCCCCTGGGATACTCAACGATGTAGGGAGGGCCTCAAAAGTAATGTCCTCACATGTTATTTCTAACCAAGCATCATCTTCCTTATCCCACTTAGCCTCATGTATCTCCTAGTTATTTCTCTTTTAAGGGCCTTGGTAGAATTGACATGCTTGGCTAGGAGTTTTCCCAGGTTGTCCCCTCAATCACTCCTTTGATTTCATGATTTCACCATCATTTTACATGCACCCTTACACAATTGTCTGCTCTACATTTGATTATAATATTAATATATTAAATTATGTAATATTTATATATATATATATATATATAGTATTCATATTAATTATTTTCTATTTTGGTAAAGCAGGGTCTTGTAAAGGAAAATAGTGTAAATTAGAAATCGTACGTCACTCAAAACCTATCAAAGCTGACCCCATCTCATCTTTTTTGCATTAAGCATTAAGCTACAATAATATGATATTCATTTTAATAATCCTTTCAAAACGCATTTTCCCTGGCTAGTGCTCCCTTAAATTTTATGTTTTTTTTCAACATGGATTTATGAGATGTTTATGGAGACAAACTCCAATTATGGCAACCTTTTATTCCAAGTGTTTGAGTATCAAATTATTGTATGTTCTTAAACCTGATGTAATTACTTGAGCTATCAATATATTTGTAGCATTTACAAATGGAAGTTATAAAATAAACTTTGATATAAGTCTTATCCATATGTCATTTTAGAGAAATATGCTTGTGTTCCAACTGATAATGTGTATTTAAAAGCTAATACTATATTGTATTATTATATTATTTATAATATTATATTGTTATATGTCCCCCTCGGTGTGTGATATCATCTAAAATACCTTATCATCACCCCTCACAATCATTGCATAGCTCACCTTGAAATCTTTCACTATTTGCATATTTTGTATGGCTTTTCCCTTTGTTCCAAGGGTCTCTGAATGGCATTTTTGTATGTTCTTAATCCCCATGTAATTTCTAAAAGTCAATATATTATTGGCATTGATGAATGGAATCTACAAGATAGACTATGGGATGTCAAAGCGATGATTAAATCTATATAATATATATTATGATAGTAAATTATAAAATTAAATAGTGATTCATAATATTTTTATTTATATACATTATTATTATTATTAAATTATATAATATTTTATAACAAAATTTTCCACATTTTATTATTTGAGGCCTTACTCTTCACAAATTCCAAGGCATGCATACTAATTTTTAAAATATAGTTTAAAACACTACCCTGGCCTTATTGTGGTAATCTTCTGAGACTTGCAGAAAGGGATTGTTTGAACAACAAAAAAAATACTCAATTGTGCATGGAGAAGTAGGTGTGTTAATGAGAAATATGTGTTTTCCAACATTAAATCTCTACAATATATCCCCTTTTATCTATCACAAGTTTTTTTCATTTGCTCTTACAATTTTCCATTTATTCTTCCTCAAGCCATGGTTGTCACCTGCTATCCTCCCTCTTCCCCTTATTTATATAAGTTAACGATCTACCATTATCATCTCTAGATATTAGGAGACTTTTCCCACCTCATAATCTCTTTTTAAGGTAAGGCCCTGCACATTTTCCATGCGAGGTTGTAGTCTCCCTTTGATGAAACATTTGATAGTCACTCTTATAGCAAAGGAAGGAGAGTGCATATGGGAAAAATAACTATCAAATGTTTGTAGATATGGATGTTTGTGTTGGTAGGAAGTAAATATTATTGGATTTATTATTCTTCATGTGTAATTTAATCCCATTAGGTCAATTGTCGTATGAAGTTGATAGTGTTGGCATCAAAATTTTATTTTCTCAAAAGTTGTCCTCTTTGATGGTTACATGGGGTTTTCATGTTTTAGTTGCATGGGGTTTTAATGTTTTAGTTACATGGGCTTTTCATATTTTAGTTTTATTATTTGCACATGCATTCAACATGAGAAAGAGTGATCATAAGTAGAGGGCTTAATGGAGATGTTTCAAAATTATTAAGGTTAGATGAGCTTTTCATTTCAATAAATATTCTTTATGTTGAGGTATTTTCCTATTGTTGGTGTTGTGGCATAAATGTTGTCATTGATGTCAAGGTCAAGATGGATGTCATTAATGTCAAAATTCAAAGTTGATGTCATGCATGGTGAAGTGGTATATGACAAAGAGTCCCATGATCAGAGAGAACTTGAAGGCAACCTATTGTCTCTTTGTTGAGAGAAAATTTGAAGGCAACTTGGTAATTATTCTAAGGTTGATGACATGTCAAGGTCAAGATCAAGATACAAGATAAACATACTTTTGAGCACTAGTCTTAAAGAGCATTGTCATATCTTAAGCATGTGTATAAAGATGGTGGTCTGGTAGGATGGTTACACATAGGTATGAGAGGATGTTTAAGGATGTCCAAACATGCATATGAATTTTTGCAACACTCAAGAAAGTTTTAAGGTAAACCTTCATGGGTAAGGTCTTAAGCCTAAGCATGCAATCATACTAGTCCTAGATTATGCCTAGCTTAATAAGGAGTCTTGAGGTGTTATTAAGATCTATGAAGGATGAAAATCACTGATATAACATGTGAGAATATTTTTGACACTATATAAATATGTGTATAAGGTATATAAGCTTTTATATGAGGTTTCTAGCTTAGTTCTTAGCTTAGTCTTTACATGAAGAGAACTAGTGAGAAGGCACATGGTTAGTAGCATGATGAGGTGAGTAGAATAAGGATTATGAGAAGAATTTTGGTAGTTTATGAGAAATTTATGAGGTTTTGTGACATGATTATGAGGTATTTAGATCAATTCAATAGGTTTCAAGGTGTGTTCAAGGTCTAAGTGTGACTAGCAGTTTAAGGCCTAATATGCAAAGAGACCTAATGTGCCCTGATGAGCAGTCAAGTTCAGTTTCCAAGGATCCAAATATCATGAGAGTATTTTCAGAGGTGTGAGAGGTTTTTTAAAGTGTTTTTACCAATTCTAAGGTCAAATTATAAAGGATAAATCATGAAATTTGGTTTTGAGGTTTTCTGTGTACACATAATAATGTATTGTAGACTCGAGAAGGATTTTCTCATCATCGTTGGCACATGAAAACTTTAAATGAGATCATAATAAGTTCATGGAAGTTGAGAAAGGTTATTATCTCAAATTTATTGGAATTATTTTTGGATTTGAGGAACAATCCTTTATGAATGATTGCTACGAATGAAAACTAGTTTTCAGTGCCTTAAAACCCTAACTGTGACCCAATATGGAAAATCTTGTTGGAAATGGATAATAATGGTCTGTATGACCTATTTTGGTGATCAAAACATGTATATTAATCTCTTATGTACATACAAGTGGATTTTTTTTTTCATAAGAGTGAGTGGAAGCTACAAGAAACCTCTCGTTTCTCATATTTTTCATGTAGCAAGCAAGGTTAACCAGGTCAAAGCATGGAAATGATTGGAGGATGATGTGTGAGACTTGTCTTTTATTATTATATAAGTTTTTTAGTAGGTTATAAACTTCAAATTTGCTAGCCAGTCATGAAATTTGGCCTAATGTTAAAAGGCTTAGTGAGGAAGATAGTGAGAAAACCAGGTAGAAGTGAGAATGATATTAGGGATGGGTTGTAGTAGATTATGGATGGATACAAATGCATGGGGTTATTTTTAAATACCTATTAACATATCCATAATGGAGATAATTTTTTTTTTAAATATTATGTATGGCATAAATTTAATCTCAATTTGACTTGTCTAACACAGTGAAGTTTGTGTACAATGAAGCCATGAGATTGGTCTGTAAGACCAATATTACTATTAGACCTATGTGTGTGTGTGTGTGTATGTGTGTGTGTGTGTGTTATAAGGATAATTAAGGATCATATAAACCTATTTAAAGTTCATAAAAGTGTTCACGCAGGTGTTCTAAGTCTTGGTTTCCATGACTATGTTTTAGAGCATTCAAGTAGTTTTCTGTGTGTTAGTGAGAATGATGATCCTGATTCATTATGCATAGACTTGAAGAACATAATGCATATGAATGTGTTATATAGGTATCATAATTTTACTTTAAATCATTTTTATTCATGATAAATGCCTATGAAGGTGTGAATTGTTAAAGGTTCTTGATTGGGTGTTTGAGGCCTGTTTACAATTCTGAGTAAGTATATGAAAGTGGTATGTTTGAGGTCTTTTGACCTGTATGGTGAATTATAATGGACATGGTGATTACCCTTAGGTCATTTATATTTTATGAAAATGATTTTTTTATATGGTTATGTGGAAAATTTGAATGTACACTTTAAATATTCAAATCAGACTTTTTGGTAGTGAGAAGGCCTAATTATGAGTAGGCCTAATGGTATGGTTCAAGGAGTGAAATGAGATAAATGGAGTTTGGGACATAAGGTGATATTATAAGTGGTATAATTTAATCATGTGTGAATTTTTTCATCTATTTTTGGAGGCTCAAGATGTTCCAAGGTGGTCAAGATGAAATGTGTGCTTTGAGAAGGCCTAATTACATTAGGTCTATATTAGGCCTAATGGTGGTTTTGGTTCTTATGAGTGGTATCCAACATAAGCAGTGTTTTTTTAAATTTTGAATTGTGTTTTTTGATCTATTATAAGGGTTTAAAATTATGGAGAGATTTGTGGCTAACCAAGGTGTGTGAAAACAAGAGTCAAGTATAAAAAGAAGGTCTAATACGCCTAATTTGACTAGTTAGAATATTAAGGAAATGAGTGAATTAAATAGAAGTTTGGAAACTAGGTAGAGGGTTTGAATACCATTATATAGGTGTTTTGAATATGTCATGAAGTTATAATAGTGATTATACAGGTGATGATCAAGGTCATATGACCTAAATCTATAAAGAATAGGGCTAGTTGAGTGAAGAGGCCTAATACGTTGTTTGAGAGAGATAACACAGTGTAAAGAGCAAAATGAGGTTATAATAATTAGTTGAGTGAGAAGTAGGTGTTAAAATGTGATCAAAGGTTCTATGTGTTTGAGTTAGTGCTGAGTTATCTAGGGGTTTTGTGCCTCCTTGCAAGTTGGTGCTTGTTAAAGGGCTAGTTGAGTTGGTGCATGACTAGTGAGGGGTTGGTGCTCCTTGTGGGGTTGGTGCCTCACTAAATATTAACTCATTTATTATAGGAATACAGTCCAAGATGTGTTTCAGTGGGTTTTATTCCCCTTGAGGGTTTCTCAAATATCTCTTATGTTCATATGTTATATGTTTATGTAGATGCTTGTTTATGCATTGGTTGATGTGTGTGTTTGAATGAATGCTTCATGAATGAATGCTTCATGAATGAATGCTTCATGAATGATAAGTGAAATTAAATGATTATTTTAAGGGAAATTATTCACCCCTCATCTTAGTAGTTTTAATTACAACATTATCAGATGAGGTCCTTTGAATCAGGCCTAATAGCTTAAAGGAGATCCTAAGCAAGCAAAGATGGCTAGTTAAACACGAGGAAGTTTCTCTACAAGTAAGGCTCTATTGTTCAATGGTTCTAATTATGATTTTTGGAGTGTCAGGATTAGAACATAGTTGATGTATCAATGTCATGATGTTTGGAAATTAGTTTTGGATGGATATACTACACCCCCTATTCACCATATAGATGCAACAGGTAAGATGGATAGTGACAATAATTCAAAAGCAATGAATGGTATTATTTGTGGCCTATCAAAGGCAGAACTTGTGAAGGTGATGCACTATATGTCTACCAAATAAGTGTGGGACAAGTTGAAGACTATCCATGAGGGAAAACCGAAGGTCAAGTTGGCTAAATTGCAAACCCATAGAAGATGGTTTGAAATCTTAAGGATGAATGAAGACGAGATCATTAAAGCTTACTTATTGAGGGTTGATGAAGTGGTCAACATCATAAGAGGCATAGGTGAAGAAATGAAAGAGTTTATTATTTTTCAAAAGGTATTGAGATCTCTAACTCCTAAATTTGATTCTAAATAATCTACTATTGAAGAGATGCAAGATCTAGACAAGCTAGATATGGATGGACTTCATGACACCCTAACAACCTATAAGATGAGGAGAAGTGAAAGAAGACCTAAAAATAAGGAAGTTGTGTTCAAGGTAGAAAATACATCAAAGTAGAAGAATACATAAGGTAATAAATCCAAAGACAATATGATTCTAATATTGATGATGATGAGTTGATATCTATGTTTGTAAGAAAGTTGAAAATTGGTTTAGGTAAATACAAGGGTAAACTGCTCTTCAAGTGATTTAGTTGTGGAGAAATTGGACACTTTGCTAACAATTTCCCTCATAAGAACAATAAAAATGATGATGAAGAGCTTGATGAAGGTCATGATGATGATCAAAAGTCTTATCGATTTGATAAAAGCAAGGAAAGGTTCAAAAGGTGTAATGACAAGAACAAGTTTTTTCAGAATAAAAGAAGGTTTTAGACCAAAGAAGACTGTAGCTCATCTGATGAAAGTGAGAGAAGTGATTCTAAGAGTGACCATGAAGGTGTTGATACTAATTTCAATTAAGTTCTCTTCATGCTTGAAGAGGCAAGCTATTCAAATCAAGAAGAGTCCATATGGTTTGGAGGTACTATTGGTGATTCAAATGAAGAAGAAAATGAGGTGGACCTTGAGGCTGAGTTGATGAATGCTCTAGAATAGCTGAAGATGGTGAAGATGAAGAATAAGGTGATGAGGTCTCTTTTCAAAGACTATGAGGAGCAAATAAATTTTTTTGAAGTTAAACTGAGCAACAACTCCAAGGAACAAGGGGAACTAGTCAAATAGTTGAAGACTCAAATTGAGATTATGGCTGCAAGCCTAAAGGCTAAAGAAGAAGAATGTTCAAGGTATGTAACTGAAGTGGATTCTTTGAGAACTGACCTGAATTAGTCATCAAGTAAGGTAAAGTCCTTTATGAATTTTTAAAAAAGTACCAATGATCTAGATAACATCCTGAGTAGTCAAAAGATTGTTAATGACAAAATAGGTCTTGGTTTCAGTGGAGACCAAAAGAAGAACACTAATGTGATCAAGGAGAATTAGACCTTAAGGGTTAATGGTCAATAAAGGAATGATGGTGTTAATACAATGAAGACTAATCCCATCAGGTAGTCTAATACTATAAGGTATGTTCATCCTTTCAATGGTTATTGTTATTCATGTAACCAATTTGGTCATAGAGCAAGGCATTGCAAAAAACCCTCCAAGAATGAATGTGCATGGAACTATGAAGAGAATCATCAGTCAAAAGGTATGGGTAATGGTGTGTTTTATTCAAGAGGAATAGTGTATTTCAATTGTCAAAAGGTTGGTCATATTGAAAAGTTTTGTAAGCATGGATTCTCAAGTCAAAACAAGAAGATTGAGGCCCTTAGAATGCAAGAAAGAAGACAAAATAGTGAATGGATACCAAAGGTATCTAAGGTGATTGGTGATCAGTATCCAAGTCCAAGTGGATTCTTTGCCATGATGGAGCATAGTTCAAATGTAAAGGATTGTCAAGAATTATCCCTGTCATCTTAAGTTGTATATGAAGGAGTCAATACAAGTAGATCAAACAAAGATTGAAGAGGTCAATCCAAATAGGCTTTTCAAGCCTAAGAGGATCATGAAGAAAGTTCAGACTAAATCTCTTGATTTTATGTTATTTTAATACCCTAGAGAATAGGTGACTCTGTTAGGCTTCATGGAGGCACTTAGCTAGTGAGCAGAAGCATGAAGGATGCTTGATCTTAGGGGGAGCTTTGTATTCTTTGTTTCAGATCCAAAGTTCAATCAATAGTCTAATAGAGTTATGATTACAAGAGATGGGTTACAAAACATTTGTATTATGACTTGATCAAACCAAGCCACATTCATGATAGTGTCTGAATACCTCATGGAGATAAGGGGAGCCAATCATGCTCCAAGAGTAGGTGTGTTTGCCAAGAAAATTTGTAGTAGTTGGTTGTAAGCCTGATATGTATTAAGTTTTTATCAAAGAGAGAGAGAGTGATCTTGTTTGGAGAGAAAAGGTGTATTATTCTAGGTCCAGGGATTAGATAGTTGTCAAAAGATGACTCTTTGTCATTAATGTTAAAAGGGGAGAAAGTTTTAGTTTGGGAGAAAGGTCAGTTTGAAGAAGATCTAGCTTGGGTAGATAAGAATGATCAACTTTCTTTGAGTGTTTGCCATCAATTACAAAAGGGGGGATTCTTGAGATATGTTCCTATTGTTTGTGTTGTGGCATAAATGTTGTCATTGATGTCAAGGTCAAGATGGATGTCATTAACGTCAAAAGTCAAAGTTTATGTCTTGCATGATGAAGTGGTATGTGACAAGGAGTCCTATGACAAGAAAGAATTGGAATGCAACCTATTGTCTCTCTATTGAGAGATAATTTGAACGCAACCTAGTAATTATTCTAAGGTTGATGACATGTCAAGGTTAATATCAAGATACAAAATAAGCATACTTTTGAGCACTAGTCTTAAGGAGCATTGTCACGTCATGAGCATTTGCATGAAGATGGTGGTATGGTAGGATTGTTACACATAGGTATGAGTGGATGTTTAAGGATGTCCAAGCATGAATATGAAGTTTTGAAACACTCAGGAAAGTTTTAAGGTAAACCTTCAGGCATATGGTCTTAAGCCTAAGCATGCAATCAAACTAGTCTTAGACTCTACCTAAATTAATAAGGAGTCTTGAGGTGTTATAAAGATCTATGAAGGATTCAAATCAGTGTTATAACACATGATAAGATGTTTAACATTGTGTAAACATGTGTATAAGGTATATAAGCTTTCATAAGAGGTTTCTAGGTTAGTATTGGCTTAGTCTTTGCATGAAGAGACCTAGTGAGAAGGCACATGCTTGGTAGCATGATGAGGTGAGCAGTCTAATGATTATGAGAAGAAGTTTGATATTTTATAATCAAGGTATGAGGTTTTATTAAATTATTATGAGATATTGAGAGCAGTGCAAGAGGTTTCAAGGTGTGTTCAAGGTCTAAGTGTGATTGGCAGTTTAAGGCCTAATATGCAAAGGGGAGACCTAGTGTGGCCTAATGAGGGGTCAATTTCAGTTTTCAATATGATATATATCATGATATAATTATCATATGTGTGAGAGGTTGTGCCAAGTGTGTTGACCAAGTATGAGGTCAAAGTCTGAAGGAGAAAGCATGAAATTTGGTTTGATGTTTTCTGTGTACACAAAATGAGGTAATACAAACCCAAGGATTTTCTCATGCTCATTGGCACGTGTAAAATTTGCATGAGATCCTAATAAGTTCATTGAAGTTTGGTAAGGTTCCTAGCTCAAATTTATTGACAATGTTTTGGAGTTGATGGGTAATCCTTTATGAATGTTTGCTAAGAATGGAAATTGGTTTTTAGTGCCTTAATATCCTAATTGTGACCTGATATGGAAGATCTTGTTGGAAATGGTTTAGAATGGTTTATATTATATATTTTTGTGATTGTAAAATGTATATTACTCTTCCAAGTACCTCCAAGTGGCATTGGTATATTATAATAGTGAGTGGAAGCTACACAAAACCCCTTGTTTCTCAATTTTTTGATGTAACAGGCAGGGTTGACTAGGTCAAATCATGAAAATGATTGGATGATGACGTGTGAGACTTGTAATTTATGATAATATAATTTTATAATAATGATAAAAATTTAAAATATGCTAAACCGGTCATGGAAGTTGGCCTATTGCTAAAAAAGCCTAATGAGGAAGACAGTGAGAAAACTAGGCAAAAGTGAGAATGAGATTAGAGATGGGTTGCAGTGGATTAGGGATGGATCCAAATGAATAGGTTTATTTTTCAAGACATATAACACATATCATTAAAGGAGATAATTTTTTTAATCAGATTTTGTATGGCAAAAAGTTGATCTCAATCTTACTTGTCTAACATAGTGAGGTCTGTGTACAGTGAAGCCATGAGATTGGTCTATAAGACCAATATTGATATTAGTCCTTATAATATATATATTTTTATATTATATAAGTATTTTTAAGGATCACATAAACCTATTTAAATTTCATAAAAGTGTTCACACAGGTGCTCTAAGTCTTGGTTTCCATGATTGTGTTTTGGAGCATTCAAGGAGTTTTTTGTGTGTTAGTGAGAATGATGTTCTTGAGTCATTATGCACATATTTGAAGAATAAAATGCATATTAATTTGTTCTATATTTATCATAGGCTCATTTTAATTCATGATAAATGCCTATGAAGGTGTAAAAAGTCAAAGGTTCTTGACTGGGTGTTTGAAGCATGTTTACATTTCTGAGTAAGCATATGAAAGTGGTCTGTTAGAGGTATTTTGACCTGTATGGTAAAGTATAATGAACATGGTGATGAACCTAAGGTCATGTATATTCTATCCATATGATTTTTTATATGGTTATGTGCAAAATTTGAATGTACACTTTAGATATTCAAAGCAGACTTTCTTGGAGTGAGAAGGCTTAATGGTATGGTTCAAGGAGTGAAATGAGCTAAATGGGGTTGGGGACCTAAGGTGAGCTTAGAATGGGTCTAATTTAATCATGTGTGAAGTTTTTAATCCATTTTTTAAGGCTCAAAATGTTCCAAGGTGGTCAAGATGAAACATGTGCTTTGAGAAGGCCTAATTGCATTAGGTCTCTATTAGGCTTAATGGCGGTTTTGGTTCTTATGAGTGGTGACCGACCTAATTAGTGGTTTTTTCACTTATGAAATGTGTTTTTAATCTATTCAAATGGTGATCCAATAATTTCTAGGTTTGTTTCTAACCAAGGTGTGTGAAATCAGGATTCAAGTATAAAAAGAATGTCTAATAAGCCTAATTTAACTATTTAGAATATTGAGGAAATGAGCAAATGAAATAAAAGTTTAGAAACTAGGTAGAGGTTCTGAAGACCATCAGAGAGGTGTCTTGAATATGTCATGAGGTTATAATAGTGATTCTACATGTGATGATCAAGGTCATATGGCCTAAATTTTCCAAAAAGAGGGCTAGTTGAGCGAAGAGGCCTAATAGGCTGTTTGAGAGAGATAGAAGAGTGTAAAGAGAAAAAGGAGGTGATCATCATCATTTAAGTTATAAATAGGTGTCCAAAAGTGATCAAAATTTCCAGGTGGCTAAGTTGGTGATGAGTTACCTAGGGAATTGGTGCTTCGTTACAAGTTGGTACTTGTTAAAGGGCTAGTTGAGTTGGTGCTTGACTAGTGAGGGGTTGGTGCCTCACTAAATATTAATTCATTGCTTATAGGACTATAGTCCAAGCTATTTTTTAGTGGGTTTTATTCTGATTAAGGGTTTCCCACATATATTTTGTGTTCATATGTTATATGCTTATGTGGATGCTTGTTTATGCATTTGTTGATGTGTGTGTTTGAATGAATGCTTCATGAATGATAAGTGAAATTTAAGGGTTGTTTTAAGGGCACTGATTCACCCCCCACCTCTCAGTAGCTATAATTCCAACACTTTAAGCTCCTAGTTGAGATTTACACTTGTATTTTTCTTGGAAAATGGATGAATAAAAGTATTAAGATAGACTATGGGACCTTAATGTCTTGTCCCCACATTATCAACATTGCATCATTGATTTAAGAAAACATTAGATGTGGAGTCATACTATAATCAAATAAACTCTCATGACATCATCCTCCACCTTTGACAATAGAAAATGATCAATCAAAGATGTCACCACCTTGAAAGCTATGAAACCACTTGTAATAGGTGTTGCAAGTCATGTATATCCTACCACTGCCCTAAATCCAAGTTTGTATTATCAATGATGAATGCCTTCAGTAATTGGAGAAAGAGACATGTTTCATACTATTGGTTTTTTAGTTCTTAAGGAAATAATCACTTGTTGATAAAAATTTTCAATGGATGAATATCTCATGGTGTGAGGTGTCTACTCCCTCAGTTTCCATTTTTGGTAATGGTTTTATTTTAGCTTAGTTTTCCTTTGGAGAAGACAAGGATTTTTTTTTAGAAATGGACCATGGTTCTTTAAGAAGCAAGTTGTATTTATTTGCCCATGTAACTTATTATTGGATCATGTTATGGTGGTTATCTCATTAGTAACGATTTGCATCTGCCTTTATAAATTTATTCTCATTCTGAGAGCTCCTATATTACTTTAGTAGATGATTTCTAAGATGGGTCAGCTTGTCAACATTGATAATGACCCACTCTTGATACACAAAAACTTCATTAGAATATGTACTATGGTAGATTTTTATAAACCTGTTCCTCACTCTCTCAATGTGATCTCTTCGAAAGGAAATTGGTTACAATTTTTGAACATCAAAGGTCTCCTTTTTGAATGCTTTAGGTGCAATTAAACAAAGCATTTTTTTGTGAGTTGTTCATTCAATATTTCTATCGCATTCAGGTCATCTCAATTCATGAGTCTAAAAAAGTTTGTTGTGAGCCGCACTCAGATTCATGAGAAGGTCACTCAGAGTTATCATAGTGTTGATCCCTCTCCAATCTATTTGGATGATGATAAGTATTTTCCTACACCTGTGGATATTGTCAATTTCTTTTCTCCTTTATGTGTGCAAGAAATAACAAGTTCAACTTGCAATCATTCACAAAATAATGGTTTGGAGTGCAAGTTGTATGGTTTAATCTATTATGTGAGGGAATCTTGAGGGGAAGTTGAGCTTTAGAGGTTTGATAGTCGAATGATTGATAAATTCATTTTCAAGGAGACAATTACCTCTATCCACCAAAGGAAGGAACCAACATTGAAGGACCATGTTTTGGGGTTGGTCGAAGGGCGATGTGAAACTATGGAAGAAGGTAGACCATCACTCTCAAATTCATCAGAGATTGGATCTCATTTTGAGGAGTTAAAGAGTAAGACTACATTTTTGGGAGAGATGACTGCAGAGCTTTAATGCAAAAAGGAGGATATGGATGAGCTGACTTTGAGTTTGGAAGACATGATGCAGTCAGACTTGGTCCTAGTTCTAGATGATAGGTGGCTTAACTTAGGGATAATGATATATTTGGGAGAGATTAGGTCTCATTCACAGGATGACATTGCCTCCCATGAGCCTTTAGGCATCCATCCAACAAAGGCTATTTTATCCAACCCAAACTATGGTGTTCCTAAATGCAAAGGCCATAAATCAGAGGCAAAATTTTTTTAAATGGAAGCTTGGGAGGCCATTGATGGTGAATCATAATGGACTTTGGATCCCTTTTTTCCCAAAGGGAAATGAGGTTGCTTGCCCTTGCCATTGGGGTGGACCTTGTTGCTGAGTTGGTCATTGGTTAAGGGCTTCTCGATGGGATAAATTTTTGTTTTAGATTTTAGGTTCTCTATCTACTTGTTTTGTCTTTCTTGGTCCAATTGATTGCTAGGCTTCAAATCTTGCATCTCTTTAGGGTAGCCTCTCTCCCTGAGCATTACTTTTAATCCAAGCTTTTCTGTTTTGTAATCACTCAGTATTTTTTAGACCTATTTTACTAGAAAAGGGACCCTTCACCCTTTTTTCATCTATCATTCATTCATATATATATGTGTGTGTGTTACATATTATTATATTACTAACAATTATTTTATAATAATATTTATATACTATATAATATAAAATATGTATAATACTATAATATTAATGTATGTTATTATAATATATTATTATTTATTACACAAACCGGTCTAGGACATAATCAAGGGCCTAGATCCCCAAATGATTATTAGCCACCTAAATACCATATGTGTATTGGATATTACCACACATATACCAACTATTACCATGTATGATAACCAACAGGGTTGTGAATACCACCAATGACCACAACTAGCCTCTAGAGTACCAACAACAACCACAACTGGCCTCGAGAATGTAACTAACAACCACAACCAATCTCAAGAACGCAGCCAACAACCACAACCTATTTCATATGCAATTACTAAGATTTGAACCTGGGTGAAGCTTGAAACAACCAAGCCACTTTACCAACTCACCCACATCTCATTGGCGTTTAGTATATATTAATATTATAAATATAATATAATATATTAATATTATATAATATTAGAATATAATATTTATTTATAGTATTAGATTATATATTTCGTAATATTATATTTATTATTACTTAATAAAACTTCTTATAAATGAAATGCTGGAGCGATTGAGGGAGACCATGCATGTTTAAAATTTAGGTCACGATGTAATTGACATATGGAAGAAAGATTGATAATTTGATGATATGTAGCACTAGGGTGAACAAGTGGTAGTCATTGGAGGTTGTAACATATTTTTATGAGTGGCGTTGTTTACATCTTATTCTTTAACCATATATGTATGTGTTATGCACTATGTGCTTTCGAGCACGTTGTTTTTGTATATACAATTTGCAATACTCATGTACGCATAATGATTGCCAAACTTTCATAATTTCACATTTTCTCAGTAATTTTATTTAATTGATTTAATCATGTATTTAATTTTTCAAAGTTTTGAAGGATTATAAATGTGAGATTTATGGCTTCCACAATCCATAATTACATTCTGAGGTTCAAATGAAGCAAATATACATCAATTTACTAGAACTAACTAGGATCTCCTCAACCATTTTCATGGACAATGTAACGTCAAATGTTAATTGTATCATTCTTGGAAGGTAATTGGTGAAAAATTTCCCTAATTTATTTTTATTTAAGTTAGGGTTCTGACATAACAATTGACATAGAAGAAATTTGTTTTTGGATAAAACTGAGTTGATATTATATAACCCTGTTGTGATCCATCAACATGTAGTCCATTTGTTTTCTTAAGCATGAAGCTAGTTCAGTGAAATAATTTTGTGAAGGGAATAATAAAATTCACTTTTGAAATGCAGATTACAAGGAAAGGTTGCAATAATCACAGGTGTAACAAGAGGTATTGGAAAAACCATTGTTCGACTTTTCATCAGACACGGAGTCAATGTCATTATTGCAAACATTGCATATGAAGCCGGTCATAAACTTGTTGAACATCATAGGCAACATATATTCAATGCGATACAACTAAAAAGAAAGACGTGAACATAGCGGTGAATTTGGTCATGGAAAAACACAAATGACTCGACATTATATTTAATAATGAAGGTATCGAAAATTTCTGTAAAAAAAATGTTGTAAAGTATGAGAGAGATAGATTTGATCATGTATTGAACATAAATGCAAAAAAAATAGTACACAACATTAAGCATGCAACCCACATTATGATTCCCAATGAGTAATGCCTCCATGTACATGCATCCTTACCTAATTAGATTAAAAAACTTTACAAAAACAAGTTGTACTTGTAACAATAATTACACGTGGCAGTCGATAATTTACAAATAAAACATCAAAAAAATACCGCGACGAATCTCTACTATGCTCCTCTCAGTGAAATGCCTCCGGCTAAGTGAGCGAACGTAACCCAGATTTATAAATGAGAAATAGAATAAGTCGGCGTAAACCAGATTTATATATGAGAAATAGAATCATAAGTCATTTTCTGGTTAGTCAAAGTGGCCCCTGCTGCAAATTGTATCTGACAGTGACATGGTCGGGAAGGACTCTTATCGTTGGCGCTGGTCATACCTGGCATGTAGGCGTAAAAACCAATAGAATGTTGGGGCTTCAGCCATGGTATTTTCATAAAAATGTGGCAATGTGCTCACTTCTGTATGTAAAAAATTGTTGTGTAAGCTCACATGTTAAAAAAGCATGGCAATGTGTTCACTTCGCTGAACATTGTGTTTCTGATCATTTCGCTGCTGCTTTTTATTAGCTTTTGTATGTGCATTCATACTCTCATTCATATTCATTGTTATGAATATTTTTGTTATCTTAATTTATTGTAAAATTCTTACTCAGGTTTTCTTGACGGTGGTTTGGTGCAAGACAGACAGCTTTTAATGGCGAATCACCAATATTACCCGCAACATACGTTGGCCCTCTCCTTCACTCCTCCTCATCCAGGAAGAGCTTTTCGTTGCCATGTCTACTACAGAGGCTGTGAAAATTGCTGGTATTATCACTGTTCTGAATGCTCATTCTGCTTGCACGGGACCTGCAACCAAATATCCTCCGTCAGAGAAAGCCTGCTCAATACAATTTCTGAGAGCCATAGTCAAAGGCTAATGGGCAGTTATATGCCCGGGAGCTCAGGACCTAGTCACCTGGTGAGAATATACAGTGATCCTACTCAGTTTTTCCAATTTTTATCGGTCATCTTTGTTTAACAGCTCACCTTCTTTTCATTTGCAGCAGCAGCAAAGTCCACCATTACCAGCATATGGTATCATGAGTTCCCCAGTGAGCCGCCATATGCCCAGGAGCTCAGGTCCTAGTCAGTGGCTGAGAATAAACAATGATCCTACTCTCAGATTTTCCACTTTTTATTTGTCATCTTTGTTTAACAGTTTGTCCTCTTTTCATTTACAACAGTAACAACGTCCATCATTATCAGCGTATGGTATCATGAGTTCTTCAATAGGCGGCCATATGCCTGGAAGTTAGGTCCCAATGAGTGGGTGAGAATATATAGTGATCCTACTCACAGTTTTTCCAATTTTTATTGGCCATCTTTGTTTAACAGCTCATCCTCTTTTCATTCGCAGCAGCAGCGTCCACCATTATCAGCATATGGTATCATGAGTTCACCAATGGGCGGTCGTATGCCTGGGAGCGTAGGCCTCAGTCACTTGGTGAGAATATACAGTTATCCTACTAAGTTTTTCCAATTTTTATCCACCATCTTTGTTTAACAGCTCGTCATCTTTTCATTTATAGCAGCAACAACTTCCACCATTATCAATATATGGTATCATGAGTTTGCCAATAAGCGGCCATATGCCCGGGAGCTCAGGACCCAAACACTGGGTGAGAATATATAGTGATCCTATTCTCAGTTTTTCTAATTTTTATTGGTCATTTTTGTTTAATAGCTCGTCTTCTTTTCATTTACAGCAGCAACAATGTCCGCAATTACCAGCATATGGTATCATGAGTTCGCCAATGAGTGGTCATATACCCAGGAGCTAAGGGCTTGGTCACTTCGTGAGAATATATAATGATTTTACTCAGTTTTTTCAACGGTCATCTTTATTTAAGATTTTATCCTCTTTTCATTTGTAGCAGCAACAACGTCCACCATTACCAACATATGGTATCATGAGTTTCCAAAGGGATGGCCATATGTTGGTGTTAAGCCACACTCGGACCGAAGATGGACTGGTCCAAGAGGGACCAGTAGCTCAGTGGTAGAGCACTCCAGCAGCATATGGATGGTCCTAGGTTCGAGTCCTAGCTGGTCCATGAACCAACATGGTATCAGAGCCAGGTTCAGGCTAGGAGCCCCAAGCACACAAGAGGTGTGGCTTAAGGGGGGGTGTTGGTGTTAAGCCACACTCGGACCGAAGATGGACTGGTCCAAGAGGGACCAGTAGCTCAGTGGTAGAGCACTCCAGCAGCATTGGATGGTCCTAGGTTCGAGTCCTAGCTGGTCCATGAACCAACACCATATGCCCGGGAGCCCAAAGCCCCAGTCAGTTGGTGAGAATATATATATACTGATCCTACCGTCAGATTTTCCACTTTTTATTGATCATCTTTGTTTAACAGCTCATCCTCTTTTCATTTGCAGTCCCAGCAAAGTCCACCATTGCCATCATATAGTATTATATGAGTTCGCCATTTCCATCTATGACAGGTCCCATGGTTGTGCAACAGCAACATCCGCCATTTCCATTTGTATATAATACGATGGGTCACATAGTTGTAGAACAAGGGATGGGAACCATTTTTAACAACGGACTTGGAGATGGAGGTGGAGATGGATTGGGCAGTATTGGGGATTTGTTTGACACTATCGGATCTATGCTTGGCTTTTGAATCTTTTTAATATGTGTGGGCTAAATATTATTAGCAACATGGATGTCATTTGAACCACTTATAATAGTTTATTAATTAATGGTCTTCTAGTAGATATATGCTTTCTTTTAGATTTTGATTTGGTAGTTTAATTTTTAATGATTTATAAACTATACATACTAATTCATAGTCTGCTTTCTTTTAGATTTTGATTTGCAGAAACACTTTTCTTTCATGTGTAATTTTATTTTCAATGATTTATATAATGATTTAAATTAATTTATGATCTTTTTGGCAGGCATGTGTTTTCTTATAAGTATTTATTTGCATATGTAATGATTAATAAATCTCTAATAATAATAAATGGTCCTTTGATAGACATGCTTTCTTTTAAATTTTAATTTACATAGCTACTTTTCTTCAAGCTTAATTTTTAATGATTTGTAACAAAATTTGAGGTTAGATAAAATTAATTATTCACATTTGAACAAATAGAATAGTGGAGATATAGGACTTATGTTTAAATTCTTTTGACAGAATGCAAAGGTTTGGAGTGATTCCAGACCGTATCACCTTTGATGGAATTTTGGCTGCATGCTCTCATACAAGCCTAGTTATAGACTAGGGGATATTTTACTATGAGTGAATGCCTTCATATTATGCCTTAAAAGTCCTTTAAACTCTAGTTTAGTTTTGGCCCTCACTTTGATGTGGATATTTAGATTTTATGATGTGATGTATTTATGTCTTTTATGTTTAGAAATATGTTTATGTTAAAAAAAAATGTTTTAATATAAAATATTTAATAATTTTAAATCGAACAATTTAATAAAATTTGTGTTAAAAATAATACATGTTTAATATATTACAATTTAATATTAAGAGTCAATGTGTATGTTAATTATGTATTAACATAATTTACACAAACAAATTTGTATGCATGTGTGTTTTGGGTGTTGTTCTTAGAGAGGGTTTAAGCCATGATAACATTGCCTTATTTAACCTTAATTTTATTATGCACATCTATGTTAGAGAGTTAATCTATGTTTATATATTTTTTATTGTTGGATACATATGTTTTGGTGTAGGGATGGGATGGAACTAACCTGGTGGTTTGGTTTCATGGAGGTGGTAGAATTGAATTTTTTTTGCACGTATTGTTTATAATTTTTTGGAGTTTTATGATTTTATATAAATTATTCTATTTTCTCTAAATTACGAATTTTATTATTTTCAAAATTAAATTAATAGAAAATAGTTTTATAAACAATAATAAAATATTAGTGAGTTGTCATATATCACTAAATCATCCTACAATTTCTTAGCAACATCTACATCTTTGAAGGCCTCAGCTTCTAGAAGCAATTGAAATTCTCCTCCTTGAAATGTAGCCATTATCTTAAATTCTACTTCTCGAAATATAGTTGCTAGTTGAAATTCTCCTTCTTGAAATGCCGTCAGTTTTATTTTTCAAGTAATATTTCAAGTTATATAATGCATTGAGATTTTATGTTCCATAAGGCCACCTGCACCATAAAATTAGGAGTAGTAGTGGCCTCCATGGGACCCCATTGTAAGACATACTATTACATTTTTTATCTTTGCATATACTGTATATAGAAGATATGAAACTGTACCACACATCTTTGGTATTGTAATTGAAATATCGCTTGTAATTTTATTCATCTTAGAAAACAACCTTCTAATGTTAATTTTCATTGTGAAGGCTCGTTTAAAATGAAATGAAATGGTTTTATTTACGTCCACGAGTCCGAGCATAGTGTTTGAGATGTCATTTCACTATGAAGATTATATTGCATAAAAAAATGGTTATAGTTTCCCTAATGTTTTCTACTATTTTTGTATTATTTTCTCAACACAAGCCCTTGTCATACCAATCATGCAACTGCTTACTGGTATTTAGTTTGGCATAAACTACTACTAGCAGTTTCCCCAAAGGTGTAAATTACGCCCGAAGGGATGTAATATTTTGTTTTTGTAAAGGGGGTTTGTAAACCTAGGGAGTATAAATTGATATGACCACTGACCCATCTTGTTCAGATATGAAGGGTTAAACAATAATACTCTTAAATTTATGGTGGAGGTGATAATGGAAAATGAGGTTGTGTGTTTCTTATATGGTGTGATAATATGTTGGGCGAGGAGGAAAAGTTTCATTTCATGATAAGGTTGAGTAATGGAAAAGCAGTGGGGAAAGGCAAAGCCATACATAAAATGAAAGTGGTGAGATATTTTAAAGTGAGTTGAGTGGTGATGGTGAGGGCCAATGATAGGACATTTCAGGGGATATCATACACCAAAGGGCCCATATCATACACTAGACCCAGATTCAAGGTAGCTAGTGGATTTACATAACATGCACCCATTATAAAGGGGTTCACAACTTACAATGTGTTGGTATATTTGATTGGTCATTTTCTATTGTCAAAGGTGGAAAAGGATGTCATGAGGGTTGATTTAGTTGTGGCAGGCTCCACATATGATATGTTGATCGAAAAATCACTATAACGCTGTTGATGTGGGGACAAGACATTGAGTTTCTGAAGTCTATATTTATATATACGAATTATAAATATAATATATTATTTTTATTATAATCATATTAATATGTATATTATTATTTTAATATATATTTATAATTATAATAGAATGATACATTATATAAAAATTAATTAAAATATTATATTATATTATATATATGTTAATATTTTGTATATATGATATAATATATTATATTTATAATTATTAGTAATATAATATATTATTAAATATTTTAATTATTACTATAATATAATATAATAATATATGATATAGTTAATATAGTTTAGATATATATTTTTAGTAATATTATATTTTATAAATATTATATAGCTAAATATATTAAGATAGTAATAATAATTTAATATAATATTAGTGAGTAATGCCCCTTTAGTGCACAATCATGCTCTAAACGCAGTCAATCTCCATTCAAAGAGGCCTTTCCCTAGGGAGATCCCTCTAGTCTAAATGGGTGAAGCATCAATGTAAAGTAAGGAGGTGATGATTGTTTTAAGAACAATGGCTTTTGAAATTGAGGGTTTTTTAGACAAGCATTCAAACTTATAGGATAAAATATTGTTTGGGAAGTTTGTTGGCAAGTGGATGACCATTGGGGATGTGAATAATTGGGTGAGCAACAACTGGGGTCCAAACTGTGATATCTACTTCTTGCTAAAGGATTTTTTTGCTGTCATTTACCCATTGAATGCTAAGAAGGAATATATTTGGAAGGACCCTGACTAATGAAGGGAGTAGGAATTTTGTTGTAAAATTGGTGCCCTAACTTCAACCTATTTATAGAAAGAAAGGGGAAGTTCCCCATTTGGACCAAGTTGTATGGGTTACTTATGGTGTATTAGAATGAAGGTTACCTGAGGCAAATCAATTCATTGTTTGGCGAGTTCATTAAGACTGACCCAATGACCATTAAAGGTGATTTGGTGTCTTATGCCTGAGTGTGTGTTTTTATAGATTTGGAGGAAGACATACCAAAGAGCATTATAATTAAAAATTAAGAAGGGGTTAGGGAACAACTTATTGATGTGAAAAAGGTTCCTTTTCGATGTTACATGTGTAGGGAAGTAGGAAATATATGAAAAGATTGTTTCAAGGGGGTTAGTACCTATAGAATGCCATAGCTAATGGTGTGGCAAGCTAAAGAAAATCCTCAATCTCCATATTTTCTTAGGTATAATTGGGGAATACCCTTCCTCAATTCAAAAATGGTCATTCCTCATACCGAGTTGGGAATCAATATTGAAGCTATTGAAATTATAAAAGGCAGGTTGGATGGGGAAGAACAAATCTCCCCCAACACCATACTTGAGGAGTACAAATTAATCTCTAAGGAAGATTATAAAATATCATTTATCTCTGTCACAAACCCCCATGCTGTAAATGAGATCTTTCTGAGGATGATATTGAGGGATCATGTTCGAAGGAAGGAGGGTCAAGAATGGTGGGGGATTTACAATTATCCCCTTTTGTGTGTTGGGGATCAACCAACAATGTTGATTACTATATGAAAGCAATTAAATGTGGAATTAAACCAGAAAGATAAGTAAATAGAATCAAAAATAACAAAGAATAAGAGATACAAGAAACCACCCTGAAAACTTGTATTAAACTCTTTACAGAAGGAATACAATTGAAGACACTTCTTTTCTTCCACACCTCTCTCAGATGTACATATCTCTTTCCCTCAAGAGTTCTCTCTCTCAATTACAATCAATTCCAACAACCTGGATTGATACACATATACAATCTTGTACTGTTCAACACTCCTACAATAAACTAAGAAGATCTATCCTATTATATAATAATTAGGAAACATGAGCATACAACTATAGCCATTAGATGCACCTCCTAATCAAGGGCTCTAAATAGTCTTACTTAAAATAGAGATGCAAACTTAAGACTAACACTTAATCCTAACATGCAAACATTCTATTCTGTCCACAAAAATAACATTTTGGACGCACAGGTGATCGACGTCGGTCCCTGCCTGTCTGCACCTGACCGACGTCGACCAAACATAACCGACGCTGGCATCTCCCAGTCGACTCCTGACCGATGTCGATCGCTACTAATCGATGCCGACGACTGTGTAACACCAACAACTTTGCACACGCTCATTTGGTGAAGCTTTTAGCTCCACACCTTAACAATCTCCCACTTGCAGATAAACAGTTGCACCGATACATGTACAACAACATCTTCTAGCTCCTCCATCTTTAAATTCAATCATTAAGACCAACAAAAGTTGAATGAAGATTCAACTTCTCCTTTGTTACCGGCTTGGTTAACATATTAGCAGGGTTCTTATCTGTATGGATCTTTTCCAGCTTCAACTCACCATCCTCCAATACCTGTCTAATGAAGTGGTACCTAAGCTGTATATGCTTTGTTCTTGAATGAAAGGCTAAATTCTTAGCCAAATGAATTGCACTCTGACTATCACTGTATAATCTGCAACTCTCTTGCTCCTTTCCTAGCTCTTCCATGAACCGTGTCATCCATATCATCTCTTTGCTAGCCTCCATGACTGCAATATACTCTGCTTCTGTAGTTGACAAGGCAACAACCTTCTATAACTTTGATATCCAGCTAACCGCCATTCCACCAACAGTGAAAACATATCCTGTGGTGCTTCTCCTGCCATCCAAATCACCTGCCATATCTGAATCTACATAACCATGTAGAGAAGTATCTGAACCTCCATAGCACAAATGCCTACTGCTGGTCCCTCTCAGATATCTAAGGATCCACTGAACTGCTTTCCAGTGCTCCTTCCCTAGATTGACCATATACTTACTTACAATTCCCACTGCTTGGGCAATATCCGATCTAGTACATACCATTGCATACATTAAACTCCCTATTGCGGAAGCATATGGAACTCTACTCATGTACTCTACCTCATCATGTGAATTAGGACATTGTTCTTTACTCAACTTAAAATGTCCAGCCATAGGTGTACTTACCGGTTTTGCATCCTGCATATTGAACCGTTTCAACACCTTGTTCACATGATCCTCTTGAGACAAAATCAACCTATGATTTTTCCTGTCTCTCTTAATGCTCATGCCAAGGATTTTCTTTGCTACTCCCAAATCCTTCATGGCAAATGTGTGAGCTAATTTCACCTTAAGCTCAGAGATATCCTGCATGTGTGATCCCGCAACTAGCATATCATCTACATACAACAAGATAATATATCTACCATTATCCAATCTCTTAAAATACACACAATGGTCAGATTGACACCTACTGTAGCCATGCTCAGTCATAAACCTGTCAAATCTCAAATACTACTGTCTAGGAGCTTGCTTGAGGCCATACAAGCTTTTCTTCAATCTGCACACTAGCTTCTCCTTACCTCTTGTCAGGATCTTGCTCCACCAAAAGAGCACAATATGATTACCAAACCAAGCAACTTAATATGCGGAAATTAACCAGATTCACCAAGTAACTAGAATTTAGAATAACACATGATATGAGAGACAATACACAACTTGTATTAATACTTTACAGAAAAGAATACAATAAAGAAGATGCCACTTCTTCTCCACCACCTCTTCAGAGGCTCGCCACACCTTAAGTGAACAGTAATTCTCTCCTCAAAGCTCTCCCTCTCAGGTCCCAACACCCAACTCAAATACAGAGTTGGTGTTCACCTGCTGTGCTCCACGCACACCACAAGTGCTCCACGCACTCCACAAGTACTCCACGTACTCCACAAGTACTCAAGGTACTTCAAGTAGATCTCCCATGACCCTGCAACAACCTGCAATTCAATAGATCATACTTATGGAAGGAACTCCCTTGCCTTCCTCTTTGCTCTATCTGAGTACACCCCTGTACTCCAAGTAGATCCTGCCTAATTCTGCTCCATGTTGTGTTGTTGTCCTATATGATCTTGCACACCTGTAAATCAACCCGATTCTGCACACCTGTGAACCTTGACCTTGCACACACATACACCTGCAGATCAACGATCTTACTTACCATGTAGATCTCCTATATAGGCCATGCACCTGTGACCAAGATCTTACACACTTGAAAAATCCTGCTGACTCTCCAAAACTAGCACCCACCTAGGTATTGCTGTGGAACTAGGAGGAACACCCTTGCTCACCTCACACATAGAAGGAGCAAACTTTGCTCAACTCAAACTAGAACAACTTTCCAATACAACCATGAGTCTATTATATAGATCTCATCCAAACAATAATTAGACATCTAATTACAATAATTAGATCCGCAGCTCTTAGTCTAAAAATAGCTCTAATCATGCAAACACTTGGTTCGTTAGCTAACTGCCTGTAATAAGCTTGCAGTCGAACCACACAGGCGACCGACGTCGGTCCCTGTCTGCCTAGAGGTGACCGACACCGGCCGACCAATGACTGACGTCGGTTTCTTCTCTTCACTATGCTGTCGACGTCGGCTGATCAGACCGATGCCGGTTGCTCTGACGCTCAACAACCTTCAACAACCCCTCCAATGGCCTTCTCTGTGTCTGCATCAGTGAAGCTTTTAGCTCCACACCCTAACAATCTCCCACTTGGAGATAAACAACTGCACTGTACCTGTACCTGTACTCCGTCTAATTTGTTTCCTGGTTTGTATCCCTCTTCAAGATCAATCCTGAAGACAACCCACCACACATCCCGTGGTGTACCTCCTGTCATCTGAGTACCCTGCCACATCCAAACCTACAAATACATGTAGTGAAGTCCTGACCCTGCATAGCATGAATCCCTGCTGCCGGTCCCTCTCAAATACCTGAGAACCCACTTCCCCGAATTGGCTCCTAACTCTCTGACAGCTCCCACTGCATGGGAATACTCAGGTCTATACCAGACCTCATGTGATTTCGGACACTGTACCTATCCAGCCCTTAGTGTGCGCCGGCTCTGCATCCTGAACCTCGCCAACACCTGATTCACATCAGCTTCCACTCGAGACAAAATCAACCTGTGATCTCCATGCCTCCCATGTCAAAAAATTCTGCTGCTCCAAACTCCTCATGACATGCCACTGAACTAATCTTACCCTTAGCTCAGCAAAACCCTGTATTTACAAAACCAGCTAGCTAGCGTACCATCCACATACAGCAACAGAATGATGTTGTAATCACCATCCCCCCTGGTAAGTCAAACCACAGTAGTTACCCTGACATTGACTGAAGCCATGCTTCGTCTTCCACCTGTCAAAACTTGTACCACTGTCCTGCAGCTCCTCAAGACCATATACCTGGTCTTCCGTCTCACGTATCCATTCTCTCTATTCTTCTACTAAGGTATCCATTCGTCTCTGTGCTTTCATACCAGCTGGCAACCCTTACCAAAAAACACCTGTTTGGTTCTCCTCCAAGGAATCACATCCTCATCCATGCCAAGCTCACACCTGTTTCCTGGATCCTTCCTGCTCTATAATCATCAACATGTATAAAGAAGAGGAACAACGAATTTGAGGGCCTACTTACGTCTTCAGTCCTCCGTATGGGTGTTTGAGACTCCTTGACAGCGTGCTGTCCACCCAAAATCTGTTACAGTGACCAACCTCGGTCACCCCACAGTCTGCATCCGACCGACGTCGGTTCCATGCGTCTGTCCCTGACTACCGACCCTGCGGTGTCCCTGCTGCCGACGTCGGTCCTCTGACTGACATCGGTCTTACATACTGCTGACGTCAGTCCCATGACCGACGTCGGTCTTACCCTGCCTGACATTGCCGGCTTCGGTCTGCACATGACCGACATCGACACCTGTCTGTTCGACGCCGGTTCCTCCTGATCGACATCGGTATCTGTGTTCGCCTGTGAGTGATGACTTTTTACCCGCGAGCTCCTTTGAATCAATACCCATGTCCAAACTGCCCTGCTCAGAAGTATCCAGCCACATCCACTGGATTCTGTCCGCCATCTCCTCCAAGAACACCAAGGCTTTCCAGTTCTTAAGCCTGTCAAATATATCTGTCTTCCGCTTAAGAACATGCATCTCCTTCCTGCTCATGTGACCAAGTCTACGAAGCCACGTCTCCGCAACAAAAGAAGAATCAGTAATATAAATAAGTAGATAAAGGGTACCTATTTTCTTACCACCAGCTAATTCAAGTGCATCCGCTGTGAGAGTTCTTGTGCATCTCTCGTCACCCAATCTTTCTGAAGAAATTAGCCATATCTCCAAACCTGGGACCTGCATGACCTTCATCAACCCCTGTGTGTTGGCCACCTGCAATTTCAGCTTCACTTCCCCTTTGCCAATTCTTTGGCAAGGCTCACCAGCTCCTCTACCTGGGGCTGCATGGAAAGAGGCAACCGAATCTTTTATTCAAGATTCAACTTTATCCAAGAAACCTCCCAGAGCATCCTGTGCAACAACACCTGCTACATTTGCTTTTTCAATTTCTTCATGCTGATCTGCTACCAACCAACAATAATCTTTTACCTGCTCTTTCTTTCCATAGGACCTTAAGAGACCATCTGTGCTTTTCAACTCTTCCAAACCAGATTCACCAAATAACTAGAATTCAGAATAACACATGATATGAGAGACAATACACAAATTGTATTAACACTTTATACAGAAAAGAATACAATAAAGAAGATGCCACTTCTTCTCCACCACCTCTTCAGAGGTTCGCCACACCTCAAGTGAACAGTAATTCTTCTCCCCAAAGCTCTCCCTCTCAGGTCCCAACACCCAACTCAAAATATAGAGTTGGTGTTCACCTCCTGTGCTCCACGCACACCACAAGTGCTCCATGCACTCCACAAGTACTCCATGTACTCCACAAGTACTCAAGGTACTTCAAGTAGATCTCCCATGAACCTGCAACAACCTGCAATTCAATAGACCATACTTATGGAAGGAACTCCCTTGCCTTCCTCTTTGCTCTATCCGAGTACACACCTATACTCCAAGTAGATCCTGCCTGATACTGCTCCCTATTGTGTTACTGTCTATATGATCCTGCACACCTGCAAATCAACCCAGTTCTGCACACCTGTGAACCTTGACCTTGCACACACATACACCTGCAGATCAACAATCTTACTTACCATGTAGATCTCCTATATAGGCCATGCACCTGTGACCAAGATCCTACACACCTGAAGAATCCTGCTAACTCTCCAAAACCAGCACCCACCTAGGTACTGCTGTGGAACTAGGAGGAACACCCTTGCTCACCTCGCACACAGAAGGAGCAAACTTTGCTCAACTCAAACTAGAACAACTTTCCAATACAACCATGAGTCTATTATATAGATCTCATCCAAACAATAATTAGACATCTAATTACAATAATTAGATCCGTAGCTCTCAGTCTAAAAATAGCTCTAATCATGCAAACACTTGGTTCGTTAGCTAACTGCCCATAATAAGCTCGCAGTCAAACCACACAGGTGACCGACGTCGGTCCCTGTCTACCTGGAGGTGACCGACACCGGCCGATCCATGACCGACGTCGGTTGCTTTTCTTCACTGTCCTGCCGACGTCAGCTGATCAGACCAACGCCGGTTGCTCTGACGCTCAACAACCTTCAGCAACCCCTCCAATGGCCTTCTCCGTGTCTGCATCAGTGAAGCTTTTAGCTCCACACCCTAACACCTTTGACCTCAAATCCTTTCGACTGATCCATATATATTTCTTCATCCAGATCTCCATGAAGAAACGCTGTCTTAACATCAAGCTGCTCAAGATGCAAATCCTCAATAGCAACTAAAGACAATACAGTCCGTATAGAAGTCATTTTAACTACAAGAGAAAAAATCTCACCAAAATCAATACCTGGTTTTTGTGCAAATCCTTTCACTACCAATCTGGCCTTATATCTCATCTGTCCATTCTCACCTTCCTTTAATCTGTAGATCCATCTGTTCTTCAGTATCTTCTTTCCTGCTAGCAACTCAACCAAATCCCATGTTTGGTTCTCTTTCAAGGAATCAATCTCCTCATTCATGCCTAGCTCTAACTGATTCTTGGATTCCACCTGTATTGCTTCATCAAAACTCTCTAGTTCTCCACCATCAGTAAGCAATAAATAGAATAATGAAGGGGAATATCGAATTGGAGGTTTACTTACCCTTTCTGACCTCCTGATGGGCGTCTGAGACTCATTCACAACACGCTATCTACCCAAATTATCTAACAGTAACCGACCTCGATCACTTCCAAGCCTGTAACTGGTCGATGTCGGTTTTGCCTGATTGTTAGGTTGTGGAGTTAAAAGCTTCACCAGGATGCAAACAAGAGAAGTTATGGAGGTTGCATGAAGTGTTGCGAAGTGTCACAGACACCGGCGTCGGTCAGGACAACCGACGATGGCAGGAGGGAGACAGGAAGGCAATCGACGTCGGTCATGGATCGGCCGGCATCGGCACCCCCAGGCAGCCAGGGACCGACGTCGGTCACCTGTGGTTCTAGCTGCGAGTATGTTACGGGCAGTTGGTTGACGAACCAAGTGTTTGCATGTTTAGAGCTATTCTTAGACTGAGAGCTGCAGATTTAATTATTGTATTATTGTCTAATTATTGTTTGGATGAGATCTATATATGGACTCATGATTGTATTATAAATGTGTGCTAGAAAGCCATAGAGCTTTTAGAGAGAGCTAGTGTAGCTCCTCCTAGTTCCAAGGGGTGCTGAGTGTGTATGATCAGGGAGAGTTGCAAGGTCTGCAAGGTCAAGGAGCTGATCCACTGGAGTACTGGTTGAAGAATCATAAGGACTTGGTGAGGCAAGGACAAGGGTTCTTCAGGGGTGTAGAGATATCTACATGGTGAGTAAGGTCTAGTGATTTGCAGGTAGCAGCAGAGAGTAGGAGATCTAATTGGAGTACGGTTGTGTACTTGGTGAACTGGCAGCGTGTTACTGACTGGTTGGAGAGGTGAACATCAATTCTGTATTGGAGTTGATCGTTGGGACCGAGAGAGAGAGAGGGAAGAAGGTCTTGAGGTTTGGCGAACCTTTGAGGTGGAGGAAGAAGTGGCATCTTCCTTATTTTATATTCTTCTATGTATATAATACAATTGTGTATTGTCTCTTAATTCCTGTGTTGTTTCATATTTCTAGTTACTTATTGATTCTGGTATAATTTCATGTTTAGTTGCTAATACAAGAAGTAATCACATGTGTTCTAATTGGTAGAGCAAGATCCTGACTCAGTAGGGATTGGAGCATGTTTATTGTTCTGGGGTTTCCCTGACACGTGGTATCAGAGCTTCAGGTTGGGTTACTAACAGGTGGTTTCAGATCTGGTAGTGTTTGTTGATTACAGGTTGCTCACAGGGGTTTCTGATTGAGTGGGAGTATAGCAATGGCAGAAGGAAGTAAGCTACGAATGGAGAAACTGAATAGCATAAATGGTCTGATTGATGGAAAGAAAGAGTAGAGAAAAAGATATTGTTGGTTGGTAGCAGATCAGCATGAAGGAACTGAAGATGCAGATGTTGCAGGTGTTGTTGCACAGGATGCTTTGGGAGGTTTCTTGGATGAAGTTGAATCTTGGATAACAGATTATGTTGCCTCTTTCCATGCAGCCCCAGGTTTAAGAGCTGGAGAGCCTTGTCAGATTATTGACAAAGGGGAAGTGAAGCTGAAATTGCAGATGGACGACACACAGTGGTTGAAGGAAGTCATGCAGGTACCAGTCTTGAAGATGAGTCTAATTTCTTCAGGAAATTTGGGTGATGGGAGATATACTGTAACTCTCACAGCGGATACACTTGAATTAGATGGTGGTAAGAAAGCAGGTATCCTTTATCTATCTACTTATATTACTGATTCACCTTCTGTTACAGAGATGTGGCTTTGTAGGCTTGGTTACATATGTAGAAGGAGAATGCAGGTTCTGAAGCGGAAGACAGATGTTTTTGACAAGCTAAAAAACTGGAAAGCCTTGGTGTTCATGGAGGAGACGACAGACAGAGATCAGGTGAGAGAACTGATTTATTCTGAGCAGAGCAAGGTTGATTTGATTAGGACTTTGATCCATGGAGAGCTCGCGGGTAAAATGTTGTCACTTACAGACGGACACAGGTACCGACGTCGGTCACACAGTAACCGACGTCGGCAACAGGAAGACCGACGTCGGTCATGAGGGAACCGACGTCGGCAGAAAGGACACCGGCGTCGGCCAGGGAGACGACGTCGGCAGTCAGGGTTAGTGCATGGAACTGACGTCGGTCGGGAGTAGACTGGGAGATGGCCGAGAACGGTCACTGGAACGGATATTGGGTGGACAGCAAGTCTCAAACGCTCATGTGGAGGTCAGAAAGGGTAAGTAAACCTCATATTCATTGTTCACCTTCTTTATATTGCTTACTGATGGTCAAGAACCAGGAAGATGTGAAGAAGCAATGCAGGTAGAGTCCAGATACAGTGGGAGCTTGGCATGGATGAGGAGTGAGTCCTTGGAGAAGAACCAAATAGGTATTTGTTGGTAGAGTTGTCAGCTGGAAGAAAGCACTGAGAGAGATGGATTCCCGTTTTAAAGAAGAGAGTGGATGGATACATGAGACAGAAGGCCAAGGCATATGCTCTTGAAGAAGTTGCAGGATAGTAGTACAGGTTTTGACAGGTGGATGACTAAGCATGGCTTCAGTCAATGTCAGTGTAACTATTGTGTTGTTTTTTATTCTTACCAGGTGGATGATGAGTCACGACATTATCCAGTTACTGTATGTGGATGGTTTGCTAGCAGGTTTTGTACATATAGGTATTCACTGAGCTAAAAGGTAAGGTTAGTTCAGAGGTGTGTCATGAAGAATTTGGAGCAGCGAAATTCTTTGGCATAAGAGACATGGAGATTTTATCTCCAGTGGGAGCTGATGTGAAGACGGTGATGGTGAGGTTTATTACGCAGGATGCAGAATCGATAAGCACACCAATAGCTGGAAAGTTCAAGCTTAGCTTGAAACAGGGTTCGAAATCACATGAGATCTATTGTAGATCTAAGTTTTCCCAATTCAGTGGGGGTTGTCGAAAAGTATGGAGCCAATTCGGGGAAGGAGTACTGGAGGGCAGTTCAGTGGGACTAGCAGCAGGGATTCTTGTTATGCAGGGTCAAGTTCTTTACTACATGGATGTGTAGGTTCGGATGTGGCAGGTTACTTGAATGACAGGTATAGCATCACAGGTTGTGTGGTGGGTGGTCTTCAAGATTCATCTTGAAGAGGGATAAAAACCAAGAAACAAATTAGACGAGCTATAGATACAGGTACAGGTGCAGCTATTTATCTCCAAGTGGGAGATTGTTAGGTTGTGGAGCTAAAAGCTTCACCAGGATGCAAACAGGAGAAGTTATGGAGGTTGCAGGAAGTGTTGCGAAGTGTCACAGACACCGGCGTCGGTCAGGACAATCGACGACGGCATGAGGGAAACAGGAAGGCAACCGACGTCGGTCATGGATCGGCCGGCATCGGCACCCCCAGGCAGCCAGGGACCGACGTCGGTCACCTGTGGTTCGAGCTGCGAGTATGTTACGGGCAGTTGGTTGATGAACCAAGTGTTTGCATGTTTAGAGCTATTCTTAGACTGAGAGCTGCGGATTTAATTATTGTATTATTATCTAATTATTGTTTGGATGAGATCTATATATGGACTCATGATTGTATTGTAAATGTGTGCTAGAAAGCCATAGAGCTTTTAGAGAGAGCTAGTGTAGCTCCTCCTAGTTCCAAGGGGTGCTGAGTGTGTATGATCAGGGAGAGTTGCAAGGTCTGCAAGGTCAAGGAGCTGATCCACTGGAGTACTGGTTTAAGAATCATAAGGACTTGGTGAGGCAAGGACAAGGGTTCTTCAGGGGTGTAGAGATATCTACATGGTGAGTAAGGTCTAGTGATTTGTAGGTAGCAGTAGAGAGCAGGAGATCTACTTGGAGTACGGTTGTGTACTTGGTGAACTGGCAGCGTGTTACTGACTGGTTGGAGAGGTGAACATCAATTATATATTGGAGTTGATCATTGGGACTGAGAGAGAGAGGGAAGAAGGTCTTGAGGTGTGGTGAACCTTTGAGGTGGAGGAAGAAGTGGCATCTTCCTTATTGTATATTCTTCTATGTATATAATACAATTGTGTATTGTCTCTTAATTCCTGTGTTGTTTCATATTTCTAGTTACTTATTGATTCTGGTATAATTTCGTGTTTAGTTGCTAATACAAGAAGTAATCACATGTGTTCTAATTGGTAGAGCAAGATCCTGACTCAGTAGGGATTGGAGCATGTTTATTGTTCTGGGGTTTCCCTGACACTGATCGACGTCAGTTCTTGCCTGACTGACATCGGTCTCTGTATGACTGACATCGGTTCCTATATTGCCGATGTCAGTTCCTGTCTGACCGACATCGGTCTATGTGTTTTCCTGTTTGTGATTAATTTTTCCCGCGAGCTCATTTTGGACCGTTACCTCGTCCAATTCTCCATTGCTCTGCCCAAATTGATTCAGCTTCCTAAGCTGATCACTATACATCACTTTTTCATTGAAAACAACATCACGGCTCCTAATTATTTTGTTAGTTCCTAGATTCCAAAACCTGAATCCGAAATCATCAGAGCCATAGCCAATAAATGTGCACCTCATAGACTTAGCATCTAGCTTATTTCTATTTTCCTCAAAGGCTTCACAACCCAAAACTTTGAGAAATGAGAGATCTACCTTTTTACCTGTCCATGCCTCTTCTGAAATTCCACCATCCAGAGCTGTAGAGGGTCCTCTATTTATCAGGTACACTACAGTATCCACATCTTCTGCCCAAAACTCTAAGGGCAAACCAGCATGCAATTTCATACACCTTACACGCTCCATTACTGTTCTATTCATCCTTTCAGCAACTCCATTTTGCTGAGGTGTCCTTGGAACCATTCTTTGCCTACGTATTCCATGCATATAACAACTACAGCCATTAGATGCACCTCCTAATCAAGGGCTCTAAACAGTCTTACTTAAAATAGAGATGCGGACTTAAGACTAACACTTAATCCTAACATGCAAACATTCTGTTCTATCCATGGAAATAGCATTCTGGATGCACAGGTGACTGACGTCGGTCCCTGCCTGTTTGCACCTGACCGACGTCAGCCAAACATAACTGACACTGGCATCTCCCAGTCGACTCCTGACCGACGCCGGTGACTATGTAACACCAGCAACTTTGCACACGCTCATTTGGTGAAGATTTTAGCTCCACACCTTAACATTGTGGAGGACTTTGAATATGAGGATGATAAAGAGCTAAACTCTGTTGATGTTCTTACTTTTTCTCAAAAAGTCAATAAGCTATCATAACCTAACTATGGGGCCCCAGGTAAGAGAGGAATGAAATCGACCAAAGAGATTACTACAGTAGAAGTTTCAACTGGGAAATAAAATCTATGAAGTAATTTGTCATGTCTAAAAAGTATGGGGTGTAAGACCCCTCTTCCACACAATTAAGGTTTTATCTTAGAATGTTAGGGGAGTAAACACCTCAAACAAGAGGCACCTAGTTAGGTGTCAGTTTTAGAATCATAATTTTGATGTTTTTATTCTCTAAGAGATCAAGATTTATGGTGAGGAAGTTTTTAGGTTGATGGGTAAGGGTTATAATAGATGGAGGGGTTGGTTTGTTGATTTGACATTGGCTTTAGGTGGTCTGCCATTTTTATGGGCTCCATTCAGGGTCTTTGTTGAATAATGCAACTTGGGAGTCAGTGATCCAGGAGGATATCCACTAGAGACCAAAATAGATGGTCTCAAATCTTCTAAAAACTATTTGCACATTGAAGATCTCATTGAGAGATTTCCAACTAAATTTGATTGGGGTCAAATGGATATCATATGCAAAATTTATGGCCTGTTGAGGGTGGCAACAAACATGGAATAAATCATGTAATGCTGACATCATCGATTGACTAGATCTATATGACCTAACACATGGACCCATCATAGCCTTCAAGATGGAATTCATAAATATCCACCAAGTGCTATGAGTTTCTAAGGCAAGTTCCATGTAATACATGGTATCATGACCAAGTTACAAGGGATGAAGTTATCCCTTAAACAACTTTTGATTGTTATCCCCACCAAAGTGGGATAAAACATTATTCAAATCACCAAAAAAAAACTCATCATGAGATAATGCATGGGATTTGGAGTGGAGCTTGACCCCCTCACCCCATTTGGCCTATTTTTAAGGCCTAACAAAAGCTACGCCATATTTGGCAAACCAAATGAAAGACTTTATATTTATCCCTTAATTTTGGAATTTCTTGCTAAAAACAAAGGATATGAGGCATTTTCTAAGGGGATTTGAATCCCTAACCCTATGCAAAAGGGATAAAGTTTTAACCCATAAATCAAGGGCCTTAGAAACACTATAAAAGGCTCAATATTGTAATTAAAGACACAAAATAAATCTTGTAAGCTCTAAGACCTTGTAAAGGAGAACAATAGAAGAAAGCTTATAAGCTTTAAGCCCTTGCAAAGAAGAACAAGAGGATAAAGTAAAGTTTCTATGTCTGATATTACAGGAGTAACACATTGAAGGCCAAGATCTGTTTACATAAACCTCTTAGAGACATTATAGGGAAATTTTAGGCCCTTATTGGGAGATAAACTAAGTTTGTATGTTTATATTGCTAAAGTAATAATTATAGGCTAAGAGCCATTACACAGACCTCTGAGAAACATTACAATAAACTTGTGTGGCCCTTCATTTGGGAGAGAAAAGCAAGAGATAGTCCAAAAGAGCTAGAGCTAGAGCTAGACTTCCTTTAGAACATTAGACACTTTGTTTGCAGATTTAGAGACCCTTATTGGGAGAATTTGATGTAAGAAATGGTATTTTTGCATCATTTTAATCAACCAGTTTAGCCTTTGATAGGACCCAAATATGTAGCCCTATTTTGGGTAAACTTTGTTATCAACTCGATTTGTGGATTTTCTATATTCTACAATACTTGCTTTTAATTTCAATTTTTAAATACTAAATTTTAATTGTTTAACCCAATTTTCACATAAAAAGATGGGAAATTGAGAAAGTCATTAAAATATATGGAAACTAGATATTTTAGTGAGCGTGTGCATAAATTACCGTTATGGATCAAGTTTGGTATCAGAACAATTTTTAAAAGGGTTTGCTAACACATTTTATGCTTTGTGTTAGATTTTCCATTTGTTTAATTTGCAGTTTGGAAGTCCACGTTTCTTGGTTGCAAAAGTACAACCATAGGAAAAATTCTAAAGAGCAAAAGGCTTCAGGAGATTGAAAGTACCAACAGATTTAGGAGGAAAAACATAAATTAAGATAAAGATTACAACCTTTAGAGGATGAGATACAAGATTAAATGATGTTCTAGAAAGTGTATACACATAATATTTTCAAACTTTTATTGATTACTGATACTTTGTATCTTGCAGGAACCTATCGAGTCTCACTCTCTCTAAGTGCATACTTTAAGGGGTGCACTAGGAAAGGGGTGGGTAGACCATCGATGCTTCTTAAGATTATTATTCCTTTTTCCACTTACCATCCACAGACTTATCTCCTAAAATATTAAACCCTAAGCTTATTTCTACCTTACCTAACTATTCCTATCATTTTCTATATTTCATCCTTCATTTCTTGCCTTAGCACCTTTTTGACCTGTCAGTTGTGCTAGGTCGACCAGGTTGACCTAGTATAGTTTATGGACTTTTTATCTCTTTTGGTTTGTTGGCCTCTTGGCTGACCTAGCACAGACCTAAAGAGTTACCCCAAAAATGTGCTAGGTCGATTGGGTTGACCTAGCATAGCTGATGTTCCCGAATGTTTTTAGAGTAAGATACTACTATATATACAAGGTCGTTTATCACCGTTTGATAAGAGTGAAGAATTAAGTGAATAAGTGCGAATGAAAATCTACCTATTAACCATTCTACTTGGGGAATAAAGCTTTAGGGTTCAATACTTTCTTTGAATCTTCGATATCGTCTTGTGGATAAGTATTTTAGATGTTTGGGTAGGTTGTGTAGCCTAGAGTTGATTTATCTTAGTCATCCTTACATACCACGACAATATCTTACAAAGCACCTTGGCCAAGGGGGTGATTGAAGATTGGTGGGTTCATCTTCAAAGGTAAATATTCCTAACTTTATTCCTCCTTTGTAAGAGTAGATAGATAGAGCATATGTATTCTTTTCTTTTATGTATTAGGATTCTATATACATTGATGTGAGTATATGTCTTCTAATACATGTTTAGTTTAGATGTTTATTTGTTTTGTTTCTAACCCCCACTTTGTGCCACAATCTTTGGTGTGTACTAGATTAGATTTATTTTTCTTGTTATTAGATTAGTGAAATATTAAATCATAGGACTCTTTTAGGGTTGTTATGTTATTATGTTAGACTATAGGCTTTGAAACCTTATCTTGCAAGGTGTGTTATGAAAAGTGATCCCCTAATTGGGTCTATCATATCCTCACATTGGTCATGCTCTCACTTAATAATTGTATGCCCCTAATCAGAAGTGTATATGTGCTCTATCTCATTTGATCTAGGATTGATTTATGGACATGATGCATTTTTAATTGCATACATTCTGGTGAACCTGACATGAATCAAACCCTTGCAAGATTTATTTCACTTTATTTCATTCTTTTCATCATTATTTTTATCATATATTTTGACATGCTGGATTGACCCTATCAACCCAGTTATTAATTTTTGTACATAGGTTTGTAGGAATAGGAACTAGATCGACTAGCTCGACCCATTATAGGTTTCAGTTTTACAAACTTCTAGATTAGCCTACTAGGTCAACAAGCTCGACCTAGTGCATTTTCAAACTTCTAGTTCAACCTTTTAGGTCGATCAAATCGACCTAGTGCATTTTTAACAGGTTTTTGTATTGCTTGGTCAACCAACACGACCCAATTTTTAGGTTTTTGATAGTTTCCTCCAAGGTTCTTGATTAGCAATCTTCTCTATTTTCATCTCTAAACCACTTAGGTTAGTTTATATTTCTTTATATCTTTCCTTTTCTGTACTTTCTTTTCATATTTTACAGTCTTCAAAACTGCCTCTACACAATCAACTAGGTTGACCTTGTGGACCTAGTTCTATGTTTTGTGTGTTATGAAATAACTAGGTTATCTTGACCGACCTAGTTCATTCTCAGACTTTGCTTCTATAGTATAGGTTTGACCTTGTCGACCCTATTTTTTATTATTGTGTATATATTTTTTCAATTATACTTTGTTTTAAATTTGGAATTAACAATATATGTTAATCACATATTTCTTTTTAGTTGTTTGCATGCTTAGAGTAGCTCACATAGTCTAATTAGGGGATTTTAAATAAATCATTTAGTTGCACTATTTATATTATTTTGTGCACACAGCCAAACCACATAAACATCAAAAAAATATTTAAATATTTGACTACCCAGGCCAACCTAATTGGATTTCATCACCAAGGAGGAAGCTGACTTGATGCTCTGGTCAAGTATAAAGCATGGTTAATGGTATATTTTGGCTAAACACCTAACACTGTTATCACTGTGGTGTGTGAAGTGAGGGGTAGGCCCAAATAACAAGCCTTTACCATTACCACTACAGTCCCTTTCATCCTAAACTTACCTGAAACTATCTATAGATTGTTATCTAGTACCTTGCTTATAGCCAATCTCCCTTTACACTTAAAATCATTCTTAAATAATTTAATCAAAATTTTAGGTTGACCAAGTAGATAGCTTTACTTTTAAAGTTTTTTGCTTTCTATTTGATCAATTTTGTATGCAAAATCTTGCATTATCCAACATTAGTGCAAGGTTTTGCTTTGTGTGCATCAATTGGATTCGCTAGTGTCAATTCAATTTACTATTTATTTCCCTTTAGTACTTATTGATTTTCATTATTTGTAAATTGTTTTATTTCAATTCATAACTTGATATCAATTTTTTAATCTTCTCTACATAAAAAATCCAACCAATCATATGGTTTACAAAATGGATAAGTAGAACTAAAGATATAGACAAAATAAGAATCAACCCCTGTCTATTGTACTAGGTCGACCCTATCAACCTAGTATCTTTTTCAGCCTTTGTCCACAATACTAGGTCAACCTAGTCACCCTATACTATTTTAATCCTCTTATACCTTTTCTACCAGTCTCTGTACACTATACTAGATCAACATGATTGACCCTGTATAGTTTTGTAATCCCTATTTCTATATTAGGTCAACCCTGTACTACTTTTTGTCACTTTTTATTCTCTTTATGTGGTTATCTAGTCTTGTTTCATCATGATGAAATCTTTACAACCTTCCCTTAGTCAAAAACATTGCATAATCAAAGATTTGGATAATAACCTCCCTTATTTCATTACTTCCGATGAAACTATTCAATTTCTTCCTTCACTTTCTCCTAATCCTAAACCACTCACTACACAATATAATCTAGTTGAGATCATTCATCATAATCCTCCCCCCAATACCAATGTTGGGAGTACTTCACTAAATAATAATACTCAAATTGATAATCTATATGGTTCCCAAATATTCAAAAACCTTGATGATAATACTATCTACACTCCTCACAAGAATGGTGACCTTACCAAGCTTCCTTATTCTTCTACCACACTTAAGACAACTAATACCAATGTTGGGAATCCTCCACCTACAAATAATCCTCCTCCCACCAACACTAACAATCATCTTCCTATCAACACTAATACCCCTCCTACAAACACCAATCCACCTATTGATACAACTCAACTTCTTGCCCAAGTCATTCAACAAATGAATAACATGCAAACAACTAATCAATCTCAAATAATGAGTATGCAACAACATTTATGCAACATTATTAGTCAACCACCTCAAGTCATCATGTCTGAACCAAATTAAAATTTTGTCCCTCTTCCTCTTAGAGATGCCAATGGGAATATCATCCCTCAACCTCCAATGAATAAAAAAATGCTTAAACATATTCAAAATGAACCTTTAGCCCCCATTCATTGCATCCATAGATATTGGAAACATTTCTCCAATTATCACATTTAATGGGACTAAGGACCCTACTATGTTTCTTAAGTCCTTTGGTAATCTCTATAAGGAATGGGTCCAAACTAACACCTTTGCTACCACCAAGCTCTTAGCCAAAACCTTTGTTGGTGATGCACTTGAATGGTACAAATAACTTCCTAGACATTCCATCTCACAATTAAAGGATTTAGTCAATGCTCTAGTGAAGGAATTTCAACATGATGACCTTCCTAAAAATTATCTTAGCTATCTCATCAATGCCAAGCAACTTCTTAATGAATCTACTCATACTTTCATCAAACGATGGAAGTCTCTCAATCATAATGTGGATCATCACATGAATGATGATACTCTTTTAAAACTATTTTTCATAGCTCTTAAACCTCTCCTTCAATACAAAGTTTGAATCTTTTCACCTAAAACTTTAGAGGAAGCCTTAGACCAAGCAAAAAGGCAAGACTTTTTGATGATTCAATTCGAAACACCTCAAACAAATACTAAAGAATATTTCTAATATTTTTCTCATACCATTGATTCATCTAAGCTTACCCATCCTCAAAATGAAGCATCTAATTCAACCAATTTTAACCCTACCCACCCTCCCTTGAATCTAGAACAACTTAAGGAGAAATTGAAACCCTCTAAACTTATGAGCTTTGATCCTTCCAAACCTCCTCCAAAATGGTACAACCCTGATAAGTTTTGTTGGTGACATGCTACTATAGGTCATTCTCAGGAGTCTTGTCATGATCTTCACTGATTTCTTATTTCTTTCTTGATTGGTCCATATTTCAATCTTGTTAATCTCACAAAACAACGTTATCAAGACTATCTTCAAGCTTCTCAAAATCAATCTCAAGAACCAAAATCACATCAACATCAACGACCTAATGAACAAACCTCATCTTCTAGTTTTATTCAAACCATAATTGATCCTTTTTCCTATACCAATAAGGAAAGGATTGCTCACATGAACAAATTTAAACATATTATTGCATCCATTGAACCTCAACCTCTTAGGTCACATGAACCAAAAGAGTATCTAGTTCAAATGCCTACTCCAAAGCATATCATACATAATCCTCATTTACCTTCTCATACCTCTCCTACACATCATATGTCACATTAAACCTCTTTAAAATCTAGAAAACCAACACATTTACCTACCTCCAAATTCACCTACCAACCCAATGCAAATCATTTTAACAATTCAATGTAACCTCACTCCAACTTACATGTTGGGGCATCTTGTGATGACCATCTATATGTCCCTTTATATTTTGGGGCATCTTGAGATGTCCATCCACATATCCCTTTAAACTTTGGGTCATCTTGTGATGCCCATCCCTACAACCACTTACCCTTTGGGGCATCTTGTGATGCCCACTCTTATTCTACAATGCATAATAACAAACAAATTCAGATTCAAGAAACATTTTGAGACTTATAGACTCGTCTTTCACATGCTCATTTTTGATAAAAATGTTAACATAGGTTTTACTTATTATTTTTGTCTCATGTTTCTTTATTTTTAAGCATTTTTCTTTTTTTTAAAGTTTAACTTTCCTAAGCATCATTCCTTTCCTTTACATTCTTTGATCTTTCTTACACATCGCATTTGGCATTTGCTTTCATTTTTGTCCTTATATATATTTTTTATTCTTTGTCTTTTTCTATCATTCTTTGCCTTAGTAGATTTATGATCATTTTTGCCCCTTTCTTTAGCATTTACCTCCTGATGTACCATGGTCTTATTTTTATTTTTGACATTTCACTTTTGGCACCCTCGTG